>JBBBDQ010000382.1:2800000-3127500 GCA_037127315.1 Ascarosepion bandense
AGAGATTAATAATAGAAATTGTGTGGTGGGTGGCTATTCATTCATGGGAAATTACATGCCGTCACAATGATATGTAAAAAAAGACTAGTATTTCATGCACATAAGAATTCAGAGAGAAATTCATCATAGCAACAAGAACAAGTTTATCAGGTTTTAGAGTCATGAAGAAAGAAAAAAAAATTATAAAAAAAATTTTTTTAACAATGAACTAAGAATCGGCTTTTCACCTATTTCTTGATCTCTAACATAAACTTGATTTGGGAAATTTAACATTCAAAAGTCATTACCTTTAGTAAAATAGAATTAATAAATAATATGGGATTGTGTTATTATTTCTCTATTGAATAATCATTTAAGTGGAATTTCGATCAACAAAGTCAAAAGAAAAAACTATCTACAGAGTGATTGAAAAATAACCCCCTATTTTGCTTATGAGTGGCTAGCCAGGAGTCCTGAGTTAACACACTGTGACTTTTTTCTTTGGGGTTGGTTAAATAAGCAAGTCTAATACACTAAATCAAGACTTTGGAAGAACTTGAATGCCGAATACAAGAAGTTATGTCTTCCACACGACAAGAGTTCCTGGAGAAATCAGTTGACATGAGTTCTGGATGGCTCAAGAAGCTGCTAACAAAATCTGGTATGCATATTGAATTTTAAATAAAGCCTCATGCGTTGTGGTGCAATGGATATAAGCTCAGAATGAGAAATCGGGGAGCTGAGTTCAAATTCCAGTTGAATCCATTGCATTCACTTATGCACAAATACTCTTGGAAAAGGTATTAATCCGTCTATTCCTTCCAGTTATGGGTTAAATAGCAGGAGAGATTGGGTTATATAGCCTTGGTTGGCAACCAGTCTACCGCAGAAAGCAATGGCAACCTACTGCGGGATAATCTTCTGCCCAGTCAGTCATGTCTCTTTTGAGACATGATCGCCCAAAGCGTGTATCACGTATGGCACTTAACTATTAAATATTAAAATTTCATAGAATCTTAGGTTAGGCAATATTAGCTACAATCTTATTTCCTTCAACGTTTGCAATAAAAATTGTTGTCATCTGGCATTGCATACAGTAGGCTATGATAAGTTTTAGCCACCCTATTTTCCAGACATTACCATGTAAGTATCAAGCTACTCTCATCTATGAACAATAGTTGACTTATATTTTGCAATGAAAGTTCATGGAAGTAAGGAAATTGGTGAATTTCAACGAGGGCAAATAATAGGATGGCATCAGTTTGGCAATTCAAATCGAGAAATTGCTAGGTTTTTTCAGGTTAATCATCGAACAGTTAATAATATTGTCAAGAAATTTAATCAAGAAGGCCACTGTCATGGAACAATGTTAAGGAAGACTAAGCATTGTGTCTGAGTGAAAGAAAAGAGTGCTGAAGAGGGAAGTCATCAGAAACCATCGTCAGAGAATCAAAGATGTCAACAACAGCATGGAAATGTCACCATATGTGGTAAGAAAGATTCTGGAAGTGCTGGGTTATCAAAGAAGAGTTGCAAGATTTTAGAGGTTAACAAGAACAGGAGTATGGACTGGGTGAGAAAATTTGAGAGCAAGTTATGAATTTTGGCAATCTGTAAATTTGTCAGATGAAAGTAAATTATGCCAGTATTTGTATTTGAGACAGGAATATGTTTGGAGAAATTAGAATGAAACTTGGAACAATGAACATCTGCAGGTGACTGTGAAACATGGAGGGATTGGAGTAATGGCATGGGGTGCTGTCTGGTTAGCAAGGAAATCTGGGCAGATTCTTGTTGACAAGCAGTTGTATGGTCCAAATTACTGTCAAATATTAGAAAATAGGATCTATGCTAAAGTTGGCCAAGGAAGAGAAGGTAAAACGGTCAGCAACTTCAGACTAGGATACCACAATGTTTGTAGCAAAAAATGGGTCCAATGGTGCACAGCAAATGACCAGATAATAACCAACACCTGGTTCCAAGACCACCCAAGAAGACTATGGACATGGAGAAGTTCAGGAGGAGAAATTAAGAACCAAATTGATTATGCTACTATCAACAAGAGATTCAGAAACGCAGTCCTTCACTGCAAAGCCTACCCAGGTGCTGACAGTAAAAGTGACCACCTACCAGTCATATGTAAACTAAGGATAAAACTAAGGAGATTAAAGAAACCTAACACAGCCCTAAGACTGCAATACTATAGACTCGTGAATGACCCAAACCTGCAGGAAATATATATGGAGAGTGTGAAAATGAAATATGAAGGACAATCAGAAACAGAAGCTCAAAATGGGATGCACTAAGAGTAGCTCTAGTAATATCAGCAAATAATCTCATCCACCCACCAAAAAAGCACATTGGGAGAAAAACGAGTAGATCACCATAGAGATTCTTGACAGGATGCAAAAGAGGCAGAAAATGATGATAAAATATTGAATGGAATACCATAGACTACACAAGGAAATAAGAAGCAATGTAGACAGGCTAAAGAAAGATGGCTCAATGACAAATGCATCGAAGTAGAGAGACAAATAATGAAGATATGCATAAAAAATATAAATGAACAAACAGGGCAAAAGACCTGATCAGCAATAGGATGTATAAAAACAAAGGATAGTACACTAATATTAGAAAAAGAAATTGAATTCTTCTACCCCATGCTTGATTATGCCAAGGAACAATGCAAATCACAAGACATCAGAAATATTATGGAAGATCTCAATGCCAAAGTTGACCAAGGGAGAGAAGGTGAAATGGTCAGCAATTTCAGACTAAGACACAGCAATGGCCGTGGTGAGAAATGTGCCCAATGGTGTACAGCAAATGACCAGATAATAACCAACACCTGGTTCCAAGACCACCCAAGAAGACTATGGACATGGAGAAGTCCAGGAGGAGAAAATATGAACCAAATTGATTATGCTACTGTCAACAAGAGATTCATAAACGCAGTCCTTCATTGCAAAGCCTACATAAGTTCTGACTGCAGAAGTGACCATCTGCCAGTTGTATGCAAACTAAGAATAAAACTAAGGAGATTAAAGAAACCTAACACAGCCCTAAGACTGCAATACTATAGACTCGTGAATGACCCAAACCTGCAGGAAATGTATATGGGCAGTGTGAAAATGAAATACGAAGAACAAATTGGAAATGGAAGTTCAAAATGGGACGCATTAAGAGTAGCTTTAGTGACATTATAGAAACAACATCATCCCAAAAGAAAAATGAGTGGATCACTGAAGAGATTCTTGACATAATGCAAAAAGGACAGAAAACAATGTCAAGATATGGAATGGAAAACTAGAAACTACACAAGGAAATAAGGAGCAAATGCAGACAGGCTAAACAAAAGATGACTCAACGACAAATGTGCCAAAGTAGAGAGACTGAGTGAAACAAATAATGGTGATATGCATAAAAAAATAAAAGAACAGGACAAAAGGCCTGCTCAGCAACAGGACGTATAAAAACAAAGATTGGCGATCTCTTCCACAACAAGAGAGAGCAACCAACAATACACAAAAATACAGATGGACTGAAAATATTTAAAACAAAAGTGGAATCGGAAATGAGCAAACTGAGCAGAAATAAAGCAGCAGGATCCGATAGGATTGTAAAAGAGATAGTGATGTCCTTAAATGACTTCGGCGTAGACAAGCTCACAAAAATAATAAAAAGAATCTACAACAGCGGCAATAACTAAGCAGATCAATTTTCATAGCACTACTTAAGAAGCCAGGTGTAGAGGAATGTGAACTCTACTAAACAATCAGCTTAATGAGCCACATAACAAAACATCATTCGAATTCTAATGAACAGAGCATAGTAGAATCGGTCTAGAGATATGACAAGAACCATGTGGTTTTGCTAAAGATACCGGAATAAGGAATGCCATATTCATGCTCAGAATGCTATCTGAAATAGCAATACAGATGCAGAAGGACCTTTATCTGTGTTTTATAGACTATGCAAAGGCATTTGATAAAGTATGCCACACAAACATGATAGAGATGCTCAACAACCTTGACATTTTTGGAAAAAACATAATCAAGACTCTATATAGGCAGCAAACCGTTTGCGAACAGATAGGAAGTGAATTCAGCAGGTATACAAAAATAGAAAGAGATGTAAAACAAGGATGTGTTTTCTCATTAGATCTATTCAACTTATACAGCAAAACAATTCTGAGATAAATAAAATTGTTGCCAGAATTTGTCATTGGCAGTCACAATCTCAACAATGTAAGATACACGGATGACATGGTGCTGATGGCAGACGTGGAATAGAAAATGCAGGATCTTTTACAGGGGAAACAAACTGCATTCAATTTCAAAATTTAATTACGTTATCCCAACTCAACATAAATAAACAGTAGTTGGAACTAGTATGCAGTAGGCCCTTTATTTGCTAGTTTCAGTGCTTGTATTCGATTTTTCATGGATTTGATCAAATTATCAACAATCATCTGATTTATATTTTGCCACTCCTTTAGCAATGTTTCTTTAGGGGTTGCCACTGATGTAATTTTGGTTGCTCACTCTCAAAACTTTTGTTCAAACTGCTCCCAAATGTGCTCTATGGGATACATGTCAGGACTTTGGGCTACCCATGGTGTTTCATCATCTTGAAAAAGGTATACATTCCTGTCAATCTGATTGGTTTCAAATAGTGGGAGTAGTCCTTTCTCTAATTCTTCTTCATGTGTTGTGCCCCTTTAGGATGTAGGTGATCATGGATTTTCACTTGGATCTGTCTCTTGTCACTCTCAATATTTTGTTCTCTTGATATCTCTCCCAAACCCTGCTCCACCATACATTTGCTCAGGCCTATCAAGTATGCCTCATGCTGCTCTCCCTTGTCTCTCTTTCCTTCTATCTATCCTGTGAATATTAAATTCTCCAGGCCCTCCTTCTTCATTATGTGTTCTAGGAACCTCATTTGTCTCTTCCTGATGTTAAGTATGATTTTTTCTCATTTGCATCATCTCTAACACCTCATCCTTGCTCACATGCTCAGTCCATGGTATCCTCAGCATCCTTTTGTAAAACCAAATTTACGCTGCCTCAAGCCTCTGCTTCATCCTTGATGAGATCGTCCAACATTCACTTCCGTATGGAAGGATAGATATCACATAGCAATCAAGCACTCTTTTCTTTGTTTCCAATGAGATTTTCCAGTCTCTCAATGATCTGGTTAGCTTTTGAAATGCATCCTTGGCCATGCCATTGCATCTTTGGATCTCAACATCGCACTCGTGCCAGAGAAAATCATTAGTATTATGAGCTCTGATAAAAAATACTAGAGAAAACCATTAAGATCAAAAGATTGCAATATGAACTCTGGTAAAAAAGTGTTACTGAACATTAGGTTTATAAGTCTCCAAAATTCAGTTGTTCTTGGCCCAGTGGATTTAGATATTGGTTAGTTCCTGTAACTTGACCCAAAGAGTTGTGATTTCAATACCAGGCTACAGCTTTATAGGGTTAGCGGGAGATAACTCATGACTACCAGAAGAGGCACTACTACACAAAGGAAGTTCATATATATATATATAATGTAATAAAGTGTTCAGTTCGAAATTCCTAGCAGAAGAAGGCCAGAGCGGGCAATGGCTGAAACGTTGTACAAATGGCAAAGATGAAGACAATAGTCCGAACTATGTAAATACTGTAAATACTGCCCTATCTTAGAAATATAGACAAATAGGATTATTTAAATATACACAATTTTAATTTCATTTTCATTGGATTTAATAGAAAAATCCGAATATAGAATAAAAAAGAAAGAGACATGACTGACTGGGCAGAAGATTATCCTGCAGTAGACTGCCATTGCTTTTTGTGGTAGACTGGTTGCTAGCCAAGGCTATAAAACCCAATCTGTCTTATTTAACTCATAACTGGAGGAAAGAGACAGATTAATGCCTTTCCCAAGGGTATTTGTGCATAAGCGAATGCCATGAATTCAACTAAAATTTGAACTCGGCCCCATGATTTGTCATTCAGAGTCAATATCCAATGCACCACAACGCACATCCATGGATACTCTACTTGAAATTTGAAAAATTCCATCAAATGAAACTTCCTTAAATGAAACGTCATCCAATCCAGTGGAACATTTGGCAGGACCAGATCATAAACAATGGAAGTTCTCCTCCGTGCAAAGATGGAGAGTCTAGAAACTATCATGACTCACCACCGACTTTAATAAACCAGAAACCTTGCCCGAATGCTAGACATCCAAACAAATTCTCTTCTCAGAGTTTGCATCTGGCAAGAGAACATGTGGAGCCCCATATTGTCAATTCAAGGATCAGCTCAAAAACACCTTGCTGAGGACAGAAACTGACCCAGTCGGGAGATGGACGCTGCATAAAGAACCAATTAGAAAAGAGCAGTCACAAAAAAAAAAAAATATCCTTCAAAAATTCCAGAAGACAAATAGAAGAGCTCAAAGAAAAATCAGAGCTCTCTATCCCCTTAACTCTGGCTGCAAACGTCTCTCCAGGACTCATTTCACACAGGGGGAAACATTGATGTGTACCCCAATACTCAGCAACAAGTTCTGCCAATGATGATATCATATTAGTTTCACCATGTAATATCTATCATTGTTATAAATATCAAAAACAAATTGCTTTAGGAGTATCAAGTTTTATTATGCAAACAAAGCACAGCATAAATTTTTTATTTGTAAATAAATCCAAAAGATGCAAGCCATAAAAATAAATTTGTTTAGCAATATCATACAAACCCAAATAAATTATGTTATTAATTTACATGTTAATATGAGTTCTTTGATATTTTATAAACATTTTTTATATATTGTTTTAAAAAAACAAAAAAAAACAAAAAAAAACATGTTTCTGTGGTTTTGACTTCAGCATTACTGGCAGCAGTTTTTATTACTTTCCAAAGATCTTTGCTTGAATATTGTGTATTGTTTTCCATTCCTATATAAAACTATAATGGTAGGCTTCAAGGTTTTTTTTTTGTTTTAATCATATCACCCTGAGCAAGGCGGTAACACCACTGATGTGCAGGGGGCTACGTAATAGTGAAAAGATTGGAAAAGATCAAGCTGGAAACCACATCCTAAACTGGGAACAAGGGATGAGCCTCTTAACCTGTTCAATAGACGTGGGTGGAGTGTGAACCGGGTGATAGATAGATCTATCTACTCCAATTGAAAAAAAAACAAAGTGAGAAGAGTGGAAAAGAGAAAACCGGAAACCACATCCTAAACAGGGAACAAGGGATGAGCCACTTAACCTGTTCAATAGACGTGGGTGGAGTGTGAACCAGGCGATAGATAGATCTATCTAATATCTAAAAAGGCTGGGGAACCATTCCATTAATTTGATACCTTTGAAACTTTTTTTTCAAGCTGGTCAATAATTAGTGTTGCACAATATGAAAGAACATTGTCTTGCACAAAAATAACATTCAGTTTAAAGCATTTATTTTACCTTGTAAAATTTGGTTGTTTTCTTTAGCAAATATTCTTAATATTCTTCATCTTTTTTGCTTACATTCCCAATGCAAACATCAAGTATTTTCTCGCTTATTACTCTTCATTTTAATCAAATCTTTTGTGACATTTCTAAAGATGATTTTTTTTGTTCTTAATTTGGCAAGGTTTTCAATATCTTTTTTGATTGTTCTTTGATCAACTTTGTCATTTCCAAGGTTGTGTTTCTATCATTCAGCGACATTATAAAATGTCTTTTGAGTTTATATCTTTCTTACAACTCTTTTTTTTTTTTAATCATTTCACCCCAAGCAAGGCATTGCCACTGTTGTGCAGGGGGTTACATAGGGGAAAGTGATGTGAAAGAGTGGTTAGGGGGTTACATAGGGGGAAAGTGACGAGAAAGAGTGGTTAGGGGGTTACATAGGGGGAAAGTGACGAGAAAGAGTGGTTAGGGGGTTACATAGGAGGAAAGTGACGAGAAAGAGTGGTTAGGGGGTTACATAGGGGAAAGTGACGAGAAGGAGTGGTTAGGGGGGTTACATAGGGGAAAGTGATGAGAAGGAGTGGTTAGGGGGGTTACATAGGGGAAAGTGATGAGAAGGAGTGGTTAGGGGGTTACATAGGGGAAAGTGACGAGAAGGAGTGGTTAGGGGGGTTACATAGGGGAAAGTGATGAGAAGGAGTGGTTAGGGGTGTACATAGGGGAAAGTGACGAGAAAGAGTGGTTAGGGGATTACATAGGGGAAAGTGATGTGAAAGAGTGGTTAAGGGGTTACATAGGGGAAAGTGATGAGAAAGAAGGGTTAGATATGGGAAATGTCAGGAGGGTGATAGATGGGTAAGGATACCCAGGATGAGTGTTGCGTAGATGAGAAGAGTGTTTGAGAGAATGGGTGTGAGTTAGCATGTTAGGAGGTGTCTATTGATTTTACATTTAAACTCCTGGAGATTGTAGCTGTCGGGGAAGCAAGTATACGGAATGGAATTCCACAGGCGGGAAGTGCGAGAACAGAAGCTGTTGAAGTAGAAATTGCGGTTACATCTTATCTGTTTCACTGTAAAAGGGTGGGACCTAGTTGCTAATCTAGTATCTCGTGTAAATTCGTACATAGGAGGACCCAACAATATAAGCTCATCGGAGCAGAAGCCGTGAAAGTATTTGTAGTAGAGCACAGGGAAGCTATGTCACACCAGTGAGAGAGTGACTGCAGCTGGTCTGCCAAGTCGGTAGGCAATTTTATATATTTTAAATTTAAAAAAAGAATCATCAATAACTATATCTATAAATATTTATTTACAATATGATGACCAATGTTTCTTAATAAAATTTTACATCACTAGATAAGTTATTGCCAATATTTAAAATAAAAATAAGATAAGCTTAAATTCATAGGATATCATCATCAGCTTTATTTTGTTTCCAAGAATTTAATTTCTTCTTTGCTGATCACTTCCTTTATGATGATGATGATGGTGTTGATGACTAAATTCACTGACAACATGCAGTTTCAGGATAAGAAGCTTCCAGTTTCAGCAAAACCTGCTTTCATCATTCATTCCCAATCATCAGTTGGCTTTGCAAGAGTAGAAAATGAAAGAAAGTGCTGATGGCATGAATTTGCTTAAGATGGACCTCAACTTGTCAGGAAGTGACTCCCACACTTGATTTCATGACCTTTCTCTGTGACACATATGGAATGAAACACACAAAATCCAGTTATAAAACTGCCATGGAGTGCCAGTGACTGTTATAATTTCAAGGGGCGCCTTCTGTAGCAGGTCTGTCATGCGTAACCCTCTTCATCTGCTGTTTCAGGTGTTGAAAGCTTTCTGGGTTGGGTCACACTTAGTATGGGTCCTTGTCTTTGACTTTCACAGGATATATTACTTTTACTATATTAGTTTTCATAATGTTATTCTGAAGAGAATTTTTGGTAACTCGCTATTAGCAAGTTATGGTAATTTAGTAACTTTGTGTGAAGTCAACGTACTAAACAAATTCTTCAAATGATGCAAATATTAATACTCTCAAATTAATTCTCTCAAGGAATTCACTCAGAAACAATCTCTTTAATGATATACGACACTTGAAATGCACAACACAATACATTCAGACTTCTGTCTGAGTGCTTTATATACTAAATATTTATGGTCACGTGATCCCAGTAGCACACTAAATTGAACAGTTACATTTGTTGCCAGGAAATCAGTATTTGACCACATGTGTCAGTATCGACACTTTCTTCCTCCATAACACCTACCCATTTGAGCTGACTCCTTCTGGAGTCCATCCTCTGAAGTACGTATTTTTTAGTGTTGGTTCCACACCTAAAAATTCTGTCATAGTTCTTTTTCTTTTGCCATACCGCTGCAGTTCAATAATTCCTGGTGGTGTAGGTATATTGAATGTATTGTATAATATTTCCATTGAAACTTCTTTTCTGGGACTTTCCAAAACAGTGTGTCTACATCTTAACTTGTTCAAGTGATATTTATACTTCCATCTTGGTCTCTGCACCATGTCAATCATTTAACTCATCTTTTTTTTTTTTACCACGCCATCCTTCCAAAATTCTTTTCCCCTTTGGTGCATCTTTAAAAATATCTTTTCTCCTGAGTTAAAGTAATTATTTACAGGGATATTCCGTGATGTTTTCACCTTCTGTTCAGGTAGTATTTTGTTGAACACAGGCTTAATTTCACCAGCAACAGTTCACATCTAATGTTAGGATTTGGCATAAATCTGTAAATGGTGAAATTGCTGAAGCATTTTCTTATCTGACTCCTTAAGAGATCTTTTGAACATATCAACAAAGTGTTTCACTTATCTGTTTGATCTTGGATGATACAGAGGCATTGTCTTGTATCTGTAATGACTTGTAGAATAACTTGAATTCACCATACACTGACATTCATCAGCTATTTTTTGGAGAGTTAATTTTGAATCCATTTCTAGTTTAGTCAGAATCTTGGATCTTATTTCCGCATTTTTCACATACTTATTTGAAGTTAAACCCTGAATGAATATCAGACATTTAAATGAGTTGTAAGTTAACTCATTTAACTTAAACTTCTCACATTCTCTATTGACAACTCCTGTGTAGGTGACAAAATCATTATCATCATGTTTTACTAGGTTTAGACAATTCCATCTCACATAAAATAATGAGGTTCTATCTCAGAAAACTTTTGATAATATCCATTCAGTTTCCTCAAAATTTATCTCACATGGCTGTTTTGGAAAAATAAAATTTATGTAATTTTCATGTTCAGTAACAATTTTCTCCATTATGGTTGGGCTTTCTTTTTGTCATTTTAATGCAAACAATCCTTTTTGAAGATCTCTTCATATCTTCTGTAATACGTTTGAAAAGTTATTCATTCGTCCGGATTGTATAAAAACTTGCTGATGAAATTCGCAATAGCATCTGGATGAATGAGTTATACATTTTTTCCTCTGCAGTTTTCTTAACCAACAATTCAAAAAATATTTGTTGTTGTTTTTGTAACTGAAATTACAGTTCATGTTGGTCATTTTGTTTTTCTAACTGTAAGTTATAATATTTCGGTATCTTCACGTAACGTCAACATACTAAATAAATCCTTCGAATAATACACAATAATACTCACAGAATAATTCTCTAAAGAAATTAACTCAGAAACAATCTCATCAATGATGCACAACACCAGAAATGATACACAACACAGAACACACTCAGACTTCTGAGTGCTTTATATAATACTTATGGTCACATGATCCCAGTAGCACAATTTATTCAACAGTTTCGCTTGTTGCCTGATTTATGGCTTATCAACCTCAATGAATTATCTCATGCCAACAAGATTTTTACAATAGATTTATATGAACAGAATATACATTCTTTATAAGAAATGTTTGTAGATCAGCTTTCTTTGATGTATTCTTGTAAAATCATTTTTGTTGAGAGTCAGATGCATTGCTACTATATATATTTTTCCAGAAATGTATTGCTGTTAATATTTTTTTCCTTCAAAAAAAATGTATTGCTGGTAATATTCTATTTTTCTTCAAAAATGTATTGCTAGAATTTTTACTAGAAAAGTCTATTTTTATATTTTCATAGTGTTTTGACCCCAGTTTGGATATAAACTATTGGCCCATCGTTGGGACCCTAGATCAAGGTTAACCTGGGGACAACAGCAATTAAGAGGTGGTTCCATGCTCCTCACAACTTAGAGGCCTTGCTGCCAGATGCACTTTATTTTCATACCAAGGAATATCCTTTTTATCAATTCAAATTAGTTTTGAAATAGAGTAAATTATTTTGCTTATTAAAAATATTAAATTTAATCTATAACCTTCAAATTAAAACTAAAATAAAAGCTTCAAAAAATATTTTTAATTCTTAAAAATTAATTTATACTTTAGGTATCATGATTCTGTAGAGGTACCTATATATATAAAAATTTGCTGAACATACTAAAAATATGAGTTTTTGACCAATTTTCCTTTCACGTCATTTTTATTACTCTCAGTGAAATACTCATAAATATGCTTTATCTCTAAATATTGTTGAATAAATCTTCCAAACAGAGTATCGGTAGGTAAACTAGTGAGTTAATCACCTCTAGACTAAGCATTAACATGATATTTTAGATACATTTCTGGAATTTTATATGGGGCAGATGGTGAAAAGTTATCAACCCAACCTGGAACACTTGTATAAAATGGTCCTGTGCATGATGATAAACTACTTCCAGTAGTAAGGCCTCTGGTCAGGAAATTGGAGGTTTTGAAGAGCATGGAACTACTTCTTAATTGCTGTTGTTCCCAGGTTTGGTATAACCTGGGGTGGTAGCACCTGTTTGGGTCCCAGCTATCAGAAAATAGGGAACCCCCAAACAAAAACAACACACCATGCAATTATTATAAAAAATACATTTTTATAGTAAAATTACCAACAATGCCTATTTATAGCAAAATGACCAGCAATACCCATTTATATTAGAATTACCAACAATATATTTAAAAAAAAAAAAAAGAAAAAGAAGACTAGCAGAATATTTTATCTGTAGTTGAAGACATGCAATTGTGTTCAATATTGTGTTTGGCATTAAACAACCCATAGAGATTGATATGCCACTAAACAAAATCAACCAACTAACCTTGTTTAAAAAAAAAAAATTAAAATAAAAAAAATGTTTGGTTATTTGATCAGATTATGGAAAGTGGGTCAGAGCAAAAAAATTTTCTGAACCTCCTTGAATACTGCAAGGTTATAAAACGTCTTAAAATATCCCCTCCACCCACCCAGGAAAAAAAATACATTTTGTAGATGTGGTACATAGTTGTTTGATTTTCTTTTCAGACTTAAGGGTAAGTTTATCCGCTTAATTTTTAATTTTACAAAATTAAAGAGAAAGAGAAGATCAGAGAGAAAAGAGGGAAAAAATAAAAAGATGAAGGTCAAAAGCTGTAGACTTTTTGATTGAATCTAAATTGAAAGAAAAAAATGTGTGCTTACTCAAAAATTGTCAGACATTGGTAAGAAGAAAATCGATTTAAACAAAAAAAAGAGGTAAAACAAAAGGTATAATCAAATCTAATTCATAAGTATTATCCAATCAAAAATATCAATAATAAAAAAAAATTAAAATCTGACTGATCTTTGAAGAGACACAATAAGATCAATACAATTTTGTTCAGTCATCAATTCTAGAAATATCTTATAACCTCTTGACAGTAGAAACAGTTTTTTTTTAAGTTTTTATAGCTGCTTATATTCAGTTGAATGAAAAAATAATGGTAAAAAGTCTTAATATAATTTGTCTTGGTAGCAAAATAATCATAAAGTAAATATGCAAATATTTTTTAATAAAATAGACATTTTAATTCATTAAAATTCATATGTAATAATAAAATAATATTTTAAGAAACTAAATTTTAGGAACAAACATCATAATTTAGTAATTAACATTAAAATACACTTATCAAAATGGTTATTCAATCTTGGAAAATTTGAAATTTTTTATATATATATATATATATATATATATATATATATATATATATAGTGTATCGAGGCAGCAGAAAATTATCTAAACATATATTTTTAAATATAACAGATAATGAATATCTATTATGTTTAATCATGAGCCATTCTAAATATCATATTTTGATTTTAATTTCAGGTGAAAAAGACAAAAAATTGTCCAACATTTGAATATTTTTTATTACACTGGTTCTAAGTTTTCAACTCACATGAGCCATCTTCAGAGTGGTTACAGGGGCATTAACATGAAGACATCTACCATCAAAGATTATATTTTTTTGTGCTGACATAAAACATTTGCTTTGCAACAATAACAGTCACCGAATAGTAGACGTAGGTTGTAAATTTATAATGCAGTTTTATGACATCATACCACGTGAGAGACCAAAATGTTAACAACAGAAATCTATGTCTAAATGCACTGTAATGTTTTGTGACTAGATTGAAATGTGATTTTATTGAGTGTGAGTTGCTTTGAGTTAATGTAGATGGCCTTCAATATCAGAAGGTTCTTTTTACTGTGTGTATGTGAGTATTATTGTGTTATTGAAATATTGTCTAATATTACATACATGTCTTGTTTTTGTCTTTATTTTCACCTGAAATTAAAGCCAAAATACAATGCTTAGAACAGCTAACTATTATTTTCCCCGCATATTCACATAAACTGTAATCCTCTAGCACAAGTAACTCTTATACAGAGTGCACATCATTGTGAAACAAAAATGTATATGAGGTGTGTGTGTGTGTGTATATATATATATATATATATATATATATATCTATCAAACAATTCTCTCTACCCTCAACCTTACATTATTTAACTGTGGAAATGGAGTATTGAAAGTGTTTTAATATAGAAAGATGCTAACACAATTTTCAGTCATGCACAGAATGTGAAAACTTGGAATAAACACTCCTTTTTCAAAAAGGACACAAGGTAAATTACTACGTTACAGTCAAGACATGAGGATAAAATAAAAACAGCAGAGACATAACACCCTTGGAAATGTCCAGAAAAGGGGCTAAAGAGCTTGGGATGATTATTATGGAAATTTCTTTTTACATTCCTTAACAAGACAAAAAAAAAAAAAAAAAATTTAGGATTTTAGAAAAACTAAAAAAATTAATAAGATCTTCCTTGTTGGCTGCATTCAATGAAAGATACTTGAAAGAAAAGTTGCTGCTCCAAGTGTGTGTATATATATATATATATATATATGAATTAATTGTACATTGTGACATGGAAATTTTCTGTGTTTCGAGATAGATTCTCATCATCAGGCAATGTTTGACATTGGTTGTGCAGATGATTTATATTTAAACCTTAAAGGCTTAAATGTAAATCATCTGCACAACCAACATCAAACATTGCCTGATGATGAGAATCTATCTCGAAACATAGAAAATTTCCATGTCGCCATGTACAATTAATTCATAACTATATAATTATATTAAGTTCTATAATATTTATTATATTATGTTCATAATAAAAAAAATGTTGGGGCACTCAAAATAGTAAAACCTTGAGTACTCTTCACCTGGAATATATATGAAATGAATTGTTTGAACATTATTTATTCATTTTTTTTTTTATCGATACTTGTATTTAAGTAGATATTCTGTTTTTAATGAAACAGTATTATATATTTATTTCTACCGGCCTATAAATTATAATTTATGAATAAATAATATATATATATATATATATATATATATATATATATATATATATATATACACATAAACAAGATTTAATTTATTTTAGCTAAATTTCCAATGAAGAAATATGAATAGTAAAGGAAATAATTATAGTGAAAAATTATTCCATAAAATTGCTTTTTCAAGCTTACAAATATCTTTCATGTTTAAACAAGAGAAATTATGGTCTGACAGGAAACAATGTTAATTATTATGACAAAAGATATTTGCACATAACAGAAAAGCAGTACAGTGACACTTTCTTCATAATGGGGGTGGGTGAAAAAATTACATTATAACTTTCTTAACCTTCCACTGGGTCCAATAATAATGCACTCAATAATGTACACCAAGTCTGAAGATTGTACATTAGAAGGTTTGACTATGTATAGTTTGTCTGATCAAATAAATTTTCTCTTATATCAGATATAGATGCTTTTTTAGTAAAACTATTTTCACCCAAACAAAGCATGCCTTTTACTTTTTCTAACAATGTTTTCTCCAATCACAAATTAATGTGAAAAATATTTTGCAAACTGCTGAATCTCTAAGTTGTCTGATATAACCTTTCTGGGTATAAACACCAGCTATCCAAAACAAGCTTTCAAATCCAACCAACAACAAGATACTTGAATTTTCTTGTCCCAAAATAAAAACATAATTAGTAAAATTAGACTAGTTATACATATAAAACATGCTTATAGATATAAAATGACTAAAATAAAAACTATGATTTTCAAAAATCAAAGTGTAAATGACTGAATGTTGCTTATAACTGAGCAAATATTTACAAAAAAAAAAAAAAAAAAAATAGGATTCACTTCCTCAAACACAAATTAGTCTTAAAGTTCACTTAAAATTTGCTGAAAAGAAAATGCAACTTTAATTTACACCAAAGTTAATCATTCTAAATAGCTAATGAAAGAATATCCTGAATTTATATAAAATGAAGTATTGTCAAATTTTGATTTTGGACTAATATTTCTTATATTTTAATTTCACTTTAGTAATGGTCCTTAGTAAACAGTGTAGATAAGAAATAAAGAATATGCTTTAAGTGGACACAAAGTCATTCAGTTTTACAGATTTATAAGCCTACCATTCATCCTTGCTTTGAATATTGTTACCACATCTGGTCTGGTGCATCTGCTATATATTTAGATATTCTTGATAAAAATCCAAAGAAGAAACTGAAATGTAATTGGCATCTCAACTTCAGTCCCTTTCCCATTGCTGCAATGTAGCTTCCCTGTCACTTAAGTGCCATATGTGATACACGCTTGGGCGATCATGTCTTGAAAGAGACATAACTGACTGGGCAGAAGATTATCCCACAGTAGGTTGCTATTGCTTTCTGCAGTAGACTAGGCTATAGAACCCAATCTGTCCTGTTATTTAACCCATAACTGGAAGAAATAGACGGATTAATACCTTTCCCAAGGGTATTTGCGCAGAAGTGAATGCAATGAATTCGGCGGGAATTCGAACTCGGCCCCCCGATTTCTTGTTCCGAGCCGATATCCAATGCTCCACAGCGCACATCTTTTCTATAAATACTTTCATGGTAATTGTTCTGATGAACTTTCTTCTATGGTAACTAGATTTTATGAATTTAAATGAAATACTAAATTGACAGAAATGTCTCATCTTTTTACAGTCAAAATGGCTAGATGTAACTGTAAATTCTATTCTAACAGTTTCTTCTATTGAACTTCTTGCTTGTGGAACTCTTCCAGTTTCTTGCTGCCCAGTCAACTTTGTTTGATCTCCAAAGATTTAAATGCAATCTCAATAATTATATTCTATTTTCTTAATTCTTCTTTTTTTTCATTGTTCTCTCTCCTTAATAGTGTTTTCCTCATATCCTCTAACACTCAGTAATTCTAGAATCTTAATAGCTTCATTGCCTTGCTTGACATGAAATACCCCCCACCCGCCCCAACAGAAAAAAACAAAAAAAACAAACATACATTAAATTTGTATTGTAAATTAAAACATTAACAGTCATAAATATGGACACAAAGTCAGAAACCAGTTTGTGTTATGTGCAAATTGTAAAGTAAGCTCTGAAAAAAAAAAAAAAAAAAATCAGATTAAACACCCCAAAAATTTTAATACAAGAATCCACTACCTAATAAATTTTGAAAAAAAAAAAAGAAGCCATTTTAAAATGGCTCTAAAAGGTAAGCGACTTTCAAGCTACCAATAAAAACTATAAGACAACAAATCTCAAAATATTTAAATAGTTCAACAATTATTATATAAACACAACAAATTACATAACACTTATTTCGATTAACCTTGTTACTTAGAATAATTATTTCACTACTGATATAAATGTACAAACAGACTTATATTATTGCTAACTAAGTGACTGATAGCTATAAAAAGACACTATCGATTACTTATGACTAACCTGTTTAAATAATGCACTGACTATTGTTTGTGCCACATGGTACTATAATTGTAAGTAAAATGATGCACTGAAATAAGTAACCAAGTAATTGTTTTAAGTTCTGAGTACTGGTGGCTTATAAAAAGAGTTCAATAACAAGAAAAAGATGGGTAACACAATGGTGCAGTAGTTTCAAAAAATAAAAAAGGATATAATTATTACAAAAGGTAACAGATTTTCTTTAGTTACTTATGATAAAGCTAAATTATTATTCATTTTTCAACTTATTACTTTTATCTTAATTTCAGTTGCTTTGCATTTCAAATCTCAGAAAAAGGAACAATATAAAAAAAACCTCTAGTGTGACATAAGCCTACAACATTTTTTCTCAGGTTTCTCTATGCAAAATAAACTATTTTATAGCTATATAAAGAACAAGAGCCTGAAGAGTTGAAATAAAATGCATTTGAAATTAAGACTAAAGAAATACTAGCCTAAAATTTAATAACTGACAATGCAATTTATCTAAAAATTACTGTGCGTGCTTGTATGCATGTCTTTGTTTTTGGTTAAAAAATATATCCTGCGTTTTATATAGAATTTTAAAGAATTTAGTAGGGTAATGTTTACTTATGTCATAAAGTATGAGGGGAAAACCAAAACTTAACTATACTCATGTCTGAAGATATGTAATAGCTAAAGTGCGAATAATTTTTTAATTACTCTCACATATGTAACTAGCCAAACTCCATATGACTTAAAAAAAAAAAAAAAAAAAAGAAAAAAAAGACTTCATATTCAGTGTTAAATGTAAACAAAAATGATCCTATGTTAGCAAATATAGTAATATTCCTATGGTATGAAAAAAAAACAATAAGTAATGAAAATGAGAGAGAGAAAACGAGATTTTCTAATAACAATGAATATTTAATCCACTTTGTGTAATAGATGTTTCTCTCATTTATGCTGAGAGAAAATCCTTAAAATTGACATGCCACAAATCACACAATATGGGGGAAAATGCAATGAAATATGAGTAAATGGCTATTTTACCTGCTGGAGTGCCACAATTGTCCATCAAAGACATGAAAAACAAGAAGCACAAAACAAGAACAACTCTTGAACATAACAATTCTAAAGCAAGCCTGAAATTAAAATTTAAATTAGCTCCTCGATATTATTATGATACGAAATAGATCATTAATTAAATCTAGCAATGAGCTACGAATGAGATTGACAGTTAACCTGACAAGAAGTGGATTACATTAATGCCAACATTGTTGTTGAATTAGCTAAAGTAGAAAACTACTAACAAAGATTAAATAGCCATTGGGTAATTCAGATGAAGTGGGTTCAATTAATGTATCATGGTAAAAAGATTAGCAGGAAATGGATGTAAGCGATATTAAAATAAAACCTTAAATGTGTGCACAAGCAAATACACGCAAACATATATATATATATATATACACACACACACACACTAACAGTATAGCCCGGCGTTGATCGGGTGTAATGAAAGCTTTAAAACTAATCCATGGTTCTGGAGCTCAGACTCTTTGGATGTTGGCACGAAAGACTAAAAAGTTTCCAGTTAAAGCGAAACCATAGACTGAAATAAAACTGAATGAATGTAAGTCAAATTTTGATTTCCTGGTATTGATTTATATATATATATATATATTATCAATTTTCTGCACTATTGTAAGAACTGCAACCTTGAAACTTCTGAATATCGTTTCTTATGTCTTTGTCTATTAGTGTATTAAATTTGATTAAAATCGGACCACTATAACCCGATTTTTTTGATTATCAATATTTATCAGTGGTACCTCAACACAAAACCTAGCTAAGAACACTCGCAGACGCTTATAGTACAACTGTGTAAATTTTCAAGAAAATCGGTTCAGCTGTTTCGGAGTCTATAGGTAACAGATACACACACGCACACAAAGTTCCATTTATAAATAAGTTTAGATTATATATATATATATATATATATATATATCGACCAGCAGATCATGAATGGCTGAAGTACAACTATTAACATAAGACATATAGTAGTAGATAACACCAAAATACAGTATTTACATTATTCGGACTATTATCCTCATCTTTGTTGCCATTTGTATGACGTTTCAGCTGTTATACGCTTCGGCCCTCTTCAGGTGCTAGGAATTTTGAACAAATGGCAACAAAGATGAGGACAATAGTCCAAATAATGTAAATATCACATCTCAGAAATATAGACAAACATCAAAGTACTCTACAGCACCCAATGCAATAGAAGATTCAAAACTCTAGAAACTATTCTTATACAAAATAAACACAGACCAGATTAAATAAAATATTTACCACAGGTGAAGCTATCCTGAAGTGCATATGATTTTCTTTTCTTTCTTTTTTAATAATCATAGCACTACAAGCAAGGCATTTTACTGCCACTGTTTTGCAGGGGGTTACATAGGAGGAATGTTATGAGAAAGAGTGACAGGGTATAGGGGGTGTCAGGAAGTGGATAAGAGAATTATGAGAATACTGATGAGAATGTAGTGGATGAAGAAAAGAGCATGAGAAATAGGATTCAGGTTAGTGAGATAGGAGATGACTATTGACTTTACATTTAAATTCTTGAAGATTGTAGCTGTTGGGAAAGCAAGTAAATGGAAGGGAATTCCACAGGCGGGAAGTGTGAGAAAAGAAGCTGCGCTGGAGTAGAATTTGTGTTTACAATTTATTGGCTTCACAGTAAAAGGGTGGGACCTAGGTGCTAATCTTGTGGCTCGAGTAAATTTATATATAGGGGGCACCAGGGAGCTTAGTTCATCAGATCAGAATATTTTATATGTGCACACATATTTTATCAGTATTATAATGAATAAATGAAATAAAACAAAACAAAAATTTAAATTAGCAAATGAATAAATTATACTCTTTTTTTGTGTGGTTTAATTCCCAATAGCAATTGCACAAGGCTTAGGGCCATCTCACGTTCAATACACCAGTTCTCACTCAATCACCGAAGTTAAGCAATGTTGAGACTGGTCAGTACTTAGATGGGTGACCGCTTGGGAATACCAGGTGCTGTAAGCGTTTAGTGACGGATGTGCGTTGTGACGCAGTGGATATCGGCTCGGAAAAAGAAATTGGTGAGCCGAGTTTGAATTCCAGTTGAATACCCTGCATTCACTTAAGCACTGGTACCCTTGGAAAAGGTATTAATCCGTCCCTTCCCTCCAGTTATGGGTTAAATAACAGGGTAGGACTTGGGGAGCCTGCCCTTAAAAACAAATCCCAATGATACTCAAAAGAAAAAAGTATTACTAGACACAAAACTTATAAAAACAACAATAAATTGTTGAAAGAAAAAGGTATTACCTGCAATAAAATAATTAAAAAAAAATTTAGTTGGCAATAAATGACCCACAGAGGTTGATATGCCATAAAAACAAAACAACCAACCAACCGTTACACAACATCTTGCTAGACAATTTTAGCTTTCCAAAGAATACCAGGATGCAGACAAAGGAATTCTAACAGCCACACAGACACTACATCAGTTCTTGATAATGACTGCTAAAGTTGAAAATACTTGAATAAAAATAACAAAGTATGAATTTTAGACAGTTTATCCACAACATCAAGCACAGTACTAAACACCTTATCTGAAAATTGTAAAAAGACAATAAAAAAAAAATTAAACAGACCTTGTCAGTTCTTTTTAATCAAACTTGTTTGGATAAATACATACTGCTTAAACATACCTTGTGTGTGCATATAAGGGACAAAAATAGATGTCCACTTCAAGGACTTTGTAACACAAAAGAAGTCATTTACAAGGCAAAGGTCAGTCAGTTAAGTGCCATACGTGATACACGCTTGGGCGATCATGTCTTGAAAGAGACATGACTGACTGGGCAGAAGATTATCCCACAGTAGGTTGCCATTGCTTTCTGAGGTAGACTAGTTACTAGACAAGGCTATAGAACCCAGTCTGTCCTGCTATTTAACCCATAACTGGAAGGAAGAGACGGATTAATACCTTTCCCAAGGGTATTTGCGCGTAAGTGAATACAATGGATTCAACAGGAATTCGAACTCGGCTCCCCGATTTCTTGTTCCTAGCCGATATCCACTGTACCACAACGCACATACAAATGGCCAAAATATATTTTAGTTCAACCATAGACACGTTTAAGACCAGGTGGTTCAATCACAAGTCTACATTCAAAATAGAAAACTTAAAAAACTGTACAAAATTGGTTAGTCCCATGTGGAAATTAAAATCAAAATATGAAAAAGACCCAGACATAATGTGGAGTATAATAAAAACAGCCAAGCCTTACAACGGTGGCAAAATATCTAGACTGTGCCAAGAAGAAAAGTTAGAGATTATGCTATTCCCAAACAAAAACAAACTATTGAATGAAAGAACGGAAATTATAACTATGTGTAACCATCCTAAAAACTACCTCTTAGGTTCATACAACCATGGATGAAAACGTTATAATTTCTTGTAATTTAAAAAATTGTGCATTCAAAAATTCCCTGCCATGTGAGCGTTAAAAAAAAAAAACAAAAAAAAACACTTATTGAAAATCGTCTCATGGTAAAACCTAGATAACGTAATAACTCATTCACAAATGAAAAATATTCAAAATTCTGCAATATAATTGTATCAAACACTTTAATATAAATGTGCACTGGTCTAGTTTCATTATGAGCAAAAACTAAGTAATTAAACAATCAATCAATATATATATATATATTATTACATGGTCAAATGGGTAGAATTTTTACAGTTTGGCCATGAGACCCTGAAGTTTGAATCATCATGGTCAATTTGTCAGGTACATGACTTTTTGATAATACTGGTCTGCAGAGGAGATCCAAGCACACACCACCTTTAGAAAAACTTGTGAGTAAAGCTGGGTAGATGAAACTGTTTGGAAGCTGTCAGTGGTTGTGTTAGCAAGATGTCATAAGTTATTGTGACTGTGGGTTTGAGCATGTTGGCCTTGTTCAAGAAACTGATAACACCAGATTATGTGCTCACTCCCGGAAACTGTAAGTAAGGTACAGTCAGCATATGAGGGTGGGCAGAAAAGTTCATAGAGGTTGAATATGAAATTAGTGTTGTGAAATTTTGAATGCCTTAATTTAAAACTCTTCTTATTAATAGCTACATTATGTATTTCCAGGTAAGCAGGCATCTGATTGTTAAAAAAAGAAAATGCTTTATCTTGTTGGTGAAAAAAAAAAATCATCAACAGCAGATGTAACATCGTTACTGTGATACTAGTTTCAGCCAAGAGACTTTTCATGTTGGGGAACAGATGATAGTCAAATTAGGAAAATAGCGAGAGTGATAAATCAGTTTAAAGCCACAGTCTTTACATTGAAACCAAGGATTTATGTGCTGGAGTATTGTTCTGATGAAGCAAGACCCTTTTAATCAGTTTTTGTGAGCATTTGGTCTTGATAGTTGTTTTCTAACTGCCTCAGCAAGTTAAGTTGACATTATACTCTCCATTGATGGTGTGGCCCTTCTGAAGAGAGTTAATAAACACAATGCCTTTGGCATGTAAAAAAACTGAAATGACCTTGGCTTTCTTTAGAGCAGGTGTTTTCACAGTATGGCTTGTCTTAATGTGATGAATGCAACATCCATCCTGAGTTAGGAAATATTCAAAGAAACCAACAATGTCAGATTTTCTTGTAATATTATCAGACTGGTGTGCTTTTGATCAGGTGATGTGGCACTCACCAAGGAGAAAACATCATACCAAGTTCATTATGAAAAATATTCTCAACTCTCTGATAGGATATACTAACAGCATTGATGATTTGATTTATGATTAACTGTCATACATCAATGTCTTCCTTGGTATTAGCAGTTTGCAGGATGTCCAGACCTTGGATCATCTTCAAGGCTTCCTTCCCCTCCTAAATTCAGCTGTCTACTTTTGCATTGTTGATAAAGCTAGAGTGTCATCAACAAATATAGCAACCATGTCAGCATGAATTCTCTTACTAGCTAAACCCCTTTTCTGCAGGCACTAGATAAAAGTATGATGCCAAATTTTGTCCATTGTCAAGAGAAGTCACTACTAGTTACTTTTAAAGTCATCTTTGAACAGTCAGAAATCAGTTTACTGGAAAGAAACAATGCAGTTATTAATAAGAAGAGTTGAATTTAAAGCTTGCAAGATTTCACAGCTCTAACATCCTCACAGTGAGCCTATGAACTTTTCAATTTATCCTAATTGTTGCAGTATAAACCATAGGATGTGCATTGTGGTGCAGTCGATATTGACTCAGAATGACAAATCGAGGTGCCAAGTTTGAATTCCAGTTGAATCCCTTGCAGTCACTTATGCACAAATACCCTTCACTCCAGTTATGGAGACATGACTGACTGGGCAGAAGATTATCCCGCAGTAGGTTGCCATTGCTTTCTGCAGTAGACTAGTTGCCAGCTAAGGCTATAGAACCCAATCTGCCCTGTTATTTAACCCATAACTGGAAGGAAGAGATGGGTTTTCACTGTATTACTTTAGTACATGGCTTATGGCTATATCATTTACAATTACCAAAGTTAAGTAACTTTGAGCCTGTTCAATACGTAGATCACTTAGGAAGACCAAGTGTTGTAAGCTTGGATCTGCAGGTAGTGTAATAGTTCTAATTCTAGTCAGGTTCATTATATTAGATGCAAATAACACTGGGAAAAGTATGAATTGACATTTTCTTCTCTTGGCTAGGGGTTAAATAGGAAAATTTATATCAGTAAGTCCTTACCTCCTAATTTTTTTTTTTTTTTTGTAAATAAAAAAAAATATTTTCTGTATTTAAATAACCTGCAAAAGATTGATAAGCCATAAAACATACAAAAATCAATCATTTTAATACAGACTACACTTGAATCCAAGACAAGATTTGCACAAACATCATTGTAATTTCACTACACCCACAAAATGCTTAGACATTTTCTGTTTAATAAACTGAATATTTCCAAGAGTCAGGGATAAACACCAAATTTTGCAAGTTCCAACACTTATTCTGTATGCTGTTCATTGTTAGAAAAAAAAAAAAAAAAAGAAAGTGCTCAGGAAAATGAAAAGCAGCCTGACAGACAAAGGCTACTAGATGTTTAATATAAATAGGATGCTAATGATAGTACTACAGTACACTCAGTCAGTTAAGTGCTATCCCTGATACACACTTGGGCGATCATGTTTCAAAAGAGACATGACTGACTGGGCAGAAGATTTTCCCACAGTAGATTGCCATCACTTTCTGCGGTAGACTGGTAGCCAACCAAAGCTGTAGAACCTAATCTATCCTGTTATTTAACCCATAGCCGGAGGAAAAAAAGATGGATTAATATCTTTCCCAAGGGTATGTGTGTCTGAGTGAGTGCAAGGAATTTAACTGGAATTCGAACTTGGTTCTTCAATTTCTTGTTCCAAGCTGATATACACTGCACCACAACGCATACCCAGTACACTAGTAAACTAATAAATCTCTAACCTAATGATGATATTAATAATATTATTATCTTAGGTCTCTCCTGACATCAATGGTATCCTAATGAACACACTCTCAGAACTCTGTCACTGAATTCTCTTTAAGTTCTTTATTTAAGGTGTCTTGCTTAGTTCATTTGTGTTACTGGGGATGTCTTATTTACTTCACAACAATATATATATGAAGAAATGTAGTTTTAAGGCATGCTATATTTATAGGATAAAGTGCTCAACATCATATATACACTGTATGTAAATATAAAAATGAACATTAAAATCAACACTGAGAAGTGACAGACTGTTTCATGCTAGGCGCAATCATCAGGCTACATGTGTTGTTTTTCCTTGGCTATTTATACATACAGGTCAGTGGTGCATTGTGGGTAATCCTTGTTATTTTGGCGAGTGTGGTTTATTTATTTGAATGAATGTATTTTACTTGTTTTTATTTTTATATTTATTTATTCTTTTTGGTTTTCAATGTTTAATTTATTTTGATTTGTTATTTATTTTATTCATTTATTTTTATTTTATCTATTCTAATGGTTGTTATGGTAGCAGTGGTTTGTTAACTTGTTTATTATTTGCTTGGATTAATTTATTTGTTCTTTATTATTACTTAGTTATTCTTTTCAGTTTTCGATTTTTAAGTAACATAGTAAAAATTTGTTTATGTGCCTACATTATGAGAGGAGTTCAGATTGTTTGGAGGAAAAAATAGCTATTATTACCTCCCCAGACCAAAACAAAGTCTGCATGTTTTGGATTGATTGTTGTAGGCTGATGTTCTTTTCCGTATTTTCCATGATAAATAAATAAACAAACCACTTCTGCCAAAATAATGGTTAGAAGAATTACCTACAATGCACCACTGACCAATATATATATAAATAGCCGAGGAGAAACTCAACACATGTGGCCTGATGATTGCACCTAGCATGAAACAGTGTTGCCTGAGTGTTGACTTCAATGTTCACTTAAATATATATATATATATATATATATATATATTTAGGATGTGGTTTCTGGTTTTCTCTTTTCCAATCTTCTCACTTTGTTTTTTTGTTTTTTTTTCAATTGGAGTAGATAGATCTGTCTATCGCCCGGTTCACATTCCACCCACGTCTATTGAACAAGTTAAGAGCTCATCCCTTGTTCCCGGTTTAGGATGTGGTTTCCGGCTTTCTCTTTTACAATCTTTTCACTATTATGTAGCCCCTGCACATCAGTGGTGTTACTGCCTTGCTTGGGATGATATGATTAAAAAAAAAAATATATATATATATATATATATATATATATATATTTTTAATCATTTTAAATTTATATATATATACATATATATATATATAAATGAAATTTGTCCACTAACTGATTGATGCTATATTCAGCACCCTGACTCCAGAGTCTTGTGGATCTTTTAGTAAATGCTCTGTCTACTCTTCAGGAGATGTGTGTGTATATAAAAGAACCAAACTTTTTTTTTTATTTTTTTACTTTTTTATTTTTTTTTTTTACAAAGTAGGATACTTTATACTCAATTTTGGTAGAATCATTTTCAAATTTTTAAGAAATAATAGAAAATTTCTAAATGTTAGAACAATTTGTCTAACTGCAGCTTCAAATTTTACTTACTAGTCACTAAATATTTGAGACTTCATAATTCTATTTCCATTCATAACAGTAAATAAAAGATTGGAAAGACAAAAATTATGCAAAATATTTTTCTGCAATCATTAATCATTTTTTTAAAATTTTGCTTTAAGTAATTTTAATAATTAAAAATTTGAAAAATTGAATAGAAAAGATATTAATTTTAAAAGTTGCTTAACATGAAATACTAGGAACTTGTGTTTTGAATATATGATAAATGTCTTAAGAATGAAATATGTGTGATACAAAAGTTGTCACATGAGAAGATATAAAAGGAACAAGTCTCGCAACAGCAGTATATATTTTTTGTTGAGGGTGGAGTGATGTTAATATTACATTTTCAAAAGTATCTTATTGTACTTAAAAGGTTTCTGAATCATAATGAGGGGAAGCACATCGATTTTTTTTTTAGTTTTTTGCTGCAGAGAATTTGTACCTAAATAGATAAAATTAAAATGAATTTCATATGAACAAAACTCTCAAAATATGAGAGTATAGAATTAATATGATTTACAGTGTTTGCAATTATTTCTCATATTATTATTATTATTTTTTACACGCTCCTAAATCACCAGATATTGAGCGTATTCATGTGGAAAATAAGTAAAATGAAAGAGAAAAAGTGTAGTGGGAATGTCAGTAGACAATAATAGGAAGACAAACTACTGACATGAACCCATGATAAAATATAACACCAATTATTGTTTCATTGTCCCCACCAGCAAATGTTCCCGAGTCACTATATGTGTGTGTGTGCTTATGTAATTAAGAGACTGAATGAAATTGTTTAATAAAGTCTACCTCAGCATATATATATATATAAAAACAAAACAAACACACTAATAGTTAGTCAATGCTTACTAATATAAAAATTTTCAGTAAACATGCTCAATACTTTGCAGAACTTGAATAAAATGAAATATTACAAAATGTAGTTACCTTAACTCAAGTTTCTCCCTTTTGGTCAAGGATTGTCAGGTTAGATTATAACTTAGCCTGCTGATCCCTAAGACCATCATTTTTATAATGTGTGTATATATATATATATATTGTAATAATTGTTACAATGGTTTATAAATTCATAGTATCACTACACAAAAATTTTCGTGTTTCGAAGCTGACCGCTTCTTCTTCGGGTGATCAAGTTGGTATGAAAATTATCTCATTGAAAAGACCGTTTATTTGTGGTGGATTTGTTTTTTTTAGGTGAAAGTGAGGTTGGGTTGTTCACCTCAAAAAAACAAATCCAGCACAAATAAACGGTCTTTTCAACGAGATAATTTTCATTCCAACTTGATCACCCGAAGAAGAAGCGGCCAAGACACATGGTCAGCTTTGAAACACGAAAATTTTTGTGTAGTGATACTATGAATTTATAAACCATTGTAACAACTATTACAATATAATGCTCTACATTTGTATTGAGCACTCTTTATAAAAGTAAATGCATGAACAACAGGTTAAAAAACCTATGAGTTCTACAACTTAGTTACAATATATATATAGATATATATATATATATATATATATATATATTAGCCCACAGTGTGTATTAATAAAGCAGTGCTTGATGCAAAGTAAGAAATTTAAAATTCATACTAATAATAAATATACATTTTGTGCCTCACATTTTGGTACAACTGAGTTTCATGCAAGTGGCAATTGTCAGGCACAGTCTTCAATCCATACCTGATGATTTCTGTGTGCATGAAACAATACATAGTGTTAATAAATCCAAGGAGAAGATTTAATAAGAAATCACAATCTTAATAATCCTTGTAATTTTAGATTAAGTATTAAAACTGATTCAACAGAGACCTCAGTGTAAATTTAAATTTACAGAGCAAATATTTATTCCATATATAAATTCAATTTATTTCACTTGGAAAATAGCTATTTAAACAGGTTTTTAAAACCTGTTTTCTCAACTCCAAGTAACAGATATTATGGAAAATTTTTTGTGAGGCCGAAAGTTAAAGCTTGTTTAAAAAAAGAAAGAGATAAAAATTAGATGAGAGGGTTGAAGTTGTAGATCTAACGCGCAATAGGTCAGATGACAGGCACGAGAACTCAACATTAAACAGTAAGGATAGGCTTAAATGGGATTTGCATATAAACTTAAATTCTAACCAGTATCAAGTCAAGTTAGGTGAAAGAATTAATATAACAATTATTTTGGTAAACAGGATGGCACTTATAAAATGGGAAATGATTTAGATTTAAATTCACACCTTATAGAAATAGGGTGGAATAGTCAGTCAGTTAAGTGCCATACGTGAAACATGCTTGGGCAATCATGTCTCAAAAGAGACATGACTGACTGGGCAGAAGATTATCCCGCAGTTGGTTACCATTGCTTTCTGCAGTAGACTGGTTGCCAGCCAAGGCTATAGAACCCAATCTGTTCTGTTATTTAACCCATAACTGGAAGGAAAAGACAAATTAATACCTTTCCCAAGGGTATTTGCATGTAAGTGAGTGCAATGAATTCAACTGGAATTCGAACTCGGCTTCCCGATTTCTTGTTCCAAGCTGATATCCACTGCACCACAACGCACATCCGCAGGGTGGAATAAGGAAAGGGATTAAGAGATATAGTTAATTTTAATAATCTAAAATTACTAGGATTCATTGGGATTACTTACTAAATCTTTTCCTCAGATTTATTACTGCTGTCATGTGCGTTGTGGCGCAATGGATATCGACTCGGAACAAGAAATCAGAGAGCCAAGTTCGAATTCCAGTTGAATTCCTTGCATTCACTTACGTGCAAATACCCTTGGGAAAGGTATTAATCCATCTCTTCCTTCCAGTTATGGGTTAAATAACAGGACAGATTGGGTTCTATAGCCTTGGTCGGCAACCAGTCTACCGCAGAAAGCAATGGCAACCTACTGTGGGATAATCTTCTGCCCAGTCAGTCATGTCTCTTTCAAGACATGATCGCCCAAGTGTGTATCACGTATGGCAATTAACTGACATTTTCTCCTGTTATTTTTAGTAGAGTTCTCTTGGATTTAATCCTTTTACAACCCATCCATCATGGATAAATTCTGTCCGGAAAATTTACTGAAAAATATACTATATCCTTGTCTACATTCCTTTAATATTTCACTCACAGATAAAATTATCGTCTTTGTGAAGAGATTGTGTTGAAAAGCACATTTCTAGTTCAACTCTTCTGATACCCTTGACCACAAAGTCAAAACATAGAATCTTAAATATCAAAAACTCCACCTCCTTGCAAGTTCTTGGACCCCTTTGAAAAAGACCTATTTAACATTGTACCTAAGATAAAATTCAACAAACGATCTAATCCCTTCCAAGTGATGTTAAAGGACATAAAAGCTATTAAGAATTCTAAAAATATAAGCAAAATCTTTCATAGAAAACTATTCAAATTTGCTATTCCTGCACTAATAATATGCATAACATCATCAACCAACATAATAATAATCAGATTTTAAGGAATTTCTGTTGAACTCATATTAAACTTCGTATTGCACTCTCCTACAATTGCAGATACAAAGAACATAGTTCATTTGAGAGTAAATGTAAATCTATCAATGTTATCTACCAAGCTACCATTTTGTCCAAAGATAAGAAAAACTATAATGTCTACATTAGAATTTCGGCAGGGGAAATGGAAGGAAAGATATTACTTCTATAGACACTCTTTTTTCAAACCAAAATGAAAATTTCAAACAGATCTTTTCCAAAGTTATTTGGAAATTAAAGAAGAAAGTCTCAGTCCACAAATAGATTGGAAATTAATAGACTCAGGATGTACTTCTAATAGTTTAGTGATAGATGTAATCAGTGCTTCGTAGAAAAAAATTGGGATATTAAAATATCAAAACCAAAATTTACTTTTAAATCAGAAATAAGTTGGTTAGCAAGTGTTGACATAAAAGTACATTTAAATTTCCTTATTATGAGATTAACTATATTTCTTAATCCCTTCTTCTATTCCACTCTATTTCTATAAGCCATAAAATTTAAATCTAAATAATTTCCCTCTTTATAATTGCCATCCTGTTTACTTACATCCTATTTCTATAAGCTGTCAAATTTAAATCTAAATAATTTCCCTCTTTATAATTGCCATCCTGTTTACTTACATCCTATTTCTATAAGCTGTCAAATTTATAGCTAAATAATTTCCCTCTTTAAGGCTATCCTTACCATTTAACCTTGAACTCTCATGCCTATTGTCTGACTTATTTTCTTCCAACTTCTATGACCTAATCACTAAATCTAAACCTTCCACCCTCTCCCTTAATTTTTGTCTTTTCCCTTTTTTCTAAACAAACTTTTACTTTCAGTCATATTAAAAAAATTTCCTATTTGTTAATTAGAGCTGAGGAAACAGATTTTAAAAACCTGTTGAAATAGCTATTCTCCAAATGAAATAAATTGAATTTTTATAGGGACTATGTGTGTGTGTGTGTGTGTGTGTGTGTGTGTGTGTGTGTATAGCAAGAATTTGCGGATCTTTTTTATTAAATTCAGGAAACAAGATTTATCAATTTAATATTCAGTTTCAATCTAGATATACAAGAAATTATTTAGAAATTGGAAAAATATAATAAAAATACAAAAAACTTAAAACAGACACTGTCAGTTGAATTTAATAAAATTTGTTTAATGCACTATTTATAGAGATTTGAAAAATTATCTTCAATAATAAAACATGCAAATAATAATAAAAGGTGTGTAACATTAACATTAAAGGCTATACTAGTAATGTTAGATAACTGGCCAAATTTTCAAACAGGATTGTACTGCCTGATTATTAAGAATATGACTTGTCATTGCACTGTTATTTATCAATAGAGTTAAGTATTCAAATCTGTTGTTAATTACATGTGCTTAAGAATGAACATTTTACATTTGTCATGAATATTTTCTTAAAGACCATATAGAGAAGAAAAAAAAAACCATCAAATTCTGTTCACATTGTGGTCTACAGAAATATTATTCTACAATTGTACAATCAAAGATTTTTTTTCCTCTATTTTAAATTAGAATTGCAACAGGCAGTAAATATATAGCACTAGATTTAGTAGCACACGTAACTGGAAGAGAAAATAATGATTTAATCAAGCTGCTTTCTACACAACCTTAAAACAAAAGGTTTGGAAAGAAACTCGAGATTATAAAGAGCTATAACAGTGGGTCTGAAAAGTTTAATTTCCAGATAAACTGTTTTAAGAGAAAGATTTTGTGAATTTCAACCGACAGTAACGTTGTTTAGTAAATGAATGTATAATGTTTCCAGAAATGGCAAATTTCACCATTTCCATATGCATTATTGCATACAATCATTAGTTACCTGACGACTGCATACAGTGGAAAAAAAGTTCTGTGTAGTGCATTTCCCACCTCCTAGAAAGACTCTCTTGAACTAAGGTAATGTTTTTTTTTTTGTTGATGGAATTAAATGTGTTTTACAAGTTGACAAGAGAAATATAAACATTGACTATAATTATGCATCAGTATGAAACACTGAATTTTAAAGTAAAAATTTTCAGGATAAAAAAACAGAGAAACTGAATTAAATTAGTTAAACTACAAACACAGACACGCCTATTAAAAAAAAAAAAATTCAGTGTTTCCCTATCAGTGCATACTTCTAACTGGTAATTACATTTTTATACCTCCCTTCTCTTACAAATATATAATTAGCAGATCTATTATTACAAGGTGGGATATTTACAAAGAAAAATGATAACATAAGCAAAAAGAAACTAAATGAAATTGGTTAGACTACAGGGTGCAATGGATAATTTGTCACTATTTCATATTTATAATATTGAGCATGCATGTTGTTTGTTTTTATCAACTTTATAGTATAGTAGGGTCAGTTGGGCACTGTCTGTGAGAAAAAGAGCACCATGACACAATTTACTCTGCCAGAAATTTGGAAAAGGCATGCTGTACTGCTTGGCATTCATGCCAAAAGCTCCAATACGGATGTTTCAGTGTTTGGGTGTCAATCTGAGGATGATGCAAAGATTTAGAATGAGTCAAATGATGATTATGAAGGTACAGCAGCTTTGAAAACTCACTTGATCATCCCAATAAGAAAAGAACTCCCAAAATTTTTGGTGATAGCCTCAGACTCAACACAGAGGCCTACATCAAATGCCTTGAGGAGGTAGTATTGCCATGATTTAAGAGGGTGGCTGCTGGAAGTTTGTTTGTTTCAAGGTTTAATGACCTATCAATCCTTATGGGATCATTTAATGTCATAACCAATGATTTTGGGTAAGGTTATTTTTATTTTTACAACATTTATCTTTTCGAGTATCAAGATTTGGGATTTGTTTTTAAGAGCAGGGTCCCCAAGTCCTACCCTTGTTATTTAACCCATAACTGGAGGGAAGGGACGGATTAATACCTTTCCCAAGGGTACCAGAGCTTAAGTGAATGCAGGATATTCAACTGGAATTTGAACTCGGCTCACCGATTTCTCTTTCCGAGTCGATATCCACTGCACCACAATGTACAGCTGTCACTATACACTTACAGCACCTGGTATTCCCAAGCAGTCGCCCATCTAAGTACTGACCAGGCTCAACATTGCTTAACTTCGGTGATCGAGCGAGAACTGGTGTATTCAACGTGATAGGCCGTAAGCTCGGCTGCTGGAAGACCCTATGTCTAGCAACAGGACTTTGCACCATGCCACACAAGCAAGACAATCCTATCATCACCTCTTACACCTAGCCACCTAACTTCCAGACTACAATCCCCTTGATTATTATGTGTAGGGTGCAGTTGTGTGAGAGAGCCAACAAAACTCCTTGGAACACCAAACATGAACTGAAGGCAAGAATTATGGCAGCATGCACCAACTTAAACAAGGAGACCATCCAGAAGAGTTGCAAGAGATTCAGTTGAAACCAATGGCAATTTTATTGAATAAATTTACTCTTTAGTATTTAAGATATTTTTGTGCAATTTAGATAAATATATCTGTTAAAATGAGATGTCAGTGTTATTCTCATTTTTGTGTAATTTAGATAATTTATCCATTGACCCAAATACCCACCTGTATAAACCCAAACACATCTTTTTTTAAATTTTTTAAAATTTGAATTTAAACTTTCAACATCCGCTCTCCTTCATGCATGATTGCATGAACTAAAACACTTTAGTTGGATGAAGTCATACAGGATGAAACACATCACACAAAAATTTTTTTCCACTGTCATAGATTTTCTTAAAACAATCCTTTAGTCCAATGAAGTCCTTCAAGAGGATGAAACATGTTAAACTTACAGAGCTTTGTTTCTACTTGTATATATGTGTTATTGAAAATCCTTGTTCTTCATATAAGGTGAATAAATACCTAAACAATGAAAGCTAACACTATACACTTTCATTTTGTTAATTAAATATTATCTAGAGATACTTTACTGTCTCCCTTTCATTTTTCATTTTTCCCCAATTTAATTCTTACATTTATAAAATGTTGTAAAAAGGTAACCAATTATATCTATTTTGCCACAGGTGACTTGCCAGCTGGGTACACCCATATACACCAAACATCCCAGAAAAACAATACCTGACAATGTCATTTGTGAAGACAAAGATTAATTAATTTATACAGAATATGTCCTTTATGCATCACTTTTATTAACAGGTGTGCTGTCGAAAAAAGACACACTGGAAAGAAAGTATAAACATTTAAAAAAAAAAAATATTGCTTGGTTAAAGTAGAAAAGTACTTTAGTTAGTATTCCATAAGGTTTTAAGAATTTTAAGTCAACTTTCATAAAGTTTGAACAAGGGTGAGTAAGAAGATTGTGCAGCACCTCAGAGTGAAATTCAATAAAATAGAATTTGTTTTTTAATTTGGTTCTGTCATCAAGGTATTGGTTAAATGCTTGTAAAATTTAATATTTAGTTTATAGTAAATCTTTGCCTCTCATCTACTTGGCTCTTACTACTATAACAAATTCTATTCCTTCATCTGCGAAAGTAAAATGTAAAAACAAAAACAATTTTAACAAAAAGATATTGGTGTGTGAACCAAACACTATCATCATTTTTCTAGTCTAACCAATCAGCCAGACTGAATGTGTTGACTTGAAGCTAAATTCAAACTGTGTCAATAACCTTCATTGATATACAGTTTAGCCAAACAAATCCAGAAATCAGTAATCTGGCATTTATTGTCACAAGAGCATTTTCAGATTTCCCAGATTGCTGAAAGGACCTACCACTAGTGTTTGGTGGCACAATTGGAGTAGATAGACTAAACTATCGCCCGGTTCACACTCCACCCACGTCTATTGAACAGGTGTAGAGGCTCATCCCTTGTTCCCTGTTTAGGATGTGGTTTCCGGCTTTCTCTTCTAGTTTTTTCACTCTTACATAGCCCCCTGCACATCAGTGGCATTGCCGCCTTGCTCAGAGTGATATGATTAAAAAAAAAAAAAAAAAAAATAGCAGCTGTTTTGTTTTAGCATCTTTCAAACACTAAGGCATTTTAATTTGTATATTTCTATTGTAACCTGCTGTTGTTTAACTCCAATGAATACAGGAAGTGCTTCTCATAACATGAAATAGAAACACTATATATTATGCATAACAAAAAGAAACATTGCTCTTAAGTTCTTTTTGTTAGACATATATTGGTTTATGGTATATTTTAAAGTGATTAGCTGTTGGTTTAAATGCCTTCTAACATAACTATTAGTAATCTAGAAAAATCAATTACCTTACATTTTAAAGATTTGAAGGATTAGTTATGATCAACCAGTAGTGTTAAATACAATTAGAAATTCTATATACTTAGAGAAAGAGACTGTTTTCTTATACTATCTACATTTTTTAAACCGTTGACCTCATCTTTATTGCCATATTCACAACATTTCAGCCATTGTACACTCTGACCTTCTTCAGGTAATATTTTTTGGAATTTTTAATTAAACTCTTTATTTAGTCCATGGGGAGTCAGTCAGTTAAGTGCCATAAATGATACATTCTGACTGGGCAGAAGATTATCCCGCAGTAGGTTGCCATTGCTTTCTGTGGTAGACTGGTTGCCAACCAAGGCTACAGAACCCAATCTGTCCGCTATTTAACCCATAACTGGAAGGAAGAGACGGATTAATACCTTTCCCAAGGGCATTTGCGCGTAAGTGAATACAATGGATTCAACTGGAATTCGAACTCGGCTCCCCGGTTTCTCGTTCCAAGCCGATATCCACTGTACCACAACGCACATCTGGGGAGTAGATTGTTTTAATTCCACATGACATCTCACATTGGATATCTCAGTTTCAATTAATTCCCCTTGATAACTCAACTCTCCAAGTTTTTTGTTCCCTCTGCTGTGGCCAGGTATTGAACTCACAACTCTCTGGGTCAAGTCACTTTTGAATCAATCAACCAACACTTATTTACTGGGATGGAGCATACAATGGCTGAAATGTGAATATGACAATAAAAAATGAAGACAACAGAATGAAGAGTGTAAATAATTACAATATCTAATACCGCAGAAATATAAACAGATGGAATTTTGGAGATATATAATGAAGAAAGATGGCTTGGAGAATTTAACACTCACAAAACATTAAAAATCAGTGGGAAACAGTGAGTAATCTCCTTAAAAGCTTATGTAAACACATTGCAGAACACAGATTGGAAGAAATAGCAAGGAGACTAACACTGTTCAGCAATACAAAAGATAGGAAGATGTGGAGAGTCATGATTGCCTAGTTCTTGACAGAACACAACATATATTGGAAGAGGTTTGAGCTGATTCATCATCTGCTGTCAATAGTCTTTTATAATCCTTGTATGTTTATTCCGCTCCCCCCCCCCCCCACATCCAGGGAGTACCAACCTTTTGTCCCTTACAATAAACAAACTTTTTGTTTTAACAGAAAACACAGCTGTATAGGTGGTGACAAAGCTCATTGTTATTTTTTGTCTAGGTTAACAGAAAAAAAAAACAAAACAAAAAAAAACAAATGAGCTTATTACTCAATAAAGACAGTCTACTTTATTATATACAACAGACTGACATACTTATCATCATTACAGTCACGGCATAGAAAACACTGGATAGACTCATACTATATACATTGTTTTCTAGGTTAAGTACATGTGAAGAATTAATGAATAAGGTAAAACACACAATGCTTAGCACATTTTGGGTGTCAACTTGGATGCCATTCAATCACTAGTCTTCCTAAAATGAAGTGTTGTGGGGGGGTCTGCTTTATCATAGTTATTAATCCCCCCTCCTCCATCACAATCAGTGATTGTATCTCGTTTATTTTTATCTGAATGTCAAGTATATGTGGAGTAATTATCATAGCTCTGCTTCTTTGTTTCTTAATACAGTTTTTTCAGATTGATTTTGATCAAACAGATAAACATTGCACGAGTCACAAATTAAGGTGCACAACCAGCAGTAAGTTAAGAATGGCCTGTAAGATAAACTTCTTAATTACAAGTGATCTAGCCATGTCCATACGGATAGCTGGAAATGTAAGACATCCAGTGAGGTTTGAACTCACTCCACTGATAATTATCTGGAAGGATAACTTTATACATCAATAAAACATAACATGATAGCCATTTCCCTTTTTTACAAACACATATTCACATGTGCATTGTATGTGATGTATTGTGGCTAGAAATGAGAAATCAGAAGGCATTCAATTATGCACAAATACTTTGGGGGAGAGAATAAATCTATTGCTTCTCTCCCAGGACAGACTAGGCTTTATAGCCTTGATTGGCAACCATTCTTGAAAATGATGACTCAGTATAGAGCTGGGTCACTCATGTGGATTCTCTCACCCATAAAAATGCAGAGTAACTGAAAGTCATCAGTTGTGCAAGTCATACATTGTGCTGCATGCAAATGTCTTTACTTTTCTTATGTCCCTCAAAAAAAAAAAAAAAAAATCTAATACCCAAGCTTAAAAAGCATTTTTAAAAAATTAAATCTTTTTTTCTAGATATTATTTTAGTTTTAACTTCATGCTAATAGATTAAATTTATCATAAGCTTAATACTTTGCTGTCTTTCAAACTTTTTTTTGGATTATCAATAAAATCATACATATTGACAAATCTGTCAATACAATTCTCTTTATTAAAAAAAAATCTTTCAAAAATAAAATATACTTTTCTGAAATGTTATTTGAGAAAAATTAGTTAATTTAAGGTTGGGTTAATCTGAATTGAAACATATTACTTTTACTCATGTTTTTTTACTCATGTTTAATGACTTATATTCCCCCGGTGACTTTATAAATTATATAAACATTAAAGTAGGGTGAAAATAAAATTATATGATGAATACAATGTAAACACCTTTTTACATACATTTTTGTTTAAATATCTAGTAATCTTAGAAATTATAAATATTTTAAGCATTCTAATATTTTATTAAATTTTACTATGTCCTTTCACTTTATAGTCTTGTTGAGGAAATGTTAGAAAATAAATTATAAATTTACTGAAGTTACTGCCCTTATTTTTTGAAAATGTTATGTATTGACATCTGTATTTACAAAAATTGACACATTTATATTTTCAAAATACTGAGGGATAATTGAACTAGAGAGTGCAATGGGTAAATTGTTACCATTATATATTTTTAAGTTTGTGCATGCACATTGTTTATTTTTTATTTTGTTGATTGCACAGTATAGTAGGGTTAGTTAAGAACCATCTGTGAGAAAAAGATGCAGTTCACTCCGCCAGAAATTTGGAAACAGCATGCTGTACTGCTTAGCATTTGCACCTGAAGCTCCAATATGAACATTTCTTCCTTATGTAACTTCTTTATTAGCAAATGTTCACAGGTACACACACACACACACACATTTTTTTTTTAAATGTTTGAATCATTCTCTCAAAATTGGTTAAGAGAATAAATGTTGAATAGACTGAAATAGTTGTGTTTTCTAGTTTTCTTCCAATTGCTTTTTTTATTTTTTTTATCTTTAAGCAACTGTAAAATTGCAATGATTCAAAGATGTAAATCTCCTTAATCTGAAATTTTCATTGTATAATATTTGTTCTATGTAATAAATATTCACAGCAGAATTAAGTTACTTGTTTATATAGAAAAACATTTATGTAAAATGCTTTTTCACCATTAGGCTATTGACTTACTGGTCAGATCAGACACACACACACACACACACACTCACACACACACAGAAAGCACTCAATACTGCATGATAACTCAGTTCTATGCCTCTATATGATCTTTAGACCAAGTTCAATCGCCTGAAGATTGTATTGAAGTGTGATTGTATGACATTACCATGCAGTGTCAATTTCTATGCTCACACTGTCTATAAATCTATAAATGCTCTATCTCTGATATAGAGCCTGATATAGCAAATTTTGAATAGTGCATGTGAAATTTGACTTTAAAATTGAGAGAAATAAGAATTCTCAAAAAGTAAAAAAAGACCAACATCAGTATGGTTACAATGATCAAGCTTGAGGTTTTGTAGAGTCGGTATGGTTATAATGATCAAGATCAAGTCAGCATTGTGAGGAGTTGGAATGACTAGAGCAAAGGTTGATTTACTTCCCAGGAGTAGATTTGGGAAGATGCATACAAATGCTGTGTGTTAGAAAGAGAGTACAGTCATCGATGTTCTATTATATCTTGGAGCAAGGAGAAGAAAGAGGAAGAGAACGAAAGGATTGTCTTTCTATAGACCTAAATAGTGGCACCAAACAGACATTTTGCAAAGCCAAGTCAGGTAAAAAATTTCTAGTTTCTTTATGACTAGCATCATGGTAAAACATTTTTCTTTCATTTTTATTATTATTATTATTATTATTATTATTCATTGTTATTGATTTTATTTAATTTTTTCACACTTCTCTCTTCCAGCTTAACTTGAGAAATAATGGGATTCTCCCTCCTAATTAAGAATCTAGCACAAGAACTCAAAAAACATTAAATCATGCTCTTAGTTCACTAGCAAACAAAAGTGATATTACATAAATGGTATTTTGAATTTATTGTAATTTGTATTCTTATGAACAGTAATGCTTTGCCTAAAACGAAGCTGCTATCAATTAACCATCATAGACAATCGCACCTACCTCCCATTAGCATGGACCAGGCTTGCCTCCCAGAGAGTAAAACACGTCTCCTTGGTCTCACACTTTCAGTGGACCTCAAGTGGAATGACTATATCGAATCCATTGCTAAATCGCCTGCTATGAAAGTCAGTTCGCTGTGCAGGGCCCGGAAGTTTTTTCCGTCTGAATCTATCCTGCACATATATAAGTCTACCATCCGCCTGTGCATTGAATACTGCTGCCATATCTGGTTGGGTGCCCCTGCTATTCTCCTCGGGCTTCTTGACAAAGTACAATGGAGAGTCTGTAATGTGATCGATACCGACTTGGCAGACCGCCAGCAGCCTCTCTCTCACCGGAGTGACGTGGCTTCCCTTCTATAAATACTTTCATGGCTTCTGCTCCAATGAACTTAGATCACTGGTGCCCCCTAGGTACAAATTTGCACGAGATACTAGATTACCATCTAGATACTAGATTACCATCTCCAGTAGCTTCTTTTCTCACACATCCCGCCTGTGGAATTCCCTTACTTGAATCCCAGACAGCTACAATCTCCAAGAATTTAAATGTAAAGTCAATAGTCATCTCCTATCTCACTAACCTGCATCCTGTCTCGCATGCTTCTTTCGCCGTCCACTCCACTCTCATCAGTATTCTCATCCTTCTCTTACTCACTTCCTGACACCCCCTATAACCTTTCATTCTTTCTCATAACAGTGGCAGCAAAATGTCTTGCTTGGGGGCAATATGATTATAAAAAAACATTAGGAAAAGAAACTTGGTCTTTATTAACTAATACAGAAAATTACCTGGTGAATAGGAAAAAGAATGTTCTCAGAATTTTTGTCTAGAATCAATAATTCTACTTTATAAGAATAATCATCTCTATTATAATAAAGACCATTGTGTATTTATTTGTATATATAAATATATATTTCCTTTCTGTCACACCCATGAAGAGAATGAAAATAGCAAGGAAGCATCAGCTCAGTTCATTCTCTTTACTACCAGTTATTAAACTTTACTACCAGTTATAAAAATCTCTTGCTGCATGTTTGCACTTTAATAGTGCCTGATTTTATTTTTTGCAATAATTATGTTGTTGAGCACTGAAGAATACATATATATGCCTCCTCTCTTATAATAAGGATCGTTGTGTATTTCTTTATGTATATATATTCCCTCTTGTCATGCTCAGGTTGGATAACCTGTGAGGAAACGGTTAATAATCTTCTGAAATATTCTGCCATCATTTTTGATGGCTGGAGTACACTTGTAAGATAATAAGGACTGTCAACCTATCCCATTACAATTGTACATATATAAACTGTTTATAAAAATAATTTCAGGCTAACAAAGCACTCAAGATGAAAATCAGGTTTTAAGAGTGGTTATTCAACAACAAACCAAATCAAATAAAATTTGTTTACAATAAAAAGACACTTTACTTAATAAAGAAGGCAGTTTTCAACCCAAGAGCAGAGTGTTGACAAAAATTATGTAAAAGTTATTGTAGTATGATGACAGAATAGACATTGCACTCAAATTTCATACTAGACTAAAAAAAGTGGGGTTCCTCAGAAGGTTGACCTAGGGCAAGTTGCAGCTACCAAATGAAGAAGTATATGATTTCATACCTGCATCCAATATTGCAAAAGTTACAGCCACATCATATTTAAACACAGGTATCCTGTATGATCACCACAGTTAAGCAACATCAAATCCATTCACTACTTAGATGGGCGATTGCTTGAGAATACCAGATGGTTAACAGCTTGGAATTGTTAATCGTAGAGCTGCATTCCAATTCCTGTTGGGTTTGTTATATTCACTTATGCACAAATACCCTTAAGAAAGGTATGAATTCACCTCTTCTCCCCCCGCTATGGGTTAATTAGTAAGACTTGTATCACTAAACCATTATCTTCAGCCAAAAAAATATTACAATCTAAAAATATTTTCTGGCTTTAAATAACCTACAAATAAACCAAAAAAAAAATAATAATGAATCAATCAATCAACCAGTATTGCAAGCATGAAAAAAATTGAACAAATATATACAGTAATATACAATTCATGGTTACAATATAATCTCCATTAGTCTTGCTTCCTTGTTGTATGCCATATTGAATTTTTGTGTATTCGCTCTTTTATTTATGTTATGTTCATGGAAACATCATTGCTCGTCATTATAGCTCCTGACTGTAGTGTAACTTCTGATGATGCTTCGAAGAAAAGGTTGGTTGGTTGTTTTGTTTTTATGGCATATCAACCTTGGTGGGTCATTTATTGCCAACTAAATTTTATTTATTTATTGCTGGTGATACCTTTTTCTTTCAACAATATATTGTTGTTTTTATATAAGTTTTGTGTTTAGTAATACTTTTTTTTTAAGAGTATCAAGATTCACTGGGTTTTTGTTTTTAAGGGCAGGAGTCCCCAAGTCCTACCCTGTTATTTAACCCATAACTGGAGGGAAGGGACGGATTAATACCTTTTCCAAGGGTACCAGTGTTTAAGTGAATGCAGGGTATTCAACTGGAATTCAAACTCGGCTCACCAATTTTTCTTTCCAGCCGATATCCACTGCACCACAACGCACATCTGTCACTAAACGCTTACAGCACCTGGTATTCCCAAGCGGTCACCCAGCTAAGTACTGACCAGGCTCAACATTGCTTAACTTCGGTGATCGAGCAAGATTCAACGTGATATGGCCGTAAGCCCTCAAAGAAAAGGAAAGCTATCGCCATGGTAGTGAAATTATGGATATGTTTAGACTTACATAGAAAATCGTGTTATGATGATCACAGACAGAGAATATAGGGTTCACATACTGGGTATGGGGAGGAGTGACAATGGGTTCCACTTTCAACCCACACTGGCTGAGAGTAAATGGCAAAATACTGGAGTAAATAAAATTTTAAGTAATGAATATTCAAGTTTTGGGCTATCATTTAAATCGGCACTCCCACTTCATTACACACACATAATGGACTAATAATATTACTACCATAATCTGACAACATTAGTAAGATAAAAATTAGAAAAGATTATGTGGGAAGTGGATAAGATTTTACCTAATCCATTTATTAGAGATCTTGAATGTATCCTCTGGAAAATGAAATAAGAAAGAAAGAAAGAAAGAAAGGGAATAAATATAAATGAGTTATATTTTAACCATTTACTATTTTGATCAGGAGGAGTCTAACCCATTAGGGACACCACATGTACTGCAGCCATAGCAGCAGAGATGTGTCTTGGGCAAAATAACTTCATGCAGCCCAACCCTCTTCAGGCTGGTTTGAAGTCAGAATTTTCCTTCTCGGTTGGTTGCCAACAAAGACTATAGTATATATGCAACAAATTTGACTGGAATTTGAACTCTGTTCTTTATTACACCAAAATGCATCCACCATCTCCAATTTATTGGCCACATTTTACTAATATAACAATCAGATGAGTTACAAGAAATTCTAAATTATACGTTGAAAGGCACAGTCCATGAGAAATTGAAACCAAGCTCTCCTATCATTTTGAAGATGAGACTTTGATCTCGAAATATTAATGAATAATAAATAGGTAATACCCAACACCTTCTTATCCTTGCTTTATTTTACAATGCATTGTGATAGCCTTCAAAACTTACCCATACACCTAATATACGCAATACTTCAAGCCAATTACAAAACTCTCCAAATTCTAAATTATCTGAACAGGTGACACCTTAAAGATGAACATAAATAAAAACAAAAACAACATTCAAATGTACCAACAAGGTACAGGAATACGTATGATTAGGAGAGGGGATACAATTAAGGAAAAACCACTAAAACAAAATAAGATGTTTGAAATCATTTGATCAAAATAAAAACATAATGAAAAGCACGTTGCTAATATGCTTGAAATGTAAAGATTATAATGTAGAAGTACAAAACATAACAATTAACAGAGTTACCTGAAAAAAACAAAAACACAAAGAGAGCTTTGAAAAATGACAATCCTAAGGGAGGAAAAAAGGTCAAAATCTAACAAAAAGGTCAAGAAAGAAGTGATTGGACACAGCAAAAAAAAAAAAAAAAAGAAAAAAGGAGAATAGATAAAGCAAAAAATTATTGAACAGTGTGCAATAGAGCGCAAATCTTGAAGGGAGAGATGAGATTGAGAGATTTATTGAGTTTGGAAACTCTCTGGACCAGCAATGGTTGATGATTATAATAACATTAGTCATTTATTTATTAAAATAAAAATGGGACATCTTTTAAATATGAAATCATCAAATTGTTTTGCTCAATACATTTTGCTAAGATTTTAGAACAGGATAGATTTATAGAACTGTGATTCAGGAAACAATATGAAAAAACAATTCTTGTTAAAGCTTCCATCATCATCATCAGTATCATGACTGTGTGTGGTCATAGAGTGGCTGTGCAGCTGACCAGTTTCTTCCACTTGTCTAAGTAGGTATTCATTTATGCATTGTGCGTCTTGGACAAAGTAGATCTGGCAGAGTATATCCTTTGCTATCTAATTGATATGGACATCAATTTAATGCAGAACATGAATCCCCATTTCTTTGCTCTTGCATAAGGTTACCGTGGATGTGCGTCGTGGTGCAGTGGATATTGGCTTGGGACAAGAAATCATGGAGTCAAGTTATTATTTCAGTAGAATTTGTTGCACTCACTTACATGCAAATACCCCCAGGAAAGGTATTAATTTTTCTTTTCTCTCCAGCTGAGTCAAATAACAGGACATTGAGTTCTTTAGCTTTGGTTGGCAATCAGCCTACTGCAGAAAGTAATGGCAACCTGCTACCCAAAAAGTCTTCTGCCCAGTCAGTCATGTCTCTTTTGAGACATGATCATCCAAGCGTGTATCACTTATGGCACTTAACTGACTGATAAGGTTACTGTGAGTGTGTGTGTGCACATTTAATCAAGTTCACTGCATGCAAGTCAGTAAAGGCACTGAGACACAAGGGAGGGATTACTGGTTAAGGAAGAGTTAGAAACAAAAACATTGCAAAGGTGTAAGAAAAAGGAGTAATCAAGAAAACAGTAGATAACAGCTGACACTGTATTTACATTTATGCAGATTAAATTTGGATGGAGAGCAAGGAGCCAGAAGAGAGTTCCACAAGTGAGAAGTGTGAGATAAGAAATGGTTGGTATAAAATTTATGTTGATATGAACTCATCTGAACAATTACCACAAAAATATGTACAGGAAATGTTAGATATATAAATGTATAATGAGACATAGAGTAAAAGCTATAAATAATGTTTTACTGAGAGCATCGCTCACTCCCTCCCTCAAGTTTCTTTAGAGTAGAAAGAGTCAGAGGGAGAAAACCAAGCTAAAAAAGGTCATTTATAGATTTTCTACTTTGTCTCATTATCTTCACTTTGATCTCAGATACTATTATAGAACCTACAAACACATACTCAAAATGTGTATATATATATATATAGTCATCCACAGACAGATCTGTTTCTTTGTATCACAGCTCATCAGTTCAGTTAGACATCCGATTGCTTTTTACCCAGGATTGAAACCCGACCGAATTGGAGTCGGTCGGCGATTCTACCTCTGAGCTATGGGTGCTCGGTAGGAGGCAGACACTGTAGTGTGTATATTATCCTTATACAATAGCTGAGAGTGTTCTAATTCCTTGCTGAATGAAACGATGTGTAGATGCTAGAGTAGCTACTGTCTTTCAAAGTCTACATTCTTCCAGAGTGTTCAATCAGGGTGTGAGAGCATAAGATATTTTCCATTTTTAAATGAGTTATTTTACTACCCAGGTTTCTACCATGATTGGTGTCTTCAGGCAATTTTTAATACAAATGTGTACTGGTCTAACCCTATTATGACCAAAAACTAAGTATTAAACAATATATAAATACATTACCGGCCATAATTATTAGGCCACCTCAGTGTTTTAAAAAAAAAATTATGTATTTCATACTATTTTTTAGTATGTATTGCCAAGTGAATAATTGCAAATGAAAATAGAATGCTTCTTTTATTAATACTGCACAGGAACATGTGCATCAAATGAATTTATAAATGTTTAATAATTACCTATACTGCAGTTTCATCAATGAAAGAATAAAAAAAATTTAGGGTGATTCAGATGAGTTCATCTTTGCTTCCTTGCCTTGTAAAATTTTGCAAAGTAATAATAACAAAAGAAACATTCTATTTTCATTTAAAATTATCCACTTAAAAATAGTATGAAATACATCATTTCTTTTAAAAAACTGGGGTGGCCTAATAATTATGGCTGGTAGTGTGTGTGTGTGTGTGTGTGTGTGTGTGTGTGTGTATATATATATATATATATATATATATATATATATATACACACACACACATGCATGTTCATATTCACTGCATGCAAGGCAGTAAAGTTACAAAAGATAACTGGTTGAGGAAGAATAAGTATGTATACACACACACACACATATATATATATATTTATCACTAATTATTATTTTAGAACATATGTAAATATATATTTATTATTAATTATTCATATATTACTAATTATTATTTTAGAATATATGTAAACTACTATAACCATCATTATTAACTACCTGATGAGACATTGTTCTTTCAATGTTCAAACAAAATGTACAATTTTGTAGTAGTTTGTTGTTTGTACATGTTCTAAAGTAATAATTAGTAATAAATATTCATTGCCCTATTTTTATATTGAGCACAATTTCAAATTAATGTTTCAAACGTTGCGATTGTTTTCTTCATTCTTATTCATTTGAATATATATATATATATATATATATATATATATATATATATATGTACTAGCAGTATAGCCCGGTGTTGCTCAAGTGTAATGAAAGCTTTAAAACTAATCCATGGTTCTGGAGCTCAGACTCTGGACGTTGGCACGAAAGACTAAAAAGCAATGGTTGTTTCCAGTAAAAGCGAAACCGTAGACTGAAAGAAAAATGAATGGATGTAAATCAAATTTTGATTTCCTGGTATCAATATCAAATTTTCTGCACTATTGTAAGAACTGCAACCTTGAAACTTCTGAATATCATTTCTTATGTCTTCGTCTATGAGTGTATCAAATTTGATTAAAATTGGATCACTCCTTCTATAACCCAATTTTTTCGATTATCGATATTTATGAGGAGTACCTCGAAACAAAACCTAGCTAAGAACACTTGCAGATGCTTATAGTACAACTGTGTAAATTTTAAAGAAAATCGGTTCATCCATTTGAGTCTATAGGTAACACAGACACACACACAAACTTCCATTTATAAATAAGCTTAGATATATATATATATATATATATATATATATATATATATTTTTTTTTAAAATAAATTATAGGTAGTACACAATCATATTAAGGCAAGAAATAAATTAAGTTTAATACTTACAGGCAAATACCCTTGGGAAAGGTATTAATCCATCTCTTCCCTCCAGTTATGGGTTAAATAATAGGACAGATTGGGTTCTATAGCCTTGGTCGGCAACCAGTCTACCGCAGAAAGCAATGGCAACCTACTGCGGGATAATCTTCTGCCCAGTCAGTCATGTCTCGAAAGAGACATGATCGCCCAAGCGTGTATCGCGCATGGCACTTAACTGACTGACTGACTTACAGGCATTGTATAAAAAACAGGATGAAAAATAAAAAATAAAAGAACACAGGAAGAACAACTGACTGGTTTCAATTCCAACCCCTTCAGGGTCATCTGGGAAAATTTATTTCAACATTTTTAAAAAATTAAAAATGAAGATGAAATTGTATGACAAGAAAAAAAAAAATATTACGGACACTAACAAGGGAGGAAAAAGAAAAAAAAATTGAGGGAATTATTATCTTTTCTCCCTCCTCTCTTACCTTTTTCTTCCTCCCTGCAAGCACTAGATGCTGATAATATGAAGTCCAAGGAGGCAATCTCTGAGGCAATCTGTCTGAGAGATGGCCTCCTGAACTTAATACACTGACTCCAATGAATCTTCAACAAACCACTAAGACGGGGGGGGGGGGGGGATAGACCCTGTAGTTCTAATATCAGCAGAAGTTTCTGATGTTAGGAAACCCCGTTTAACCCAAACTATAAGATGCTTTTGAAATATAGCCTTGATAGAAATAGTGTGGTCATGTTGTAATATAGCAATCTGGCCCCACCCGAGGAAGGTTGATGCAATCAATGGTGTTTCCCGTCGGTGAAGGGGTCGGCGAACGACAAGACAGGTGTTTGAGAAATACATCCTGTCGGGGCCTGGAGCGGATGTCGCAGGGTTACGAGTTGGGCTCGTTTGACCTTATTTCCGACAGCAGCGGAAATGACTACGGAGGCAAACAGAACAGGTGTCTCTTGGAATTACGTGGGCGTTGCGTGGGCGAGGCAAAACCGGAAGGAAAAGTCCCAGTTCTAGAAGACTATAAAAAGACCTCGACACACGGATTCGCCAGCAGAGAACGGCCAGTGGAAGCAGAGAGACACCACAGGCAAGAATACACTCCCGTCGACCCATTCTATGTGCGCTCTCACTCTTCCATTCTCTGTTCCACACGGGTTCGTCGTCAGGAATAAAAATATAACCTTATATTTTTATATATGCGTGTTCTCGTTGTTTGTCGTCGTACGGCGATATATAACAATGTGTCTCGATTGGAACCAAAGGAAGAAATTTTGAAGTGTCCCCAAGAATGCAATGCATCTTAGAGACACATCAGAATAGGCCAACAAGACAACACCAGCACCTTTATCAGGACTAGTAATGAGGAGATTTTTATTATTTTTTAAGCCCTTAAAAACACACTGGTGTTATAAACACCACTTAGACTCAGAAAAAGCAACAGGGGTCCTGGCATAAGTATGTGCCAGACTATTAAGAATAGCCCTAAGATTGTAAACTGAGTCAGAAGAACAAGGTGCAAGTCAGCAGATAACACACATTCACAAACACATGTATAAATATATACACACACATTCATAAGTATATACACACACACACACACACACATATAGAAATAAACATAAACATGTAGGTAATATCAGACAGATAGTGGTCAACAATACGGTGATCCTTACTCATACACACAGTAAGAGGAACCTGCAGATATTGGAGGCCATGTACATCAAATCAAAACAACCAACACTCAATAAAATCAACTTTAAAACAGGAAATAACATATTACATTGCATTTGACTAGATGGTTTTGTTGTCATTTCGCGCTATCCCGCGGTGTGACGTCATAAAACCGCATCGCAAACTTAAGAACTGCGTTTATTATTTTTGGTAACTATTGCCGTTGCCAAGCGGAGTTTTATGTCAACACAAAATAAAATCGTCGGTGATGGTGAATTTTATAATATTTCAGTTTAAACTACCTCTCTGAAGATGGCTCATGTGAGCCGAAAGCTTAGAAGAAAACCAATAAATAATTATCCAAATGTTGGAGAATTTTTATCTTTATTTTCAACTGAAATTAAAGCAAAAATACGACGTTTAGAACGGCTCATGATTAAACATAATAGACATTCATTGTCTCTTATATTTAATAGCATATGTCTAGAAAATATATATATATATATACACACACATTCACACACATGTGTGTGTGTGTGTGTGTATATATATATATATACACACACACACTTGGTTGTACAAAATTTTAATATGCCATTAAAAACAATTTTATTAAGATCAACCAAGCTAAATATTAAAACAAAAACATTCATCAACTGGTTTAGTTCCCTCTTATCAGAATTGTAAACAGGGAAATTATGAAACTATACAAATATTGCAGGTGACATGAATCAATGGGAAAGGTTTGGAAAAGAAAAAATATTATCTTTTGCTAAGTTTTACTGAAACTCTGTGAACTGGTTCTCTGTTTTGGCCAGATCACACTTGTTATTTCATCTGATGGTGTTGAAGATACTCTTTATCAGGTCCAAGCAGTCCTCCCTTTATAAACAAAGAGAGTATTTGCTTGGGCTTACTTTGTTAGGTCTCTAGCATCTTCAGATGTGATAACTAGCAGAAGATAATATTTTTTCTTTAAAATATTTTTTCTTTCCTTTCCCTTTCATTCATGTCACCCATAATATACTTTTCATAATTTCCTTATTTATAGTTCTGATGAGAGAAGATGAAATGACGAAACCAGTCGACTAGTGTTTTTGTTTTAAAATTTGGCCGATCTTAATGAAATTGTTTTTTGAACCATATTTATATATATATATATATATATATATATATATATATATATATATATCAGCATGCGGTGTGGGCATAGAAGAATCCAAAGGAGTATCCTGTACATACAGTGGTGGGATAACTCTTTAAGAGAGCTCTAAATATATATGTATATAAATACATATAGAGCAAATATAAGAAAAATTAAGGCAGACACATTTATTCATGGTAAATCGGAAGTGTAGGCCTATTTCAGGTGAACCTTCATCAGCTTCCATCTTTATTGTACAAAGGATTTTACACGTAATAAATCCTTTGAAATAGACCTATACTTTCAATTTACCATGAAATAACATGTCTGCCTTAATTTTTCTCATATATATATATATATATATATATATATATATATATATATATAGAGATACACACACACACACATAGGTACCCAGGTACCTCCACTCATATTTGATAACTAACTTTTAAAATGAATTTTTAAAAATAAAGTTTTCTTGAAACTTTTATTTTAATCGAAAGCTAAATGATTAAATTTACTATTTCCAGTAAACAAAATACTCCTGGTGTACTTCAAACAGAGATTATATTGATTAAAATCTAAAATTTTTCTATTTTGTTTTTAATCTTTCAATTTTTCGGACATTTTTGAGCAACCGACATATTTGTAAAGAAAAGTTAATTTTCAATTTTAAAAATCTCGCAAAAATATACATCTGCAACACATTATTTTTGGAAAATTAGCAAATTTAATGTTAAATTAATCTGATTTACACAAGCATTACTTATTTAATGCATGAAATTTAAAACTGTTTCTGAAACAGAGTTGACCTTTCTAACCTTTCCACTATATTTGAAATGTGCTGACAGATTGACAAATGTGAGATAAGTGTATGGCAATCACAAGTGACATAATTGTATAATTTTTTTCCCTGTAAACACATGACCTTTTAATGTACACATCAAAATTACCATACAAAAAAAAAAATTTTTTAAATTATTTTAAAAATACAAAAGCACAGTAATTTGTATTAAACTTTTCAATTTTTGATTAGTAAAATATAAACTTCACTTAATAAGTTAATAAACTAACGACAACAAACCTTTGAATTATTTTAAAGTATTTTTGAAACTTTATAAATTATCATAAATTAAAAAAAAATAAAAATAAAAACAATTCTTTCAAAATTTTATAATTAATCAAAATTTCTTTTTTTCTTCAAACTATAATCTCCTAAATATATATTTATTAAAGCAATTACAAGTTTATCAAAGTAAATAATTTCATAGTTCTATTGCATTTTTTATTTTACTATTAGGAGTAGAATTTTGAAAATAAAGGCAAAATGTTTAAAAAACAAAAAACAAAAAAAAAACAAAAAAAATCTTATTCACATTCTTCATTCAGTCCTACATTTAACTAATAAAACCAATTTTCCTAACAAAGTTTAACTTCATAAAATTTCATGAATTTACATGGAGGTGGGGGGGTGTAACAGATACAGAAAAAAACTTTTTACTAAGATATTTCAAAAATAATTTAACTCATTTGTGAATAAGTCCTGAAAATTTTATTAAAATCTGACTATTATTTGATTTTTGCAAGAATTTCCAAATTCATGTGTTTGTAATAAGAAAAAAACAAAAAACAAGTTATACAGATATTACATTATCCATTGTAAAATCTCATAACAATTTGCTTACCAGCAAACTTAAATCAAAACAAAATTTTTTACCAAAATTTCAAATGTGTTAGAAAGGGTTAAAAAATTTAAAAAAATAATTAAAAAAACACTTTGATCTTTCATTTTAATAATAAAATATATTCTGATGGAAAAAGTTTGTTTTTATTAAGTTTGGGGCCTTTTTGTAATCATGCTATGCTGTTTTTTTAGTGATTTAGTGGAGGTATACATATATACATGCATACACATATGTACAAGCACATACAAATATATATATATATATATATATATATATATATATATATTAAGAACAGAAATAGGGTTGTTCCATCAAGTGAAATTGTGTGGAAGAAAAAAAGTGTGTGAAGCCATGAATGTTTTGTTTAAAGCATATATTTATTGTTATTATTTGCTTTATCATATAATATATTAAACATGTTTAGAGTCTCTTCGAGTTGAATAAACTTGTGACTTTACATATCCAGATCTGTTTGACTTTCTAACAGCCTAAAATACCATGTATATATAGATAAGTAGTCAGTGAGTAGGTCTGAAAGTTCCTATGTGTGCATGTCTGTAGTTGTGGTTTTTTTAGTTTTTTTTCCACACTTCCTTGTTAAATCTCTTCTGTTTTGGGAATCATTCACCTTCCGCTGATCATAAAAAATTTTTTTACACTGACTTGCAAAATTTGATTATGTCTTTATACTTCAAAATTGTTTTCAGTGATTTTGATTCAATTGGGTCACCTAGTTCTTTTTATTGTTTTTGAAATACTATTTTTTGCAACGGTTTGTGAATTTTTTTTTGTCGTGATTGAATTTAGTGTGTGTGTGTCTTAGGTTTTTCATGTTGTCTTGTTGTGGGAAGGTTTGTATTAGCTGATTAATATTTCTTCCTGCATCATGAGTGCATCCTAATCTGCATTTTGGTAAATGGGCATCACTCTGAATTTACCTCCACTGCATTTGTGTAAGTATTGGGAAACGTACAATTTCCAGTCATTGGCTGGTTTAATATTACTTCTGTGCAAGGCTACTCTTTTATTCAGGCCTCGTGTCACCGCCATGTATATTTTTGCACATTCATCGCATTTTAGAGCATAAATTACGTTTTTAAAATTGCAGCTTAGATTTGTTTTTATTTCAAATGTAGATGTGTTTTTGAACTTGAAGTGGTTTCCTTCTATCATTATGTTGCATATCCACATCTTTTTTTGTCGCATTTTGTGACCCCTCTCACCATGTTGTGTGTTGCTTGAATTTTGATGAGGTTAGTATGTTTTTTTAAATTTGAGGGTTGGCATTTGCTTTTAATTATTGTAGTTGTCATTAAGATTTTTTTAATCATTTTTGTTGAGTAATTTTATGCATCTTTTTATTCTTACAAATAGTTCTGGGTTGTTTTTGTTTTGTGTGGAGACATATGCAAGAAAGTTTTCTTCTATTTACACATCTTTTTTTTTTTTATTCCAGAGAGATTCTAATGATATTTCTTCTGCCAGTTGAAAACTCTTGTTTATTAGTGAAGTGGGGTATCCTCTTATTTTTAGTGTTTTTCGTAGTTCCTCTAGGCATATTTTACGAAGGGTTCTGTCAGCTATTATTGAGCAAATTCATTGTGCTAGAGAGTAGGGGATGGATTTTAGACAAATTTTGGTGACAACTTTTGAGGATGAATGTTGTTTTTATGTGTAACAATGTATGTGTACATAACACATACACACTACTCTTTATCATACCTAACATCACTGGTTCTGGGTATGACAGTAAACTGCATCTGGCAGCAAGGCCTCTGATTGGGAGGTTGTGAGGAGCATGAAACCCCCTCTTAATTGCTGTTGTTCCCAGGTCCACCCTGACCTAGAGTGGTAGCACCTGTTAGGGTCCCAGCTATGGGTAAATAGTTAACCCACAAACAGAGTTCAAAATGCTATGAAAGTATTTACCAACAAAATTTTTTTCAATGAAAAATATTACCAACAAAAATATGTGAAGGAAACAAAATATTACCAGCAATACATTTGACTCTCAATGAAACCCACTTTACAAAGAAAGTATATTCTATTCATACAAATCTACTGTAAAAATCTCATCGGCATTAAATAACACATTGAGGTTGATATGCCATAAAACTAAACAAACCAAACCTACATCATATACATTCTGTTACACATAACATTCATCCTCGAAAATGACCAAAAGTAAAGCTGAAATTGCTCTGATAAACAAAATATTTGGACAATTTTTATATAATTTATGTCCTCAAAAATATCGTAAGATCACATTAAAACTTGCATAAAAATCTTAACCATCACACCTTCTGACAATTTTAATGAAACCAGCATAAAAGAGAGATTGCTGCCCAAATATACACATATACATACATACACACACACATACGATTGCATATATAGATATATATATATATATATATATATATATATATCATTTTTCCTCTTCTCCTGTGCAGCCAAAAACATCTTGCATTTCAATAACGTAGCAAACAGAGATTAGGACACAGGCCGGGGCCTGATCAACCTTGGCTGGGTCAACCTGGGGAGAAGGTATGATGTTCTTAAAGGACCGAAACCGGCAATGAACCAGGGTAACATCACTGATGATGTGTCCTAACTGCATCTAAATGATGTATTTTTCAAATTCTTCCCCCTGTACTGAACAGTGACGACAGGGAAAAGACCTGTTGACGACCAAGGAATAGTCTTGGTGACTGCTGGAGACTCAGCTGACAGTTTGGAAAGATGACAAATGGGGTGAGTTGTGTCAGCAACTCAACTCGCAACTTCCAATAAGGAGGCCCCGAAGAACAGCTACAAGTATCACTGCAGATAAATACCCCCAGGGGATCCTGAGTGGCGGGGGGAGGATGAAATCCCCAATAGGACAGATCTTTCGAGAACGACTTGCACTAACGCCCAAAGGACTATGAAACAAACATGTATCTGCGGTAAAGAATGCAAAAATGAACGTGGTCTAAAGATCCACCAGACCAGTATGAAATGTTTGGTACAACAAAGCCAGGGGCATTGAACAGGTAATTTACCTGGTAAGACACAGGAGGAGCCAGGCCCAGAGTCACACCACAGAGCCCAGTTCCTTCACACACCTGGCCTGCCGAAACCAAACAAGTCAAAGAAGATTAAATGGCCCACGGCGAGTGAGACAAATTTATGGCTTGAATTCGATCAAGACATCTGTATGATCCTAGAAGCAACATCATCAGGAAATGCAGACAGACGTCTAAAAGCTATGACAACTACCACAATTAATTATGCCTTGGGCAAATTCGGTTGTGTAGAAGAGGGTGAAAGAGAAATAAAAAAGAATAATCGTTGGACAGAAAAAATTAAGGCGTTAAGACAAGAATTAAAAACTCTTCGGAAACAATTTCGAAAAGCCAGTGAAGAGGAACGTCAGGCATTGGCGGAGCTTCACGACATTGTGAGGAATAAACTTAAATCCACCAGAAAAACAGAGTGGCTCAGGAAACGGAGAAAAGAGAGAGCCAGAAAAAGAACAGCTTTCATAGCAAACCCATCTGAATTTGCTAGAAAGCTACTTGGTGACAAACAAACAGGGCAACTGAAATGTTCTACAAGCACTGTTAATTCTTTCCTACACGATACGTTAAGTGACCCTGACAGAGAGAAAGATCTGGGCAGAAATGACTCAGTGATCACACTCGAACTTCCAACAGTAAATTTCGACATGAGAGTTTAAAAGAGATCCAAGATGTTGTACAAGCAGCAAGATCAGCTTCAGCTCCAGGGCCAAGCGGTGTGACTTATGCCGTGTACAAGCGCTGCCCAAGACTTCTCAGGAGACTATGGGTTATAATTAAAACAATATGGCGGAGAGGAAAAATAGCTGAACAGTGTAGATTTGCCGAAGGCGTTTGGATCCCTAAAGAGGAAAATTCAAAAGATATAGATCAATTCTGAAGTGTCTCTTTATTATGTACTGAAGGCAAAATATTTTTCAGAATTTTGTCCCGGCAGCTGGAGAACTACTTGTTAAAGAACAAATATATTGACACTTCAGTGCAAAAGGGCGGGATTGCTAGAATACCAGGCTGCCTCGAGCACACAGGAATTGTGACACAACTGCTAAGAGAAGCAAAAGAAAGCAAAGGTGACCTGGCCGTTTTGTAGTTGGACATGGCTAATTCTTACGGGTCCATTCCACACAAACTGGTGGAGCTTACTCTTGAAAAATATCACATTCCAGGTAAAATTACAATGCTTATCCTGGATTACTATGAAAATTTTCAAATAAGGATCTCATCGGGACCAGTGAGATCGAACTGGCATAGACTAGAAAAGGGGATTATTACTGGCTGCACAATATCTGCTTCGCTTTTCACTCTTGCATTAAACATGATCGTCAAATCTGCTGAAAAGGAATGCCATGGTCCCATTACCAAAACTGCAATAAGGCAACCCCTAATAAGAGCTTATATGGACGATTTAACATTCATAGCGGCCTCTGTCACTGGATGTAGGTGGTTAGCACGTGGCTTAGAGAAACTTATTGCATGGACCAGAATGAAATTGAAACCAGCAAAATCAAGATCAGTCATCATAAAAAAAGGAAAAGTGGTCAATAAATTCCGTTTCCGAATCGCAGACCAAGACATTCCTACACTGACAGAGAAACCAGTAAAAAGCTTAGGAAAAGTATTCCACCACATATTAAAAGATACGACCACAATTAATGAGACAATCAACAACCTAACAATATGGATTAAAAAAGTTGATAAGTCTGGGCTCCCTGGTCATTTCAAAACTTGGCTATACCAACACGTGATTTTACCCAGGATTTTATGGCCATTAATGATTTATAGCGTGCTAATATCGGTGGTCGAGTCCCTAGAAAGGAAAATTAGTAGTTCTATTCGGAAATGGCTGGGCCTACCACGTTCACTAAGCAGCACAGCCCTATATGGGAAGACAAACCCAATACAACTGCCCGTTAGAGGGTTAGTTGAAGAATTTAAGGTCTCTCACACAAGAGAAGCTCTGATGTACCAAAATTCTAAAGACCCCAAAGTTGCAGACGCCGGGATCTTAATACATACTGGCAAGAAATGGGATGCAGGAAGAGAATTACAGTTGGCTGAAGAGAGGCTAAAAATGAAAACAATTATAGGAACTGTTGCAGAAGGAACAATGGAACTAGGCTACATCCAGCGGAAACCTATAGACAAGACAAATAAGAAAGATTATCAAAAACTTCTCCAAAATGAAGTAAGAGCTAGTTTGGAGGAGGATAGAATTACAAAAATGGTGGGATTGAGCTATCAAGGAGCATGGACCAGATGGGAGAACATAACAAAACGAAAAATTACTTGGTCTGACATATTTTGGAATGAATTCACACATACAAAATTCCAGATCCAGGCAGTATATGATATACACTACCCAGTCCTGTGAACCTCGATATTTGGGGAAAAAAAGAAACTCCCTCGTGCAAGTTATGTTCAGGGAGAGCATCACTCCAACATATACTTAGTGGTTGTCCCAAGGCATTAAGTGATGGGAGATATTGTTGGTGCCATGATAAAGTTTTAAAGAAACTAAACAAAATATTCAACACAACCATCCGGAGTTTGAAATTTAACCCAAAGAAAGAGAAAATTCAGTTTGTAAGGGTGGGCAAAAAAAAAAAAACAGCATGTAAGAGACCCACTAGATGTGTACTTTCCTCAGCTTCAGATTGGCAACTCATGGTAGACCTAGGATGCCGACCTAGGTTACCAGAACACATTCTAAGTACTTCCTTACGACCAGATATGGTCCTGTTTTCAAATTTAACAAAACAGATTACTCTGTGGGAACTAACAGCCCCATGGGAAGAAAACATGGAAGTTGCACACCAACACAAAATGAACAAATACCAAGATCTGGTAGAGGAGTGTAGAAGATGAGGATGGCAAGCAATAAGCTACCCAATCAAAATTGGTGTGAGGGGTTTCGCTGGAAAATCCTTAAACTTGGCCTTGAATAAAATGGGAATTACAGGGTTTAAAAAAGAGGAAAATGACCCAAACAATCTGAGATGCAGCTCTGGGGTCATCCAGGTTGATCTGGATATGCCGAGATAATAATACCTGGACGGGACAAAATAACGGTAGTGTCCGATAGACCAAAACCATGACGAGGAAATGAAACAACCTGTATTAATGTCACCAAATGCGAAGAAATTTTTTTTTTTATCTATTCATATCAATCATATTTTTTTTTTTTTTAACCCCAAATATTTCATTAATATCATTCGCTTTACTTTTGTATTTTATTCCAGTTTTTATCTATTCATAGATCTTTTCAATCCCCTTAGTTTTTTTTTTTTAATCCAAAATATCACACTTATATCATTTGTTTTTTTTTTCTCTAGTGATTTACATATCTACTGTATTCAGTACAATTTTCGATTTCATTAATAAGCATATTCCTTCATCCCTATGGAATGGTATCTTCCACATCGTGTTAATTTATGTAGTTATTTTAGTATATTTAATGATTTTTTTTCTCTATCTGGTCATTTAACTATTTTAACCATTCATCTTCACATTAATATCATGAAAATTAATTTTATTTTATTTTATTCCGGATATTTACTGGAACCATTTACACATTATCATCACTAGACATTCATTTATTTGTGGACGACCTTATTCTAGAAATTTTTCCTCTTCTCCTGTGCTACCAAAAACATCTTGCATTCCAATAACGTAGCAAATAGAGATTAGGACACAGGCCGGGGCCTGATCAACCTTGGCTGGGTCAACCTGGGGAGAAGGTATGATGTTTGTAAAGGACCGAAACCGTCAATGAACCAGGGTAACATCACTGATGATGTGTCCTAACTGCATCTAAATGTATTTTTCAAACAAAATATACACACACACATGATTGCATACATATATACACACACACACAATTTCATACATATATTAAGTGGTTTATAACAATGGAAATATATTTCACAGTTATATATTTACTTGTAAAAAGTGCTCAATACAGAAGTAGAGCATAGATATATACTTATTAATTTTATTATAATAATAGCATACTGTGACTCAATATCAATAAAGTTTCAGTGTTTAATACACCATCATCATTATAATAAGTTGGTTATCATTAATTTCATTATATTGTTTCAGTATTTTATTGTAATATTATCATATCAAGATTATCAGTGCTTCCATTGCACTTTGGAATTTAATTATAATTCTAAAAACTAACTTATTAAACCAACGTAATGAAATCACTACTTACTGCCATCATAGGATTATTCATACTCTTAAATATATCTAAAATTATCTCAATATGTTTACTATTTGCTCTTATCTATAAAACCTAGCTTACTTAATTATATATACCTTAAAAATTTAACTTATTTAACTGTTACTTTTTTATGTATATTGTTTAACCACTTGTCATCTATTATCTTGTACTTTTATTTCTTTAATCTCACTTTTTTTTTGTCTCATCTATTTTGTTTTGTTTTTTTATATTAACAAAACCCTTTAAGATTAATTTTTTTTTTCCTTCAATTATAATTTTTATTTATTCCTCTAATTATAATTTGGTAACTGGAGACTGTGGACTGGTTTTATTTGTACTTTAATTTTTCTGATTAATAACCTTACCTTTGATCATATGCCATGAAATAATTTCCCCCTTGTAATGAGCATTCTTTCGGATGGACTTTCTATTTCTATTACACAATGACACATTATCAACCCCTAAACTGCTATCGAAGAGGAGTCATTTCAAGAAGTAATAATTGATACTTTTGGTCTCCTGCCCTGAGAAATCCCTTTAAGTTTATTTTGATAACTCCCTGACCAGATAACAAAAACCTACTGACAAGTTACATGTGTCGACTATACTTGATAATTAACTAGTCATTACTAATAATTAGCTTGCCTAACAAGAAATATAATAACCATTCTCACCTATCAGCTTTTGGAGGATTTTGTGTTTTTTTTACTTGGATATAAAATTTCTCTAAGTTATCACATTTCTAAGTACACAATGAAGATAGAGCAAGAAAAACAATTTAATGAATAATATGTATTCCAATTTCTTAAATGACATGTCAAATTAACATTTTTACAGGTGCTGTTAAAATATGATTACCATATTATTTTGCAGTTGCATCATATTTACAAAATATCAACAACTATGTTGCTTTACATTTTCTTGCTCATGTTCAAGATTTTCAGAATATTAAAAAAAATTATTCTATTCACTGTTGAATATAGAATGTTATCAAGTTCAATATAAAATTTGATTGACTATTTTTACAATGTCACCAAAAGAATCCATGTCACACTGATGAACAATTTGCTTGATTATGTATTGGATGAACTCTTATTTTTATTGATATTGAGTCACACTATGCTATTATTATAATAAAATTAATAACTATATATCTATGCTTTACTTTTTTCTCTCTCTCTCTCTCTCTCACACACACACACACACACACACACGTGTTAATCCATAAGCAGCACATCCAAGTTATTCCATCAACTGTTTTCTAATCTAATTGATGAAATGGGTTTGCACTTGTTTTTCATTGTATCATGGAGCCAATGGCATTTGCAAGCACAAACTGAGTCTTCCTTAAATTGTTGGTAGTTTATAACCAATTCGTTAATCTTCATTAATTTCCATAATATATATATATATATATATATACATATAATTCCATGTGAAGAGGACTCAAGGTTTTTTTTATTTTGAGTACTCTGGCATTTATTTTATTATAAACAGTGCTCAATATAATGAGTATTATAGAGCTTAATATAATTATATAGTTATGTATCAATTTTACATTGCGACATAGAAATTTCTATGTTTCGAGATAGGTTCTCATTATCAGGCAATGTTGATGTAGTTGTGCAGATGATTTACATTTAAATGACAAAATCTTTTGGTTTGCTGTGAATGTATATAGGTGTTTTTTGTTGCTAATCAGAATGGAGATTCACTTTGGGGTTTGACCCCGAAGAAAGAGGAAAAAAGTTGGTTAGCATGTATTCTTTGGGGTCAAACCCCAACATGAATCACTATTCTGATTAGCCACAAAAAAACACCCACATACATTCACAGCAAATCAAAAGATTTTGTCAACTGCACAACTACATCAACATTGCCTGATGATGAGAACCTATCTCGAAACAGAAATTTCCATGTCGCAATGTAAACTTGATACATAACCATATATTATATATATATAAAAGGATGTGTAGTTAGTACATTAGATATCTGTGTAAAAAGTAGAATCAGCAAACAAAGTTCCAATTTGGTGGGCACATTCACTTTCACACAAATATCCTTGGGAAGGATAGGAATCCATTCCTACCCCAACACACTACCACAGTTAGAAGTTGAATATCAGGGCTCCCTAATCTTTGGTAGCAACAAGTTTGAGAGGATTCATGTTTCTAAATTCAAATTTGTGGAGAAGGCAAATAGACACTAACTACGCCACTGTTTTTTCTTAAGAAGCCATGACAATTCACAGATAAAGAAAAGGAATCTGTGGGGAGTCACGATCACCTATGTACAGAAAGGATATGGTATGAAAGAATAAAAAAATCTTAACTTCAATTGCTGTTTATTACAGCACTCACGAGCATGGCTCAGAAATAAATTAAAAAATAAATACAGGATATGATGGATAAATTGTCGTCATTTTATATTTTTAATTCCACACGTGTGTTATTTGTTTTTGTAGATTGAACAATATAGTAGGGTCAGATGGGCACCATCTGTGAGAAAAAGAGCACCATGATGCAATTTTTGCCGGAAGCTCTAATGCGAACATTTCAGAATGTCTGGGTATCAATCTGAGGATAATGCAAAGAATTCAGAAAAAGTTTGATGAGTCTAATGGCGATTAAAGTGATTGAAGCTGTGTTTGAAGCCAATGGCAAATAACAACAACAAAAATGAGGACAATAGTCCAATGTAAATAGTTTAAATAATGATAATACTTATCTCAGAAATTAGATACCCTTACATAATAAAATTCATTCCTAATAATCTTTAGAGAGAAAAGAAAACAAACTTTGTAAAATAAATATTGCCAAGTGTGTACATTTCTCACTGATGATAGAGATTGCAGTTCAAGCTTAGAAAGAAAAAATGATAATTTCCAATGCTGATTTTCAAGACAGGTTTTACCAATCTTCCTACCAATATTTTCTTGTACCAGACTAAACTAAACTTAGTAAAAATGAAACGCAGGGAAAAAGTTCAGAGAAGTCTGGGTAAATCTTGATCCTGACCATTTAGAAACATTAAAAGTATTAATGGTAATATAAGCTGTTTGTTTATAAGGAAACATTCATCATTCAGTGCAGCCAGTGCTGTCGTTAATTGAAATTTATAAAATCTTTCCCTTAAAACAATTTCAGGAAATCTAGAAGAAAGTGAAAAAATAAAGTAAATATCTCAACTGTGCCAGAATGCTGAGGTAATTGAGGAATAGTAAAGTAATAGTCACACCAATTGTTATAAGAGTACTGGGAATAGTTCTAAAGACCTGAGGAAAATCAACAGATTGGAGGAGAATTTATATTATCCAGACAATAACACTGCTGTTAGTCTCCCACCTCTCTCTTTCGATATATATATATATATATATATATATAAAAAAAGGGGAGGTGGGGAGAGAGTACTTTAGAGTATTGACAAGAGTTGACACTTAGACTCCAGTGTAAACTACCAGTGATGGAGTGGGTGACCATAAATATCTGCTCTGGTGAACTTTCCCTGGTGCCATAAACACATGAATTTACTTGGCTACTAGACTGGCATGTAGGTCTCATGCTTTTACCATCAAAATAGTCAAATTTAGCTGCCACTTCTACTGTATCAGTTTCTTTTCTTGCACTTCTCACCTGTGGACTTCCCTTCTGTATACTTGCTTCCCTGATAGCTACAATCTCCAGACGTTCAATGTCAATTGCCATCTTCCATCTCCTTGATTCCCATCCTTTCTTTGATATCGCCTGTACCTTTTGCAGGCTATTTAAAGCCATAAAATGCTTTTGGATTGTAAGAATTTACTGGACATAATACTTACTGATAAGAGTCCTATTGATTAACCTATAGTTTGAGGGAGAAGAGGTGGATTTATACCTTTCCAAAGGGTATTTGTGCATAAGTGAATATAATGAATCCAACTGGAATTGGAACTCAGCTCACCAACTTCCAAATCTGTGATGTTATGCATCACATCACCTGCACATCTAAACTTACAGCACCTAGTATTTCCAGGTGGTCACCCATCTAGTTACTGACCAGGCTTAATGTTTCTTAACTTTAGTGATTGTATGAGAACTAGTATTTCAATGTGATTTAGCTGTGAGCCTTGTGTAGAGTGACATTTTCATTCAGCAGAATGACACTCTTACAGAAATGTCCCCAGTTGACCTTCACGAACAGTTATACCCAACTTGTCCAGGATTTCACAAGGTTTAACTGAGTTGTCTGACTATGCAATATAGTATCTACATTCAGTACATCTGTTTGCATTCCAGAACACAGTTTATCAGCTCCCATCAATACTGGACTTTTAAAAAAGTATTTCATCCCAAGCAAGGCAATAAAGCCACTAAGACACAAAGAGGTTACTGAATGTCAAAGAATAATTAAGGTGAGAGAACACTGAAAGAACAGGTATTAAGAAAACAAAAGATGATTGACATTGCATTTAAAATTTTGAATATCAAAATTGACTAAAAATTAAGCACTTGTCAAACTCTTTTTCTAAATGACAGCTTTTTGTAAACCTTTTCATGTACCAGTAATTCCAGATCAAGTTCACCAACCATATCACCATATTTGGATCATCATCATCATAAATCAAAGTTTCAATACATACAATATTGTCTTTGGCTGTAGATCAACAGGGATGCCTTACATGAATGATCTTTCTGATCTAATCAGCTCCCAAGTCAGTATCTACGCAGATGACGACACCATTTACTCTCATCTCAATAAGAAATCTGCTAAGACTGACCAAGTAAACCTCACCGCTGCTCTTGGAAAGGGCCTTCAATCTGTGATGGGTTGGGGGTAAGAAATGGCTTGTAAATTTTCTGCTTTTTTTCCTCTTTTCTTTTCTCTCACTGTAACCCCCTGTGAACCAGTGATAGTCCTGCCTTGCTTGGGCAAAATGATTATAAAAAAAAAAAAAAAAAAAAGAAAAGGGTGTATCTTGTAGATTTGTAAATCCACTAAACAAGACCAATACTTACCTCCTGTTCATGACATGTTCACCATCCACAACTTCATAGTGAATTTCTGTTAAGTTTTTGCTCTTGACATGTAAAACTTTTATTACAACTTACATCTTTATGTTTATCTACTGTTTTATATTGGCAACCATCGTGTTTACTATTTTATATTGGCTAATATCTTTGTGATGATGTCATATATGCATGCTCTTAAGGTTTTCCGGCTGTTACAATAAATATGGCATACCTCCCCACCCTGTTTTGTGCTTACTGCTTTCACAATGTTATAATTCTAGTCAATATATCTATATTTGTTGGGTTTCTCTTCTATTAGGCTGTTAACATTACCGGAAACAAAAATTAAATATACTAATACTTCCTTTGAAGAAAAACAGTTCATTACAAATCTACCATCTGTTCGTGCATTGAATACTGCTGCCATATCTGGCCAGGTGCTCCTGGTATCCACCTAGGGGCCCTTGACAAAATCCAACGGAGAATCTCTAATGTGATCGATTCCGACTTGGCAGCTCTGATACAGTCACTTTCTCACCAGCGCAATGTGGCTTCCCTGTGTCTCTTCTACAAATACTTTCATGGCTTCTGTTAAGATGAACTTAGCTCACTGGTACCCACCATACATGAATTTGCTTGAGTCATAAGATTAGCAACTAAGTCCCACCTGTTTACTGTGAAACTAATAAATTGTAAACGCAAATTCTACTCCAGCAGCTTCTTTTCTCGCACTTCTCGCCTGTGGAATTCACTTCCATTTACTTGTTTTCCCGAAGGCTACAATCTTCAAGAAATCAAATGTAAAGTCAATAGTCATCTCCTATCTCAGATCCTCTCTCTCTCTCTCTTTTGTCAGTATTCTCATCCTTCTCCTACCCTCTTCATGACACCTCCTGTAACCTGTCATTCTTTCCCATGACTTGCCTCCTGTTCAACAGTGGCAGTAAAATGCTTTGCTTGGGGCAACACGATTATAAAAAAAATAAAAAAATAAAAATAGACATTTTTAAAGCAAGAACTGCAAATAAAGGAAATAGTTGTTTACTATGCAAAACTTTGCTGTTGCAAAAAACTAAGAGTGGGTGAGGATTGCACTCAATAAACTTAGTTTACATTCTGACCCAAAGACACAAATATAGAGTTTTCGATGGTTTATCAACCCTTTGCAGCTTATTTCCAGAAAATATTTTTTGATTGTAAGATTTTTTTTGAGATAATAATGGCTTAGTGATACAAGTCTTACTAATTAACCTATAGCTGGAGGGAGAAGAGGTGGATTCATGCTTTTCTCAAGGGTATTTGCATTAAGTGAATATAATGGATTCAATTGATACTGAAGCTTGGCTTTCTAATTAACAATTCCAAGCCATTATTTAAGGTTTTGTTCATAAAGTAATACACAAATAAAAAGTTAATCAAACTGTCACTGTGTTGTGTTCATAAAAAAATAAATTATATATAAAATTATAAATAAAATAAATTAACTATACTGTAAAAAATAATTATAACAATTATAATTATCATTAATTTGCTCTTGAAAATTGATCCTACTTTTATCCTCTACGCACATAAACATGTAACATTCTCACTATTGGACAAGCAACTCACACAGACAGGTCATTAACATGTGCATCACTGAAAATTCCATCTCCTTTTCCTTTTTCAGGCCATAATAGTAACATTTCTCTTTTAGCACTAAAAAATTTGAGATAAGAAAACCCCAGATATTTCTAGTATTTTCTAACTAAATTATCTGGACACTCATTATAAACATCCATAAAAACATATGAGAAAAACTGTATACATTTTACTAATTGTTTCAATATCCTGTTGGATTCTGGTCTATACTTGATCTACATTTGATCCTAGACTCACAATTTTACTCAGTATTACTATCTCTCATGTCTACAACACCATATAAGAACCAGATAATAGATAATACTCATTTCTGCATTTATTTCTCATTTTGCAAGTATTTTTGTATATATAAATGTTTGGAGGTTTATAATTGTTTACTCAGAGTTATAACTTTACTTTCCTACACACCACCTGCACATCAAAGCTTGCAGTACCTAGTATTCCAAAGTGGTACTAACTACCATCTAGGTACTAACTAGGTTTGACATTGCTTAACTTCAGCAACCATATGTGGACCAATATTTCAATGTAATATAACCATAAGCATGCATTCAGCGAATATTCAGTATTTTTCTTTTTTTTAATCACATCACCCCAAGCAAGGTGATAACGCCACTGATGCGCAGGGGGCTATGTAAGAGTAAAAAGATTGGTAAAGAGAAAGCCAAAAACCACATCCTAACCAGGAAACAAGGGATGAGCCTCTTCACCTGTTCAATAGACATGGGTGGAGTGAGAACCGGGCGATAGTTTAGTCTATCTACTCCAATTGAAAAAAATTTAAAAAAAAAGAAAAGAGTGAAAAGATTGGAAAAGAGAAAACTGGAAACCGCATCCTAAACAGGAAACAAGGGATGAGCCTCTTCACCTGTTCAATGGACGTGGGTGGAGTGTGAACTGGGCGATAGTTTAGTCTATCTACTCCAATATTAATACTCTGCTAGACTAGCTTTGCAACTACTTACTAATTAACCCATAGCTGGAGTAATAAGGTGCTCATGAATACTATTAAAACTAATTGTCTATATTTCTGAGATGAGGTATTGTAACTATTTACATTGTTGTCATCATCTTTATTGTCCCCAAGAACACATAGCCCAGTGGGCAAAAGTGTTAGTTGAAGTAATTCAGTGATTTGAACAAAAGAGTTCAACACCTTGCCACAGCAGAAGAGAACAAAAATTTGGATAGTTGGTGTTACTAAAGGAAAATAACTGAAACATCCAGAAAGGGCATGGCACATGGAACTAGAACAATCTACCCCAATGGAATAAATAAAGGGTTCACTTTGAAATTCCAATGTATATCACCTGAAGATGGCCAGAGCATACAATGGTTGAAACATCATGAATATGACAATAAAGATGAAGGCAACAATCTGAACAAAAGCACTTGATGACATTAATGCAAGACCAACAGCAATTCTTTAAATGAATAAAAAATTAAAATGTATATAATTATTTACTATGTCTGGCTTAGATTTGGTACAAAAGCTGCAAGTAATGACACTTTGTGAGGATCAAACTCATTTTCAATAATAGTGATTTGTGAAACCAGTTTGTTAACATTTATTTTGCTGGGAGAGAATCAGAAAGAAAATGCGAAAATGAAAGAAATCTTTTCGAAAATTAATTTCCTTATTCTATTTCAGATGGGTTCCCCACATTAAACCTAACCTTGTGTTATATACTGTGTCAGCGAAGAGACTTGGGTAAATACGATCTTGTTTTAGATGGGGGGGAGTGGGGAGAAGTAAACAAACACAAGCTTGATTTGATAGATTTTACAAACAATTATTTATACAAAATAATAAACAAGTTATGTGAGTTAGTTCCCATGTATCAAGCTGTTATCTTGGGAACATGTTCTCAACACACTCTTCTTCCTTTTTGTTGCCAATATTTTGAATTTCTCTGATTTCTTTCTTAGTAGACTTGTTTCAGCTATGAATAATAGATTTGTGTCTCATTTTCATAGTGTTTTCTCAAATATTATGAGAAAAAAGAAATTTGTAGTTGAAAAGAACCTATAGACAAATCAGGAAAATCCAATATAAAAATTACATTAACAATATAAATAAAACATTTAGTTACTCTTTGAAATCAGAAGAAACAAACGTAATTTAATGAGAAACTGTTTTTTAATAAAAGTCATACTTTCCTATAACTTGTAAAGCCAATTGGTTGTTTTTGTTTAACTCTATATAAACTTCTATAGGTTATTTAATGCCGAAATCTAAATATTTTGTATGAAATTTTATTTTTGTAGATAATAATGGTTCAAATGTTACTAATTAACCCATAGCTGGTGGGAGAAGAGGTGGATTTTCACAATTCCCAATAGTATTTGCATGTCAGTGAATACAAAAAAACAACTGGAACTGTAATTCAGCTCCCCAGTTAACAATCCAGAGCTATTAACCATTACTCCACCTGCAAATCCAAGCTTACAGCATCTGGTATTCCCAAGAGGTCACCCATCAAGGTATACTGACCAGACTTGATGTTGTTTAACTTCGGAACTGGTGTTTGAACATGGTAACTTTAAGCTCTTGTAAAGTTGAGAAAAAAAAAATGTTTCTTCTTCAAAAAGGATAAAATTCCATTTTTTTGCTACAAATGGCAGGAATCTAAAATCATATATATATATATATATATATATATATATATATATATATCGCCGACTGACGCCAAATCAGTCGGGTTTCGAGCCTGGGTTGCGTAGCAATTGGAGTCTAACCGTACTGATGAGCTGTGATACAGCGAAACAGATCTGTCTGCAGATGACTATATATATATATATATATATATATATATATATATATATAATTCCAAGTGAAGAGGACTCAAGGTTTTTTTTAATATAATATAATTATTTAGTTATGTCTCAATTTTACATCATCAGGCAATATTGATGTGGTCGTGTGGATGATTTACATTTAAATGATAAAATCTTTTGGTTTACTGTGAATGTATGTGTGTGTGTTTAGGTTTTTAAAAAAAATCTTTTCTTTATCAAATAGACTAAAAAGGATAAGTAAGGAAAGAATAGGGGATTGGTACTCAAAAGGAATATCACATCAAATGTAATAAAACTGAAGGGAATGAAGGGAAAATGATAAGATCGGATTAATGGGAAGTAAAACATTAAGGAAAGGAAACAAACAAGAGAAGAATAGGATTGAGGAAAAAGGAAGAAGGAAAAAAGAGGAAAAAGTTGGTTAGCATGTATTCTTCGGGGTCAAACCCCAAAGTAAATCTCCATTCTGATTAGCCACAAAAAAAAAAAAAAAAAAAAAAAAAACACCCACATACATTCACAGCAAACCAAAAGATTTTGTCATTTAAATGTAAATCATCTGCACAACTACATCAACATTGCCTGATGATGAGAACCTATCTTGAAACATAGAAATTTCTATGTCGCAATGTAAAATTGATACATAACTATATATATATATATATATATATATATATATAGGAGTAGTCAGTCAGTTAAGTGATACAAATTTAGGTGATCATGTCTCAAAGGAGACATGACTGACTGGGTAGAAGATTTTTTCGCAGTAGGTTTCCATTACTCTCTGCAGTAGACTGGTTGCCAACCAACCCAATTTGTCCTGCTATTTAACTTATAACTGGAAGGAGAAGAAATGGATTAATACCTTTTTCAAAAGTATTTGTGCGTAAGTGAATGCAACAAAGTCAAATGGAATTTGAAATAGCAGTAGTAGGCATCCATTTATTGTGCATAATAACGGTAGAACCCTGTCTGGTCAAAATTTAGTTCTTTTATGAGCAGCATCTGGAGTGATTTAACAGATCGATATTGGATGGCAGATGAAGCTGGAATGTGGAACAAAGACCTCTCTGCTACCTGCATTATCTTCTGGTCTTCAACTTTGTTCCATTTTTACCCCACCCTTCATGACTCCTCCTTAAACAGCAGTGGCAGCCACCATAATTGCCTGCTAGCTGTTCCCAACAATCAGTACCAGAGTTGATGCCTGTGAGTTTCAGGACCCTCTTGTGGATGTCCTTGAAACATAGGGCAGGATGGCCAACTGGACAGTCTCTCATGGCCAGCTTTCTGGACATAATGTCTTTTGGTATACAAGACCCAGCAATCAAACACAACAATGACAGAGAAGATGCATGCTCCAAGAGTTTGCACTATATATGTAGGTAATTTGAGATGGAAAAGTATAACAATAGCAATAAAATTCTTTATGGCAAGGCAAAGAGAGAGCAAAAGAAATATAGAAAGGAGGTAATGTATTTCAGTATTATCAATTTATTGAATATGAAATTTGGATAAAAATAATGATGAATAACAGACTGGAAGGGATAAGAGAAGGATGATAAGATACAGTGCAAATGGTAAGCAAAGAGTAGGACATGAGAATGGTTAATCTGAGTTCTCAACATCTATGGAATTTTCCCATGCTTAGATAATTCCAGTTACATCAATTTAAATATTAATTTTGTGATAAAAAGTCAAATAGGATAATCCCTTGATTTCCATTCGTACAATTTATGTGCTGGCTTCTAACTGATGAAAACTTGACATGTATAAATCCAAATGTAGTAATGATCAATTGTACCCCATGAAAAAAATATGACACTAGATTACACCCCTAAATACTTTCAAGCTCGAATTAGTCTTGCTTCTAGATTTACTGCATACAATGATTCTTATACAGCTTTTAAATTTAGAAATCTTACCAACAGTTAGCACAAACTAACAAAATCTACCAGCCTACCACACCCACCCAGAAAAAGAAATACAGACAGGTGTTCATTTTATAGATAAAACATCTGAATAGGACAACAGCATTCTTTAGATTCTTTAATCATTTCTTCTTCTGGGGCAGTGAAGTGAAGTTGGATGTAAGCTATTCACAGATTAGGCCATTACCCTACTGTGCTGGCCTAACGAGTGTTGGTAGGGGCAGATGTGACATATTTGGGTGATCATGACATGATCACCCAAAGGTATTTACTCAAGTGAATGTAATGAATCCAACAGAAATTTGAACTTGGCTCTCCAATTTCTCATCCCAAGCCTGTATCAATTACACTACTCACACATTCAACCTTACAGCATCTGGTATCCCCATCTAGGTACCGACCAAGCTCGACATTGCTTAACTTCAGTGATCAGATGGGAAAATCAGTGCTTGAACGTGATATAGCCATAAAACCTTTTATTAGTTCACTCATCTTTAATTTTCACACGTTTGTAAGTGTTTTTTTGTTTGCTTATTCCACAATGCAAACCAAACAATAAAAATAAAATAAAAAGTTTTCCAAAAGTAGGGAGAGAAATAAGTAACACCCTATACCATTATTATTATTATTATTATTATTTACTATTATTATTATTATTATTTACTATTGTTATTATACTATTATTATTATGATTTACTGGTCCCAACACAAGTTGAAAAACATGAGAGATGAATAATGGTTTGTGAGAAGAACGTCTGTATAAAATACATAATAAAATCTGAAGTAATATAAACTGTATACTATTCCCACATACATTATAACAATACAGACTATTTACCCAACCTCCTCACCAAGGGTGCAGGACAACTTAACACCAAGACAACTGAGCCCCAGAGAAACATCACTTTTGATAACCAAATAAAATAGTTGGGTTTATATGACACAATTTTAAAAATACAAATTAAATATGATTTATACAAATATCATTTAAATTGGTTTTATTTGATAATGGTTGTCAGCCCAATAATTTTAGTAATTCACAACATTAAATCTTATATTTTTTTATAAAAATATTTGAGAGTTTAGTTTAGATTTTTTTTTATATGAAAATATTTTAGAGTTTACTTTATTAAAAAATAAATTACGTTAAAATTTATTTTGTTAAAAAACAAGTGTGTTTTATGGAAATATCTTTTATATATTAATTCACTTTATTAAAAAAGTAAATTTCGTTTTGATTTACTTTATTAAAAATAATTAACAAAACTGGTTCATATTTTACAGAATGCATTTTTGAATGCTTTACTTGAAGAAAATTATTCACTAATTAAGATTTTAACTGAACCCTTTATTACAAAATTTTGGTTTGAAATTCCTAGCACCTGAAGAAGGCTGGAGCATACAATGGCCAAAACGTTGTACAAATGCACATACTTGTAAATGTAGATGTTTAAAATTTGGCAATCTTTACAGTACATCATAGACTATTTGTGAATGTGATTTGCTCTAAGACATAAAATATAATGGTTTTGTAAGGTTAAATAACAAATACAGTTATCAAAATTATTTTCTGATAGTACATATTTTAATATGATTTTATATACTTTTATTATTTATTATACAGTAAGATGATTTTATATGCTTTTCTAGTGGTATTATGACTGCAATATTTGTAGTGGACAGATGTAAAGTTGAATAAAATAACTTAAATTTTATTTTTATTTTTCTATATATTTTTTTGACAAATGACATTTAATCGAGAAAAGCTTAACTTGAAACAATGTAACCCAAGGTATACCTGTACTTACTTTTTGCATTATTAGATTGAGTGCCATGATCACTTTGTTGACATGCTTCCCTCTCACTCAGTGGTGATGATGATATAAATGATAATAACACACTTAACAGTGGGAATATTTGTGATATTTAATGTGTTAAGGGTAAGTATGATAAGCAAAGATAAAAAATAATGTCTGAATTCAGAGCTGGTGCTGATACCCAACCATTCCAAATAATCATGTCTATCACTAAATATTTTTGGAGAAAGTACATCAACAGTGACATTTTAGGGAAAATGGAAACAACAAGAACACGTATACTTAAGACAGTTAAACTTTCTAGGACACATAATGAGGAAAGAGGGTTTGGAGAATTTTACATTAAAAGGATATATTGAAAACAAGCGGGACAGAGGAAAGCTGCAATTAACCTACCAAACGAGCTTATGTAGTAAATGGTTGACCAAACATGGATTAGGAGAGATAGCAAAAAACAAAAACCAAATATTGCTAAGAGCTACAGCAAATGACAGGAAGTTGTGGAGAATCATGATCGCTTACATACTGAAGAGAAATGGCACATAAGACACATCTTAAATTTTCTGACGAACCTACCAAATAAAGCAGAGCACATTAACTGAGTGAGGAAGAGTTGGTTTCAAAAACAGGCAAGAAAGATTGCCAAGATGCCAACTCATTTTGAAGGCAATGGTTAACAAAAAAAAAGACACCTCTTACCATCCTCCTTGGCTATAATAACTGATTGATAGAGAATTAAATTTATGACTCAACAAAAGATAGCTTTTTTTGCCATTAACCATTTCAAAAATTCAATTGTGAATGCTTCTTGACAAGTTTTCAGGTGTTTCTCTCTCTCTCTTTAAGAGAGCAGTTCCGTAACATCTTGATCCGCAAAGTTTGTTTCTTTTTTTATTGGTAACAAACTAAAAATGCAGATTAACGCCACTGAGCGCGCATTAAAATTTAAAAAAAAAGGATTAATACGATTCATTCATTGTCTTTTTATTTCAAAATGTTTGACTTTGATTATTTTAATTGTGGCAACAAACATCTTGAAATTCTTTTCTGAGTAAACATTGGAATCAAATCTCGTTGATGACTTTTGTTATATATATATATATATATATATATATATATTTCCAAGTGAAGAGGACTCGAGGTTTTTTTATATCTTGAGTTCTCTGGCATTTATTTTATTATGAACAGTGCTCAATATAATGAGTATTATAGAGCTTAATATAATATAATATAATTATATGGTTATGTCAATTTTTCATTGCTACATGGAAATTTCTATGTTTCGAGATTAATTCTCATCATCAGGCAATGCTGGTGTGGTTGTGCAGACGATTTACATTCAAATGACAAATACTTTCGGTTTAACTGTGAATATATGTGGGTGTGTGTGTGTGTGTGTGCTAATCAGAATGGAGATTCACTTAGGGGTTTGACCTCAAGGAATTTACGTGCTAACCAACTTTTTTCCTCCTCTTTTTTTCTTTTTCCTTGACCCTATTCCCCTCTTGTCTGCTTTCCTTCTAGTAAACCCCAAACTGCTATTTTTTCGATACATCTATCAATTTGCTGTACTATCCTGATACAAAGGGGTGAGGGAGAGAGAGAATTATAAAAAAAAAAAAAAAAAGAAAAAAAAAGGACAACTAACTTATTCTATCTTTGGCTTTATTATTTTTATTTTCATTTCTATTTTTACCTAATTCATCGGTGAGCATGTTATTTAATTTAGGTTTTATCCATTTTCTAATGTGAATAATTTACAATGTCTACATATGACATTAATTTCATTACGTTTATTTAATAAATTTTTATTTTTGAGGGATCTAACAATAAATAGTTTTTCATATAAGCATAATGAACATGGTTCAATCAAGGACTTACATGTTTTAGCTTCTTTTAGGATTTTCCATTTTATTTTGGGTGTCTTTTTTGTTTCTCGATAGGGATGTTCTATTTCTGTATTTGCTATTATTAAATGAAGAGGTATGCTGGTAAATTCTCTGCTTTAGAGTGTTTTTAGTGCTCCCTATATAGACTTTTATATTGTTTGGGTTTTCCTTCGTCCATATTTCGCATTGATATATTATCGATTTCGTCAAACACCTATTTTCTAGCGGACAGTTTATGGGGTTTTTACAATTAAATTTTTTCTCATCTAAATTGTTATTTTCTGTTGTCTGGTTATTTTTACTAGTTTTGTTGAATTTTTAAAAAATATTATTATTATGTTTTTTTATAATTTTTTCTAGATTATTCATACAGCTGTAACTTAATTTTATAGTGTTTCTATTAAAGATCTTACTAAGTGGATTTGTGAAGTCTGAAGTGTTTCCTAATTAGCTCGAGGAATTTTCTTCCCAACCTACCATTAGTCATCTGGTTGTAAGGGGGAGTGTACCAGATGATTTTCCTATTCCTATTTTTTCTTTGAGGGTTTAATCATAAACCGTTTATGTATCCACTATTTTTCAATGCAGTTTTATAAACCCTTTATACATCCACCCAAAATCTAACCACACTCTGTCTATCATCAAGCATATACCCTCATCAATAGAATACAGAATTAGTAGGAACTCGGCTAATGAGGAAGTGTTCAATAAACATAGCAACTTTTAGAAAATAATTCTCCCCCCCACCCCACCCCTTTGTATCAGGATAGTAAACTTTACAGCAAATTGATAGATGTAGCGAAAAAATAGCAGTTTGGGGTTTACTAGAAGGAAAGCAGACAAGAGGGGAATAGGGTCAAGGAAAAAGAAAAAAAGAGGAGGAAAAAAGTTGGTTAGCACGTAAATTCCTTGAGGTCAAACCCCTAAGTGAATCTCCATTCTGATTAGCACACGCACACACACACACACACACACACAAACACCCACATATATTCACAGTTAAACCGAAAGTATTTGTCATTTGAATGTAAATCGTCTGCACAACCACACCAGCATTGCCTGATGATGAGGAGAATTAATCTCGAAACATAGAAATTTCCATGTAGCAATGAAAAATTGACATAACCATATAATTATATTATATATATTTAAAATCTTTATTAAAATTTCGTGTCGGGGCGTTATTCTGCTTTCTTCATTTTTATTTTTCCTAAGTTAACCCTTCTTCGTTGAACCAAATTTTTCTCTTATTCTGACTGTACTCTCTCTCTTAGTCTATTTGTACATCTGCAAATTTAGTAACTAATGGTGAATAATAATAAAAAAAAATCAATCAAACGTTGATTTTCTGAATTTACTTATTGAAATAAACAAATCAAGATGAAAGAAAACTCTAGTTTCATCTTGATTTGTTTGTTACAATTTTTTCTTTCCACTTTCCAAAAATATTTTAAAAACTTTTCTAAAATTAAATTAAAAAGAAAAGTAAACATACACATAAAAAATATTCATTTTTTTTATTTTAAATTAACTTTCTCGATTTATTTTCTTTTGCAGATACTCTAAATTAATTATTTTTACAGACCCCCCCCCCCCCCAATTATAATGAATGAACTTTTGTTACTTGATTGTAAGAGAGCGAGAGGGGGGTCTTTTACCTTAACAAAGGAAGGACCAACAAACCCAAAATAAAATACTTTTTTTAACACTTACAGACTAACAACAGGTGTTTTATAATAAATAAAAAATAAAATACATACTACTAGCACGAGAGTAAAAGTTTAAAGTTTAAATTAAAACAAACTGTTTATTTTGAAAAGTACCGTAATCGGATTAACAAGAGAAAAGTTAAATTTACAATACATTTTTTAATTACATGAAGCAAAAAAATTTAAGAAACTTGCAGTCGCATAACAATAAAAAAATGCTACAAGACAAAAAAAAAAAAAAGAAAAAGACTAGGAAAAACTTCAGATCACACAGTCAAAACTCTTCTCAATTTATACAAAATCTTTTAAAAACGTTTTTCTTTTCTTTCAATCAATATCTAATTTTAAAGAGCGAAAGAAAATAACGAAACATTTCGTGGTTGTTTGAGTTGATTTTGAAACGGATGACGGACATAAGAAAGAAAGTAAAAACTATTTATTTACGATTTAAAAAAAAAAAAAGTTGAGAAACCTGTTTAAGAAAAGAATCATAAAGAGATGATTATATTGGCAAACAATACAAAAATGAAAATGAATGTTTTTGTAATATGCAATAGTAGCCAATCTATTCAATAGTGACTATAAGTCTGGAACTGAAGCTTCTTCCTTTCTTTTTCTTTACTTTGATGTTGATAAATATTGATCTGGGAACAGAGAAAAAAGAAAAGGGGAACTTGTCTGGTAAAAGGCAATGTGCCTTTTTAATTATTCCTCATGGTCACAATATTTATTTTTATCACATTCTCACACACACGTGTGAATTGCTGAGATACGGTCATAAAGAATGGTTAGACCTAAACATTGGATTGAAATGAAATGAAAACATAATCGTTGCCACCGAATATTTTAATGTAGTAAATATTTTCAAGTAACTTCAAAAACTGAATTGATTTTATTTTTATCACAAAAATCTACCCAAAAATTTATTTTATTTTCTAAAATTTTAAAATATGAAAATGACATTTTGTATTTGAAATACAAGTTTTGAAATAAAATAAAAAAATAGTACGGCGCTACGCCGAGCGGTAACCATTCTTTTTCGTATAACATTTTTAAAAATTTTATGGAATAATTAAATAAAAAGACGAGATGAATAAACAAAAAAAGAGAAACAACAAACTTACCGCTAGTTAGGATATTAATTCCTTTCGATCTCAAAGTAACATTTCCAATTTCCATTATCTTTTTTCATAGAAAAATCATGTCCAGAAAATAAAATATAAACACTTTCGCCAAAAACGAATAGTCAAAAAGTTTTCCTTTCTCTTTTAAGAAATTGACTTTAAGAAAGAAAAGTTTGTGCAAAAAAAAAAGCAAAACAAAATCAAAATTCAAAAGGAACCAAAATGCGCAACGTTTCCACCAAAAACAAATTTACTTTAAAAATTATATACGTTAGTTTTCTTTTTTATTTTGTGTGTGTGTGTCTTTTTCTGTCTTTCTTCATGCATCCAAAAAAGGCATCCTTTTTTTACTTTCTTCTTTGCTGCAACTTGTCTAATGTTTACACAATGATGATGTTTTGAAGAATGTCCAGGTGTTAGTTAACTTAAAAAACGTGTTAGTGGCGACTGATCTCAATAATTAAATTGAGGTCTACAGATCTCAAGCCGAAAAAAATAAATAACCACTAAAGCAGCTGCTAGCGGCAGCTATCAAAAACAAAAACAAATCTCAATGTAGGTAACTTAGAAAAGGAAACATTTACACAAGCGAACATTCAAGTGTTTTCTCGTCATGCATTTATCACTTAGTCATGTCTTGGTCAATTGACATAAAAAAAATTAAAAAGAAAAGATGAATAGATACAAAAAGGGAAATTGATCATGCGGAGTGGCAAAATCTATATAACCATGGCAACTGCGAAACATTTTTCGGAAAATATCTAATAACAATCAATATATAAATCTAAAATATTCATGCTTTTTACAAGGACATGCTGTTTATTTTCTAATTTATGAATTTTTCACTTTGTAAAAATAATTTCGGGAATTTATGACTTAAATAATTTAAATAAATTAAAATAACCATTGAACCACTGCTTTTTTTTTAATTCATAGTAAAATTTAATGCTTTAAAAAGTCTCTTGAAATATTGCTAAAATCATTAATATCATCCATCATTGTTAAGTAAACAATTGAATAAAACATGCAAGAATTTGTTGATTCAACCAAATCAGAATAATAAATTATAAAATAAATTTAGTACTGAATAAAAATAAAATATCAGTCATTTTGTTTAAAAAAATTGTAGATTTTGTTGTGAAGTATCATTTATTTATTTTTTAATAATCAAATTTGCAGGCATCTTATTGAATAAAATAATAAGTAAGCTTTTTTATACATTTTTTTTTATTGTTTACTTTAAATGACTTCGTTTCGTCTCGTCCTTTTTTTCAATGACACCGTGTCATTCTTTTTCGGTCCTAACTCCGATGGCGGTTGATTCAAACTACTAAAACAGTTTACGGTAAATCGTTTTCTTAAATGAGATGTTGTCAACTGTTAAATAAGAATTTTTCTTTGCGTAAATTACATTAAATCGTTTCTTTCTCTATATGTATTTAACATTACAGCTGCATAGTTTTTTGTTTTTTTTTAATACTTTGTAATTTTTTGTTTTGTAATTAAAATTATCATAACAAAATTTCTCCTTGCACGTGTAGTACAAAGTAAAGTCTTATGAAATTTGAAAAATATGACTGTTTTACAGGAAAAAAAATCAACAACAAAAAAAGAAAAACATTTAATATTCAATTTTAGATTTAAGATTCGTATTAAGAAAAAATAAATATTTTTTATTTTTTAAATCGTGTGTAAAATCGTTTTTTTTTTATCGTGTGTAAAAACCTTATGAATTGTCTGTTCTTGAAATGTCCATTTCTTAAGTAGAGAATTAAAAAAATAATAGTACCTTTTTTAGGTTCGACAAAAAGCGTGTTTTTATTTAAATATTAACTAATAATAATATTGTTTCTCACGTCATGGTTTGCGAATAATTTTGAAAAATTAAACCGGCGATTTTTTGATTTTTTAATTTTTTGCCTGGTCGTTTATATTTAACTGTTTTTTAGTTTTTTACATGACAATTGATTGTACATACAAACATCAAAATTTATCTTTGACTTTCCTCAATCCTGAAATTCACTATTTTTTTTAATGTTTTTGTTGCAGTTCCATTTTCCAGTATCAAATGTGGAATTATATTTCGTGTTTTTGTTTTTGTTATTACAATTATTTCGAATTTAGGTTAGTTTTCTTTGTAGAAAAAATGATTTCTATACCGTGGTCTTCCAGGATGTGGACGATCATGCCATTCCACCACTTGCTCTTTTTATAACTAGTTTCACATTTCTGTTTTTGACCTATGGTTTTTGTTCTGCTCTCAGACTCCACCAGTAGGGTGTTTATTATTTTCTCCGTTTCTCTTTATCTTCAGTGTGGCCCATAAATGTTAGATCCTCTGAGCCTTCTTTCCTCATTTACATTATCATCCATACTCTTTGCATCAGTTTTCTTTTTTTATAAAACTTCCTTGCCCACATACTCTGTCCATATAGCATTCTCTGCATTCATCGATAGAAATAGATACTGTTGAAATTGCTAAATATTATAGCCGTAAGTTCTATTCTAATAGTTTCTTCTCTCACATTTCTCATCTGTGGAACTCTATTTCAGCTGTCAACTACAGGCTTATGGCCATAAAAATGTCATCCTGCTGCATAAAAATATCACTCAACACACGTCTTCCTAGTTAAAAACCTTATGATCACATGATTTTGAAGCACCTGTTCTCGTACAGTCACCTAAAAGATTTTCAATTAATAATGAAATTTTAAAAGAATTGTTTTCATTTTTGTTTTTTTTTTATTATAGTAATTAATAATGTTTAAAAATATTTTTAAAATACAGTACTGTGCAAAAGTATTAGGACAAGAACTATATTTTATCTTTTATGAGGCATCAAAATAAAGTTTAAAATCACCTCTGTCCTAAAACTTTTGCACACTACCGGTAGTATTAGGACAGGGGTGATTTTCCGAAAAAAATCACTGTAATTCAAATACAGGGTGAAAAGCCAAGTAAATTGCTAATAAATATTGATTATTTAAAACTAAGTGTAAAAGAAATGTATTAAAAAGAAGTTATATTTAATTTTTCCTATTTTCTATTAAACAAGTTATTTTAAAACTACTCCATTGAACACCTATGGAATATTTTGGATAAAGAATTGATAAATGTTACTTCGCAAGACACACTATGGGAACAAATACCAGCTGTTTGGCAGGAGATACTATAGTGGGTATATCTTATTTTATTCTTTTCTAGTAGTAGTAGTGAAGGGTAATCGTATATGTTGCAGGTTAAGGAATTTGGCCTTGTGGAAGATAACCACAATAAGTCATAAAATGATTATAAAATCAAGGAAGGCAATTTGAGTATAAAATAACATTTATATATATATATATATATATATATATACACACACACACATATCAATGTTTTACAATTAAAGCAATACTTGAAATAAAGGTCCAACAGAGGTTAGAATGTTCATGGAAAATATAATGCTGAAAGAGATTAAAGGCTTAGGAGTGTGGAGGCGTCTTGTAGGTGAAGAATGTTCATTTTGAAGTTGCCACTTCTGAGGTCAGTAAGTACTTTTGAGACAGGGAGAAGGAAAGAGGTCAGCATAGTAGCCTGGCTCGACTTAAATCAAGGGGAGGCAGGTAACTCTGGTCCTTCTGTCTGATTATGCCTTTTGTCTCCGCTTTTTATATCCACTTTTTGGATCAGAAGCTCATTTTGAATTTCACGCTTGTATTTGATTCTGGGCTTCCCATTGGCCGGTAAATAAAATTCATGTAGGCTTGCAAAATGTAAATTTGATATTTGATTCATTTTTATTTTTCAACCAGAACATTTGCGCAAACTCAGATGTGCACGACGAGTTTTATTCATTTGTCTTTTTGTTGTGAGAGAGCCAACATCCGGTTTCTCGCTTTTGTTTGGTCAATATCACCACAATACCATTAGATACGTTGAAGAAGCTTGTGATGTCAATGCCTGACAGAATGAAGGTAGTGATCAAAGCAAAAGGCTATTATACTAAATATTAAATTTATTTTGTAACAAGTATTTTTTCTTGTTAAACCATTTGTTGAGTAAATCAAATAAAATTACTTTAATTAAATTGTTTATTTGCTGTCAATATGCCACATAAAAGATAAAATAGTTTTGTCCTAATACTTTTGCACAGTTCTGTATTTCCAATTTTTTTTCAGAACTTGAAAAGTTTAATACAAATCATTTAGTCATCATATTTTTAAAATAGTTTTCAATTTCTTTTTTATGTCTGTGCATTTGATTTTTTTTTTGTATGGTAATTTCTGTGTAAATTAAAAGGTCATTTGTTTCAGGGTTACTCTTAACTGGAAAAAATTTGTACAATTATGGCACTTGTGATTGGCATACACTTATCTTATCTCAATCTTTCAACACATTTCAATTACGGTGGATAGGTTAGAAAGATCAATTCCGTGTTTAAAAATAGTTTATTCTAAATTTCATTCTATAAATAAGTAACACTTGTGTAACTCAGATTAATTTAACATTAAATTTGCTAATTTTCCAAAAAGCATATGTATATATTGTTTTTCAAGAATTTTAAAACTGAAAATTAACTTTTGTTTGCAAATCTGTCAAAGATTTTTTATTATCATTAGTAATTTCTTTTACAAAAATGTATTGGTGGTAATATTTTTTTACTATAATAATGTATTTGCACTTTCATAGTGTTTGGAAGTTAACTATTTGCTTATAGCTAGGACCCTAATAGGTACTACCACCCTAGGTCGTGGTGAATCTGGGAACAACAGCAATTAAGAGGTGGTTCCATGCCTCTCAATATCTCCCAATCAGAGACCTTGCTGCTGGATGTAGTTTATTATCATAACCAGGACACTTGTTCATTCTCAGTAGTCATTTATATCTTAGTGACATTATTGATTTACTTGGGGTGAAATGATTAAGAAAAATAAATATGAACACAATAATTAATAAGATTATTAACTAATTAATTCATGTCAGAAATATTGCTGCTACATATGGTCCATGCCCCTGTTATTTACCTTAAGCTCCTTGATAAAATCCAAAGAAAAATCAGCAATATTATTAGTCCTGATCTGGCAGCTCGGTCACTTTGTCACTGTTGTAAGATTAGCTCTCTCTGCCTTTTCTATAACTATTTTTATGGTAATTGTTTGAATGAGCTCATTGCTATAGACTTTTTTAATTTAAGCGCAGTACTAGACTGGCAATGGATGTGCGTTGTGGTGCAATGGATATCGACTCAGAACGACAAATCAGCGAGCCGAGTTCGAATTCCAGTTAAATTCTTTGTATTCACTTACGCACAAATACCCTTGGGAAAGGTTTTAATCTGTCACTTCCTTCCAGTTGTGGGTTAAATAACAGGACAGACTGGGTTCTATAGCCTTGGTTGGCAACCAGTCTACCGCAGAAATCAATGGCAACCTACTGCGGGATAATCTTCTGCCCAGTCAGTCATATCTCAAAAGAGACATGATCACCCAAGCGTGTATCACATATGGCACTTAACTGACTGAATGAAGATAATAGTTGGAAACATAGGTAAAGCTTCTACTGGGCAAAAAGTGGAGGATCAGTTTTTTATTGTTATTAAGTAATAAACTGATCCCCCACTAATTACTACTTATTAACACAATCCGTCTCTTCTCCCTTCAGCTATGGTTTAAAGAGCAGGAAAATCTTCTGCCCAGTCAGTCATGTCTCTTTTAAGACATGATCGCCAAAGCATGTATCACGTATGGCACTTAACTGACTGACTAGACTGGCATCAAGATCTCATCCATTTAGAGTTGTGCTGGCATAGATGTAATTGTAAATTATATGCTAACAGTTTATTTTCTCACACTTTTCACTTGTGGAACATCCTTCTAGCTCCAAGCTTTCCAACCATCTTTAATATACAAAAATTTAAATGCAATGTCAATTGCTATCTACTCTCCTCCTGATTACTCTTTCCTTTTCCTTCTCATTGTTAATGTTTCTGTTCCTAATTCTTCCACACCCTGCAACCCCTTGTGTCTTAGTACTTTACTGCCTTGCATTTTATTAAAAAGAAAACAAACAAAAGATTTTTAAAAAAAACAAAAGAAATGACAGAAGGGTAATTTCAGACTAAATAAAAACAGAAAATTTTGTTTAACAATCAGCATTGTATTGTTTTAAAAAGTCTTGAGGTAAAAAAGTGTTTGATTATCATTTTATTATTAGTTTTTACTTCAAGTTGTTGAAGTGTTTATCTACTCAATGTTGTGATAAAAAGCAGCAATCATAAAACTAGTAATAATAGCCGAAAATTTCAAAGTTTTCTTATTTGAATTTTATGATGAATCAGTCAGTTTAGGTGCCATATGTGATACACGCTTGGGTGATCATGTCTCGAAAGAGGCATGACTGACTGGGCAGAAGATTATCCCGCAGTAGGTTGCCATTGCTTTCTGCGGTAGACTGGTTGCCGACCAAGGCTATAGAACCCAATCTGTCCTGTTATTTAACCCATAACTGGAAGGAAGAGACGGATTAATACCTTTCCCAAGGGTATTTGCGCGTAAGTGAATACAATGGATTCAGCTGGAATTCGAACTCGGTGCCCCGGTTTCTCGTTCCGAGCCGATATCCACTGTACCACAACGCACATCCTTATGATGAATCACAGTTCCCAAATTAATGATTGAATAACCGCTTTGCAAGTTCAACGACTATGAAATAACTGTTTGCATCATTAAATATTTGACCAATTTTAATAAAATACTACAATAATAATCATAATTATGAATGCAGGTCATTATTTATAGAAGTAAAAGGATACAAATAAAATAGTTAAAAATTGAATAGGTTTTCTCTTCCAGACGTTAAACACACAAAAACATTATCAACTCCCATATCTTCCCCTTCTTTCTTATTATGTATGCTTTCTTTTTATCACTAAAACCAAACGGTGCCTCTGATATATCTTTTTTTTATTGTATATTTCCTCATAATATACGACAGAATGGTTCATTATTTATCTGAAGTAATGGCAAAGTGCAATGTACTTGCTAACAGACAAGTAGAATTATAATATGATAGTGATAAGAAGGAGTAACTGTCATAGCTTCTGAACTTAATTAAGGTATGAATTGTAGAATATTTAATTACAGATTGTTTGTAAAATATTTTTGGCAACCTTTAACCTTCTTACCCACAAAAAAAAAAAATGGTCTGTCAAAAGGATAATTTTTTTTCCCTTGACACCACTATTATTTTAACTACCTTCACTCTTTGTTAGTGCTTATTGTTTTAAAATGTGATGATTGGAAGCTTGGAATTGTTAATCAGCGATTACAGTTTAGTGCATTATATCCACTTATATACAAATATCTTTGTGAAAGGCATGAATCCACATTTTTTTCCCCAGCTTTGAGTTAATTAGTAAGATTTGTATCACTAAATCATTATCAATTGGAGTAGATAGACTAAACTATCGCCTGGTTCACACTCCACCCACGTCTATTGAACAGGTGAAGAGGCACATCCCTTGTTTCCTGTTTAGGATGCGGTTTCCGGTTTTCTCTTTTCCAATTTTCTCACTTTTTTTTTTCATTTGGAGTAGATAGACTAAACTATCGCCTGGTTCACACTCTACCCACGTCTATTGAACAGGTGAAGAGGCTCATCCCTTGTTTCCTGTTTAGGATGCGGTTTCCGGTTTTCTCTTTTCCAATCTTTTCACTCCTATGTAGCCCCCTGCACATCAGTGGCGTTACCGCCTTGCTCAGGGTGATATGATTAAAAAAAAAAAGTTATCAAAAAAAAAAAATTTTTACAATCTAAAAATATTTTCTAATTTAAATAACTTGCAATGGGTTGATAAGCCATAAATCTACTGGTATCACTCTTTAGTATTGATGAGAGTTCCAAACCTTTTCATGGCAGTGTGGGAAGTCAATATCTTTATTATATTTTCCCTTCTAGTTATTATTTAGGATGTGCATTGTAGTGCAATGGATATCAGTTCGGAAATCGGGGAGTCAAGTTCGAATTTCAGTTGAATTCAATGCATTCACTTACACGCAAGTATCCTTGGGAAAGGTATTAATCCATCTCTTCCCTCCAGTTATGAGTTAAATAACAGGACAGATTGGGTTCTATAACCTTGGCTGACAACCAGTCTACCATAGAAAGTAATGGCAACCTACTGCAGGATAATCTTCTGCCCAGTCAGTCATGTCTCTTTCACGACATGATCACCTAAGCATGTTTTACATATGGCACTTAACTGACTGACAGGTGAATCAATGTAGAGAGTTAAAGGGTGAAATTGTAATGAAGGGGAAAGTAAGAGTATTATGCAGATGAGTAGGATAGATATCACTTGACACTGGATTTAACTGAGTACCAAGATGGTATTTGTCAGGAAAGCATTCTCTCAGGAGATTGTTCCACAAAGTAACAGTTCTGGAGAAGAAATTGTCTAGGCAGAACTTGCTTTTTATTAAAGGAACATTTTTGTTGTTGTTACTGTTGATAGTCTCCAAGGGATGTGAGTTTTGTTATTTGGTATAGCTCTTTGGGATTTCGTATCACCAGTTTATAAGATCTGATAAAAGATCATCCTGAAGGATTCATTTGCTTGAAGTCATTTTTAATCATTGACCTGGGAAAACAGTTGTATATATTGGGATGAAAACAAGGTTCATGCACAACTTTTAACAACAATAATATACAAAGTTGTGCAGGAGCTGTATTACCAACCCAATCTAATCTAAACTTATTTATAAATGAAACTTTGTCTGTGTGTGTGTGTGTGTGTGTGTGTGTGTGTGTGTGTGTGTATCCATTACCTATAGACTCCAAAACGGCTGAACCGATTTTCTTGAAAATTTACACAGTTGTAATATAAGCGTCTGCGAGTGTTGTTAGCTAGGTTTTGTGTTGAGGTACCCCCGATAAATATCAAAAATCAATAATCGAAAAAATCAGGTTATAGAAGGAGTGGTCCGATTTTAATCAAATTTGATACACTCATAGACAAAGACATAAGAAACGATATTCAGAAGTTTCAAGGTTGCAGTTCTTACAATAGTGTAGAAAATCGATAATATATATATATATATATATATATATAAAAGGCAAGATGTTTGTGTGTGTCTGTTTATCTGTCTGTATGTCCTTTATACAAATCCACAATTTTTATCCGATTCTCACCAAACGTCACACAAATATTCTTTAGGCAGTGTCTGAGCTCCAAGACCATGGATTAGTTTTAAAGCTTTCATTACACTCGAGCAACGCCAGGTTATACTGCTAGTAGATGATAAAAACATCTTAATGAATTGGATACTATGCATGACATCCAGATCAGAGTCTGGATCTGCTGAAGCTAATTAAGAACATGACTCAAGTTTTAAGGTTAACTAGCAGTATAGTCCAGCATTTGTCTGGTGTTTAATTCCTTTGTCCATTTAGCTGTAACTTCTAAAAGCAAACAGATATATAAAATTGATATGTATGAATGAACTTAGGTACTAAAAGAAAATTTACCCAAATCTGTAACCATTTGATATGGATGAGGAAGAATTTATTCAATAAAATACACTCTGATAAAGTGAAAATTCATTCTTACATACAGAAGAAGAATATGTGATTATAGCAACAAAGATAAAGACAACAGTCTAAACAATGTAAATAGTGTAAATAATTACAATACCTCATCTCAGAAATATAGACAGGTATTACATTGAGACATACAGAAGTATTAGATGTAGAGGGAGTAGCAAAAATATGTATATAGTAAGTATTATACTAGTATTACAATAATGGTTCTAGGATTCATTTAATTAATAAGTTGCAATTGACTTGTGACAGTGCATTGTCTTGGTGAAAGATCCCTTTTTCTTCTTCATTTGTGGCCGTTTTTTGACAATTTCTTCCTTCAAACACACCAATAATACTATACAATATTTGCTATTGATGCTTCTCCCTTTCTCAAGGTAACCAATGAACAAAATACCTTCCATAATTGTATTACGATTATATTTTTATTACATTATTATTACAACAAAGAGTTTATGGACCTGGTAGTTTGTGATAAAAAGCAACAATAAATTTTTTTTTTTTAATCATATCACCCCAAGCAAGGCAGTAACGCCACTGATGCACAGGGGGCTATGTAAGAGTGAAAAGATTGGAAAGGAGAAAGCCGGAAACCAGGAACAGGGAACAAAGGACAAGCCTCTTCACCTGTTCAATACACACGGCTGGAGTGTGAATCGGGCGATGGTTTAGTCTAGTTTATTTTGATTCATGGCTTATCAACCTCAATAGGTTAAAATGGCTTAAAACTAGTAATGAAATGCTAATAGCATTGAAAATAGTTTAGATATTTTGTTTTTAATGTTAATATTTCTAAATTCATCATAATGAACTAGTATGCACACTCATGACTTATTTAAGATAACATTTTCAAAATTAGTGTAATTCTACTTAGTTTTTGGTTTCTTAGCAAATTATTTTTTTCAAGTTTAGTATAAATAACTTTCTTATTTACTATTTTAATTTAGTGAACTTGGTACAAAATACAGAGGAAGATATGGTTCTTTTGTCTTTATTGATCCACAAACAATTCAAAGTCGAGTCATGGGACCACCTCCATTGCTTGCAGATGCCACAAAATCAGAAGGTTTTGGTCGGCCTCGCTTTCTTGGTCGTATTGCCATTAACTGCACAACAACAAAGTTATCTTCCCATCCAGGTAAACTCCAGATATCTTCTGAGATAACCAAGAAAATAAACAGGTTTGTATATCTTTTCTTGTAAATGTTATTATCATCATCTTTTGCTGTTTTTGCTTTTCATTAAAGGAATATTATATTTTCTGTCAGGATTTTTGAGGTGAGGAATTATTGTTTATGTTATTCACATTTGAATTCATATTATCTTTGCGATTAAGCACTCGGGCCTTTAAGTATCTGTCAATTTGGGTAAGCTTGAAGAAATTTCAAACTGAACCCTTTATTTAATCTTCAAAGTAGATTGTTATCATTCTGCTGTTCATTACTAGTGATATATGTTTTTTTAGTATAGCTTTGTTAAAAAACAAGACATGTTGTGCCTAAACATGAACAACAGAATGAGAGCAATCTACCTCCATAGATTATGTAAAGGGTTCAGTTCAAAAGTCTGTGAAGATTGGCTGGATTGAGAGACCTCTGAAGAAGGCTGGAGGACACATCTGAAATAAGATAAAAGATGAGGATGTTATATGATATTATATTCACAAACCTAGTAACTTTCTTTTTTTTTTTTTTTTTTTTTTTTGTAAACAAAAGCTGGATTAAATTCTTTGTAAAAGGCTATTGTAAAATGAATTATTCAAAAATAGTAGCCATATCAGCTCTTCGGATGATGCGATAAGGATTTTTTTTTAATTCTAAAAATTTTAATTTTATAAAAACAATTCACTATTCAGTCAATATCATTCAGCTGATGCAGAAAATTTTGATGAAATATATATAACAGCCTGTAATATCACAGTCTTCTATTCATTCTTTCATTCCATATAATACTCTATTGCAGTCAATAAAAAAAATGAAATTGTAATGTTTTCATTTAATACACAGGAAAATTTCCTTATTACTTCTCACTCATTTTATAACTATCCATCAGTTTCCTACTTAGCATCAGCCATTTTCTACACAAACTAAATACTTCTAGCCAGCAAAATGTTTTCTTTTTGGTCATCACTTCTTGACATAAAGTCGTACTCAAGGGAGACAAATGTAAATTGCTTGACATTTAATCATTAATACCCACCATTTCAGTTACCTTTCTTCTTTTTTTATGTGCCATGTCTTTTCATGTCGTATCTCTCCACAACTTCCTATTTTTCATAGGTCTAAGCAATATTGTGCCTTCTTTTATGCATTTTCATAAAATCTATAAATAATGCCAGATTTTTTTTTATATGTCTATAATTCCGAGTTCAAATTCCAGTTGAATTCATTGCATTTACTTACGCGCAAATACCCTTGGGAAAGGTATTAATTCATTTCTTCCTTCCAGTTATGGGTTAAATAACAGGACAGATTGGGTTCTATAGCCTTGGCTGGCAACCAGTCTACCACAGAAAGCAATGGCAACCTACTGCGGGATAATCATCTGCCCAGTCAGTCATGTCTCGATCGATGTCTTGATCGCCCAAGTGTGTATCACGTATGGCACTTAACTGACTGAATTAATACCAAATTTTATGGAGTACATTAGCTTGGGATGACAGTTTCTGGTGGTTTCGGCATCTACTTTGAACATTGTGCCACCATCTCTGCACTTGTACAATTAACTATATAACTATACTTCTATATTAACTATATAAATATACTTCTATATTAACTGCTAACTGAGCACATGACTGCAATGTCAAACATTGTGCCTGCAATGTCAAACATTGTGCCATTGTGGGCTATACTTGTCACTCTGAAATAAAAACAAAAATTAGCAATTAAATTCTACTACTTTAGGGTTTACAATATATTTTATTTTGTGCAAATGTGGTGAGATTAACAAAAGTTAAGTAATTTTCAATAGGAGCTTCTTTCTGCCCACTCTATATAAAAAATATCAACCTTGCACCAATAGAAAATGCATATATGAAGTTTTTAAAAGAAAAATGAGAAATGTAAACAGTCAATTGCAGATATCTCCTGATAAATGGATGGAGTGATTGCTAGAGGATTCATTTATTAAACTCTAGAGTCGGATGCTGAAGATAACACTAATCAGCTAAGTGAGAAACTTTATATTTATATCAATTATATATAAAGATAAAAGACAAAATTATTTTCCCTGATGTGTTTCATCCACTGATGGACTTTATCAAGGTGAATTTAAGAATTTTATTTTGTATTTGTAAACAGAAGTGAGAACATTGTTAAAATTTTTAAATTTTTAAATTTATGAACACTAAAATATTCTTATGGCTGGTAAACTATGGAGGACACTAAGTGATGTAATTTAAAAGTGAGTAAATATTGTTGCTGGATTTTATTTTCTTATTTTTTTATATATGTGTTTTCCACACACACGCACACACACACATATATATAATCCTCATCTTTTTATTTTTTTACTTCTTCATTTCCATAAAACATGCAATGTTGGTTACTGGTAAGAAGTTTATTTTCTGTTCATCTCTTGTGACCTAAGAAAATAAATCCATCAACAGACTGTATCAATATTTTTCAAAGTGCTCTTGATGTTTTCATACTTTTTGGAATGGCTCTATTTTCAAATCTTGCAGATGTTGAATTGTGATTTGTAAACAAAGCCATCAATATTGTTGTTTCTGTTGTTGTTATCTAAAAAATTATTTTGCACATTTAAATATAAAATGTTTGACTAACAAATTTTCTTTCTAGGAAAAGCCAAAAGTCTCTTCTTATTCAAAACAATAAAACAAAACCAGTTAAAAAGAACAAAAAGGTTTGTCTTTTAATTTGCCATTTTTATACCCTTTACACTGAAAATTTGAATTTTGCAACCATTTATTATTATTGAGAATAGAGAAGCACTTTTCAGAAATAATTTCTAACTTTTTTTTTAATTGAATTGATCCCAAGCAAGGCAGTAAAGCCACTATGACACAAGGCATATTTACAGAAAATTAAAAAACAGAAACATTATTAAAAAAAAGAGGACAATAGAAGAGTAAACTATCGCCCGGTTCACACTCAACCCACGTCTTTTGAACAGGTGAAGAGGCTCATCCCTTGTTTCCTGTTTAGGATGTGGTTCCCGGCTTTTTTTTTTTATTTTATTTTTTTCCCAATCTTTTTTCACTTTTTTTTTCTTTTCTCTTTTTTTTTTTGTTCTCAATTGGAGTAGATAGACTTAACTATCGCCCTGTTCAGACTCCACCCACGTCTTTTGAACAAGGTGAAGAGGCTCATCCCTTGTTTCCTGTTTAGGATGTGGTTCCCGGCTTTCTCTTTTCCAATCATTCTACTCTTAAGTAGCCCCATGCGCATCAGTGGTGTCACCGCCTTGCTTGGGGTGATATGATTAAAAAAAAGAAAAAAAGAGTAATCAGGAAGACAGAAGATAATGATTGACATTGCATTTAAATTTTTGAAGATCAAAGTTGGTCAGAAAGCATGAAGCCAGAAGAGAGTTCCACAAGAAAAAATACTGTTAGCATAGAACTTAGGGTTAAATAGCCAATTCAATTGTAAATTGATAAAATCTTGTTGCCAATTTAGTCAGTCAGTTACTTGCCATATGTAATATCTGCTTGGGTGATCATGTCTCTTTTGAGAGATGACTAACTAGGCAGAAGATTTTCTCACAGTAGATTGTTATTACTTTCTGCAGTAGAGTAGTTGCCAACTACGGATATAGAACCCAATCTGTCCTTCTGTTCAACCCATAGCTGGAGGGAGAAAAGATGGGTTAATACCTTTCCCAAGGCTATTTGTGTGCAAGTGAATGAAATGAATTCAACTGGAATTCGAACTTGGCTCTCTGATTTCTCATTCTGAGTTGCTATTCATTTATCGTCGTCGTCGTCATCATCATCATTTAATGTTCGTTTCCATGCTAGCATGAGTGAGGGAGGGTTTTCTGGATGGCTCTTTTCCAGGCCACCCGATTTTGTGTAAGGCCTGACTGTAATCTCAACTTTTTTTAAATTGTTTTTGATAAGCTGGTTCTATGTTTTACATGGTCTACCTGTCATATATAATTGAACTATCATGAAATATTGATGTGAATTTTACAGCTGTATGCCCTTACTAACACCAACTAGTTTAGGAGAATGGAAACTCAGTGAGTTTATTGAGACACCATCACTTGGAAGATTACCTACCAAGGTTAAAGAGTTCAGCCTACCCTGTTTTACACAGAGTAGGTGCAGAGGTTTTGACTTCAGAGATTCCTTCTCTTAGACTAGTTGCTATCCAAAGCTAAAGACTCTTACCCAGTCTAAGCAGTTTAACATCATACTTAGGACATCTCTTACACTATTTGCCAATGGCTTGGACCCTGACAGATGCTATCACCCCAGGGTAGACCTGGGAACAGCAGCAATTAAGAGGTGGTTCCACACTCCTCTAAACCTCCCAATTAGTGGCCTTGCTGCCGGATGTAGTTTATCATCATACCCATGACCACTGCTCTTAAATTCATAAAGTGTAGGTACCATAGCAAAGAGCTTATCCGAACAATTACCATGGAAGTATTTATAAAAAAGGTCCAGAGAAGTAACTTTATGGCATTGGGATAGTGGTTGAAATCGAGATGCCAGGTCAGGTCCAATAATATTGCTGATTCTTTGGATTTTATCAAGAACCTCTAAATATATAGGAGATCATATGTGTCAGCAATATTCTAAGTATGAGTGAATAGTAGATATTAATATGTAAAATAGATTCTGGAGAGAAATTGTCTGGCACAACACATTTTAGCAGCTGACCTAGCAATGGATTCAATGTAGTCTTTTCATGCATGTCAACTGAGAATGTTAACCTTTTGTATCATGTAAAAGAAATACAAATAAATGTAATTCCTTTTTTATTTTAAATTCATTAAAATGAGTTAAGAAATTGTCATCAACCATAAACACATAAAAATTACTTTAATTATTTTTAATTTGTAAGATGATTATTAAATCTTCAAATGTATTCACCATTGCGTTATAACTTTATCATGTTTAATTTCCTTCAAAATATTTATGTTAATCTTTCTTTTTTTTTGTTTTGTTTTTTCTTTTTCAGAATTTGAGAGAAAATGATGGCAAAGTTTCTTTTAATGCATCAATTCAGTCTTTTGTGTTTGAAGATACTGATTCCAGTGTTGTATTCTGGAATCCATTGCAGACATCGTTTGCTGGTCAGCGTTCTTTGGAAAAATGCAAAAATCTTTCTGCTCACTGTTTATTAAATTCTCAATTGTCAGCTAAAGTTGAAAGCCACAAAGTAATAGCCTCTACAGTTGCAGACCATGAAATTTCTTATCCTCAAGAGAACTTGGCAGGGCCACTGAAAAATATTGGTAGATATGATTTTCTACTTTGTGATTTTCAGTACACGACATAGGTTTTTATTGTTTTTTTAATTTGGTGCTTAGCATATTCAGCAACAAAGTACATTCACATTTTGGCTACTTCACCTGTTAAGTACAAAAAAGCATTAATTGCATGATATCCCCTTTTCGAAATTCACTTCTAGTCTTCATGTGCAAGTGGAGTAATAGGTGGATGTTCAGAATGAGAAATCAAAGATCCAAGTTCGTTGCATTTGTTGTGGACACTGGGTGTTATAACTTGTTGGAGTACTATGAAAGTTCTAATAGCAGTTAGAACAAGAAGAAAAAGAACATCTAAATGACATGAAATTCAAATATTTCTCTAACTAGAGATATTTATTAAAGTGGTATTGTATTCACTTATGCGCAAATACCCTTGGGAAAGGTATTAATCCGTCTCTTCCTTCCAGTTATGGGTTAAATAGCAGGACAAATTGGGTTCTATAGCCTTGGTCGGCAACCAGTCTACCACAGAAAGCAATGGCAAACTACTGCGGGATAATCATCTGCCCAGTCAGTCATGTCTCTTTTGAGACATGATCGCCCAAGCGTGTTTCACGTATGGCACTTAACTGACTGACTTACTGTGAGCTGAAGGTTCCACATGGAGAAAGGTGCATGCTGAAATAAAGGAAATTTTTCTTTTGTTTGTCAGAGTCCAGACCGGCACATCTCCACCTGTTGACTCTCAGTAGCCAAAAGTTTTTTTTAATTGCCCACCAAAGTGGAAAATGTGCAATTGATCAATCAGAGGACTTGTCACATGCCAGTTAAAGCAATGTTGTTAAAGAGCTCTCTGAATTGACCACTTCATCTTTAGATTCTAACGAGGGGGCCATTACACATTTATGGGTAAATACTCTTGGGAATGCTATGGAACCATCTCTTTTCTTCCAGTTATATGTTAAATAGTAGGTCTGGAAAAGTCATTGTTCTCTCCAAAGAATTGGTAATACAATATTAGTATATTGGTACTAAAGGTGTAACTAGTTTCAAATGCATTCTCTGTTAATGAAGGAGAAAACCAAATCTTATTTGTGCTCTTTGTGTCTATCAAAAAAGAAAATCAGAATCAAGATCAAGGTAGGCCTCAGGATATGATAATCGTTCGTTCTTCTCTACCTTGTCTTAAACAATCATAACCTTTCTTACTCCATTAAAAGAACACTACTTTGAACCACAGGATTGTCTTGGATCTTTGTGAGTGAAAAGGTAGTCCTGTGTTGCGAGTTGTGATATGAATTTTTTACCCTTTTGCTTTACATCCCCAATATTGTTTTAACCTTGGACTTACAAAATTGATTTTTGATCCTTGGCTTTACAATCTTGGTCTTATAAATTTTGGGATCTGAACCTCCCTATTGCTATTTACTTCAAGTAATACGACAGGTATGTGCGTTGTGGTGCAATGGGTATCGACTTTTGGAAGTATGGTATTGCACTCAATTTGAAAGTTGAGGTTTGACGTGATAAATCTTGACAAAATATTTTTCCAAGTTTCTATCATTTCTTGAAGAAATGAGTTTAAAGATTAAGTTTACACTAAAAATTATAGCATTGGAATTTAATTCCGGTGATCACTGAAAGCTCCATAGCACAGCCTTACAAAAATTTATAATTTACTGAAACTTTACAAATTGTATATAGAAAAAAACAAATGGCACAAGCACATTATTATTAAATTACTGTGTCATCAAATAAGACCTTCATTTACTTCAAAGGAAAATTATACTGAACAATTTAGCAATATTATGATGTAATTATACTGCAGAAATTATAGTGTGATTTTTCAATAAACTATACAAATTTAAAACATTTCATCTTATGGTGTGTGCCCAGCAGTATTATGGTGTTACGTACACTATTATCTATTTTTTGCTTTTATTAATTATTCATCGAGTAGCCTTTTTTTATTAATCTTTTATGATTTTTTTTCAAGTTTGTACTTATTAAATACAATAAAAAATATTGCATATTTTGCTTGTGGTGATTCATAATCATAATTCCGGTTTGAATAAATTTTTCATTCAATGTGTCTAATACAAAAGATATCAACTGTATTCAAATTTACCCTTGGATTAATAAAATCTTGAAATAAGTTTGTAAGCAAAAACCTGCTGAAATTAGGTATTTCTGTACATTTTTTCAAATTATGTTTAAAGCTAAATGCTCAAAAATTGGTAAAAGCTATTAATCTAAATTTTGATGTCAGTACTTAATACATCAAACCCCAGCTTTCACACTGAGTAATGTTGATTTTCTACAAAAAGTGAAAAATCAGCTTGTCCAATTATTCAATAGTGTGACAGTTCAAAAACATGATTACCAATTTTTCCTCTTTGCACAATTTTCAAAATATTTAATAGCTAATATATAACCCAAGTGACACTCACTTCCAGCCACCACCCCCTTAAAGAAAACTGAGACCTCCATATTTAAGGCATAAAACCACACACAACACAAGATAAAGATTGAACCCAAACTGATGATCTTTCACTTTTGATGGTGAAACTTGATTTGCAGGAATTTTTTTTTTTTATTTGTCTTATGTTTTATATCTCTCCTAATCATGTCACAACCTGGACATGATGATAAACTGCATCTGCCAGCAAGGTTTCTGATTAGGAGATTGGAGGTTTTGAGGAGCGCAGAACCACCACCTAATTGTTGTTCCCAAGTCAACCCTGACCCAGGGTCGTAGCACCTGTTAGGGTTCCAGCTATGGGTAAATTGTTAACCCTCAAACTGAAGTCAAAACACTATGAAAGTATAAGAATACCAGCAATACATTTTCATAGCAAAAAAATCAGAAGCAATACGTTTTCGTAAAAAAAAATTACTAATGATCCCAAAAATATTAAACTTTGGCATTAGATGACGCATAAAGAATTGATATGCCACTGAACAAACATCTCTCTCTCTCTCTCTCTCTCTATATCTATCGTGTGTGTACACCGCTTATATATAACATGCTAAAATTTTTCTTCTCTGATTCCATGCGCCTATGGCTTAGGGGTTAGCAACTCTGACTGACACCAAATTAGTCAAGTTTTGAGCCTGGCCAGAAGCAAGTGGATGTCTAGCCACACTGATTCGCTATGATAAAGCGAAACAGGCTTGTATATGGATGGCGAATATATATATATAGTCATCTGCAGACAGATCTGTTTCGCTGTATCACAGCTCATCAGTACGGTTAGACTCCGATTGCTTTTAATAAATATATATATATATATGTTGGGACGCCCATGCCTATTCGGCTATAATGGCCTATTCCATTACTATGTAAAGTAATGGTGGCATCTACGTAGGAGAGTGTGCCGAGCAGCCGATCGACAAGTCAGTCGTAGACTTCCGGTGACGACCCGGAAGTACCCATTGCTCATACTACATCTTACGACGGTTGAGACAATTAACCCTTATTCTTGTATTGGATACTAATAACCTTTGTAAATACTATTTTCACGGAATACAACAATTAACCTATTCCTGTTGTTGAATTATTTATTCTTACTCACGACATAACAGTATATATATATATATATATATATATATATATATATAAAGTACTTCCAGTAAAGGGCTTTCGACTTAAATAACTAATGTTATCTTCAGCATCCTACATGACTGATGCATCATTTTTTAATATAGATCCATAATTTGCTAATTATAGAATTCTAGTTTCAATTACATGCCAAAAATAAATTATATGATCTGAAAGAAATTATTTTTTAATTTAAAATTTAAAAAAATAATCTCAATCTTTTTGTTTTATATATGTCCTTATTCGAAATGTAAATAAAAAAAAATAATTTTGAAACATGTATTTTTCTTTTTTTTTTTGCTCTTCTTTTAATATGTTTTTACCACAATAATCAAATTTTGTACATCCAGAAAAATATTTACAAGTAAAATCTTGCATTTTCATTTTATTTGTTACTAGAAAGTGTTGGCATGAATTCAAATGAAACCAATACAATCAACGATGAAGAAAAATTACTCCTCTCATGTTGGGGCATCCCTGAGCCTGTTTTAAAAAAATATAGCTCTTATGGCATTGAAAAAATGTTTCAATGGCAAGCTGAATGCCTTCTGTCTGGAAATGTCCTTGGTAAGTCACATAAGCTTCTATTATCTATATGATAAAATGTAGTTTTAAGGTATATCATATTTATAGGGTGAAAGTGTTCAATATCTGTGATAGAGTGTGTGCATGTAAGGATCAGCCTTCACACTGTTGTCAACACCAGATAGCAACAGCCTGTTTCATGCTTGAATGCAATCTCCAGGTCTGCAACAGACTCTTGGCCTTGACAATCAGCGTCTATACTTCATATATACATCCCTCCAACAATGGAGTAGATAGATCTATCTATCGCCCGGTTCACACTCCACGTCTATTGAACAGGTGAAGAGGCTCATCTCTTGTTCCCTGTTTAGGATGTGGTTTCTGGCTTTCTCTTTTCCAATCTTCTCACTTTTTTTCTTTTTTTTTTATCAATTGGAGTAGATAGATCTATCTATCGCCCGGTTCACACTCCACCCACGTCTATTGAACAGGTGAAGAGGCTCATCCCTTGTTCCCTGTTTAGGATGTGGTTTCCGGCTTTCTCTTTTCCAATCTTTTCACTATTACGTAGCCCCCTGCACATCAGTGGCGTTATCGCCTTGCTCGGGGTGATAAGATTTAAAAAAAAAAAAGAAAAAAAAAGGTTAATTGCAGAACAGACTATGCACTATAGCCTTGATTGGCAGCCAGTCTAGGAAAAGGGCAACTCTGAATTCAAAATATGAGGCAGGTTATTTGCAAAGCTGATGACAAACTATGTGCACCAGTTCTCTCTCTTCAGTTCTTCCAAAAAGTGTGAATGGTTTTGCACAAGCCTTTACCACTATAATGAAATTATATATATGTATATAAGTCTGGTTGTACGCTCATATGGGGAAAACAACAGAAGAGTCTAGTGTGTGTGTGTGTGTGTGTGTGTATATATATATATATATATATATATATATATATATATATATATATATATTCATTTGTAAACCAGTTATTACGTGACCTAGGTTTCTACCATGTGGTGTCTTCAGGTGATTTGCAAATCGCCTGAAGACATCACATTGTAGAAACCTAGGTTGCGTAATAACTCTTTTACTAATGAAGAATATTTGAAAGTTCTACAATATAATTGTATTGAACACTTTTTAATACAACTGTGCACTGGTCTAATTTTATTATAACCAAAATCTAAGTAATTAAACACGCAATATATATATATATATATATATAATTTAAAATTTGTGTATTTAGGCAGCAAATTCTCTATTAGGTATATCAGATTAAATAAATTACAAACATTATGTCTGTTTACTTTTAATAAAATCCATGCATACTCATGGATAATCTTTCATGTATTATAATGCTATGCTTTGCTGTCTATTTAGTATTATAAGCATCCTATATAGATATTCCACGGTTCTAATTATATCAACAAACCCCTTTTAAAACAAGTCCAAAAAAAATTCTACAAAGAGATCCTCACAGGTTGAAACACACATGACACATTTATTGTAGCCATATCACCATCATCAAATGTAACTAATGTTGACAACACCAAGAGCTGGCTTATCGTGACCTTTGAAAATAACTCCCCCACCTTCACCCTCTTACCTTATTACCCAATCCAATGTAGATTTGACTTTCTATTGGTTAATCAAGACTTATCCATGAGAACATTCTTAATTCTGTCCTTATGCCCCCCAGTTAATTGTCTGAAAAAGGGTAACAAATTGTTTTTAAATTTCCATAAAAATCATTCCTACTACCAGTTACCAACCATCACTTGAAGAAGTACAATTAATAGTACTGAAACATAAAAGTGATAGTAAGTGATTTATATAGCAATGTAAAATGTTTGTATTGTACCTTCTTATAATAAGAATATTACAATATAGAATTTCGCTACTAGCTTCTTGAGCCAGCCAAGATTCGCACCAAATGATTTCACCAGGTACTCTTGTGATATGGAAGACATAACTTCCTGTATTCTCCCTTCATCTTACATTTTTAATTTCATGTGGGTTGTTTGTTTTTGATTTTGTTGACTGCACAGTATAGTAGGGTCAGTTGGGCACCGTCTGTGAGAAAAAGATCACCATTAGAAATTTTAAAACTGCATGCTGTACTCCTTGGTTTTTGTGCTAGAAGCCCCAATACTAATATTTCAAAGTGTTTGGGTGTCGGTCTGAGGACAGGGCAGAGGATTTGGAAAGAGTCAGTTCAGTGCCATACGTGATACATGCTTGGGTGATCATGTCTCGCAAGAGATATGACTGACTGGGCAGAAGATTATTCCGTAGTAGGTTACCATTACTTTCTGTAGTAGACTCATTGCCAGCCAAGGCTATAGAACCCAATCTGTACTGATATTTAACCCATAATTGGAGGGAAGAGACAGATTAATACCTTTCCCAAGGGTATTTGCGCATAAGTGAATGCAATGAATTCAACAGGAATTCGAACTCGGCTCCCCGATTTCTCGTTCCAAGCTGGTATCCACTGCACCACAACACACATTCCAAAAGAGTAGTTGGAAAAATAAAATTTCCGATTCTTTTATTACTAGCATCATGGGGAAATGTATTTTTCTTTTTTTATTTATTTATTACTGGCAGTATAGCCTAGCGTTGCTCGGGTGTAATGAATGCTTTAAAACTAATCCACGGTCCTGGAGCTCAGACTCTTTGGACGTTGGCACGAAAGACTAAAAAGCAATAGTTGTTTCCAGTTAAAGCGCAACCATAGACTGAAAGAAGAATGAATGGATGTAAGTCAAATTTTGATTTCCTGGTATTGATATCAAATAAGTTTTTTTTCATCGTAAACTGAATTTTGAAGGCTAAATAAGTCCTCTGAGTAAATGGTATCATGGCTGAGACGAAGAACTACAATTATACCTACTTAGAGCCAAACATGAAGCAAAAACTAAAATAAAAGGGCTGAAAATACAGATATACAGGCAGATAAACAGACACACACACAAACATCTTGCCTTTTATATATATTTATATTATCAATTTTCTGTACTATTGTAAGAACTGCAACCTTGAAACTTCTGAATATCGTTTCTTATGTCTTTATCTATGAGTGTATCAAATTTGATTAAAATCGGAGCACTCCTTCTATAACCTGATTTTTTCGATTTTCGATATGTATCGGGGGTACCTCGTCACAAAACCTAGCTAAGAACACTTGCAGACGCTTAGAGTACAACTGTGTAAATTTTCAAGAAAATCGGTTCAGCCGTTTCGGAGTCTACAGGTAACGGACTCATACAGACACATACACACACAGACAAAGTTTTGTTTATAAATAAGTTTAGGTTATTATTTTATTTGTTATCTTCTTTTTATACATTAACTGCTGCTTTTTTCAATTTCTCAAGCTGGCAACAACTTGGTATATTCTGCTCCGACCAGTGCAGGCAAGACGATGGTAGCTGAACTTCTTATTTTGAAGCGTGTTTTGGAAACAAAAACGAAAGCCATCATGATTCTCCCATTTGTATCGGTTGCTCATGAGAAAGTCCGATATTTAAAGGTGAGTATTCTAAAACTGAATAAAGATTTTGTTTCTGCTTCTTATCTTTTCCAAATATCATCTATAAAAGTGATGTAGGTGGATGGTGTGTAAGTATTTGTTTGTTTGATAGATTCGACTTAGCAGTCTAACTCTGTGGGAGTTGCGCTCAAATGTACACTACCAGCCATAATTATTAGGCCACTCCAGTTTTTTAAAAGAAATGATGTATTTCATACTATCTTTAGTATTAATTGCCAAATGAAAATAGAATGGTTCTTTTGTTATTATTACTTTGCAAAATTTTACAAGACAAGGAAGCAAAAATGAACTCATCTGAATCACCCTAAATTTTCTTCATTTTTTTTCATTGATGAAACTGCAATATAGGTAATTATTAAATATTTTTAAATTCATTTAATGCACATGTTTATTGTGCAATATTAACAAAAGAGCCATTCTATTTTCATTTACAATTATCCACTTGGCAATAAATAGTAAAAAGTAGTATGAAATACATCGTATTTTAAAACCCTGGGTTGGACTAATAATCATAGCCGGTAGTGTGTGTGTGTGTGTGTGTGTGTGTGTGTGTGTGTGTGTGTGTGCGCATATATATATATATATATATATATATATATATATATATATAGCCAATCTACAGGGTGCGATGAGTAAATTGTCGCTCTTTGCTTTGTAACATTTTGCAAAGTAATATTAACAAAAGAACCATTCTATTTTCATTTACAATTATTCACTTGGCAATAAATACTACAAAACAGTATGAAATACATCATTTTTTTTCAAACACTGGGGTGGCCTAATAATTATGGCATCTTTGCTTCCTTGCCTTGTAAAAATTTACAAAGTAATAATAACAAAAGAACCATTCTATTTTCATTTAGAATTATTCACTAAAAATAGCATGAAATAGATCATTTCTTTAAATAAAACTGGGGTGACCTAATAATTATTGCTGGTAGTGTATATATATCTTAATTATTAGTTATATATAATTTATTGCCATTAATAATAATAATAAAAAGATGTACTCTCATATCAGAACAATGGCTAATGTATTAGTTTTACAAATCATTGATTGATTGGTATTTATTGAGCGTCTCTTATGTGTGACCTGCTAATCTTGACTTATCAAATTAATCAAGAATAAAATAAACAAGGATTAACCAGTTAGAATGGATATGTTTTGCATGATGTCATCTGAGTGAAATATCATCTTGCTTGAGAACAAAGAAGTCAATTGTGTCATATTTTATTTGGTCCAGGACTGTCATTGGTTTAACTGCCAAATTGTCTTGAATTACTACCTGATTTACTACGAGAATGACAAGACCTTGTGATGTAGTATTGTGTCAGACCAGGATGATCTGAATAAATATCACTTATTCCAACTATTTCTATCTGATCTGTATAGATCATATTTTTTTTCAAGAGATGATATTTCTTATAATTAACACTTGCACTGCAGCATTGTTATAGCATTGTTGCCTGGCTGTATGTTGCCATTTACGAGAAATAAATAAAATTACAAAGAAGCAATCTTTCATGGGTGCAAGCATTTTGGTTTCAGTCTGATACTCTCCAGTACCAAATATGCTAACCCTCCACAATATCATAAAAGTGTCTTGAAAAAATATATATTTACTAAGGAATGTTAGACAACCTTGGCTCAGGTATAAAGACAAACTAAAGAGTAACTCCTCAGCTGTCAATATGCTTCATACTGTCTTTGAAGGAGTTGCTCTGGATAGAAATACCTGGAGATATTTGTGCCAGAGTCGTATCAGAAATTTTGAAATCAGTTATATTGACCAACTGAGGGACAAAGGACAACAGCAAAAAGCATTTGCAAATGTACTTGTCATTACTGTTCTTTTCGTTTAATTTATTTTCCAACGATTTTGCTCCTGATGAGATGTTGGATGAAAGGGCCTTTGAGACTAACAATAAATACCTTATTTTTATAATAGTATACCAATTTTTTACTTCTAAACATTTGTTTAATATATATATATATATATATATATATTGTTACAAGGATGCATTTATATATAAAAATAATATTAATAATGTATAAAAAGTTATAGTAAGGGATTCTATTAAGTCCTACTTGTTATTACGAAAAGTTCTAATTCATGAAGTAGTTGTTAAATAGAGAAATTAGGAATAGAACATTTTGGATGATTGTAGAATGTTCGAGTAAAATCAAGAGAATTCGAAATGTTCTAGAAATTTGCAAATTAGGTGTTAACCCCTATAAAAATAGGTTTTGGGAAGAGAGTAGTTAGTTGTTAACAGGATTTGCTAACATTATCAACTCCAGCCTATTCGTCGATCTGTGCATCCAGCTGAAAGAATCTTTAAGAAAAGTTGCCGACCAACTAAAACCTGAATGAGAACCTCATGGAACTAAAAGGGTAAATAGATTTTTTTGACCTTTTCATTGACCATACTGGAAATTATTCTTTATATACACATTTAAGGATTTCCAAAAGGTATAGCACTTAAACTACTTTGCTAACTTAACTAGATAAAGATACTGACCCTTCCATCCCCTTCGTAGCACTTCGCCTGCCAGTAGTAAACTCTACGTTTCTGTTTTGAATGCAAAAAATTGTAAATTTTGTATATATATCATTTTGTGCTTATCGTAAAATAAATATTTGTATGTGATTTAACTCTGAATTTTGGTCAATCTTGTTTTTTTCTTTTGTTACACTTAACACATAACAAAAAATATATATATTGTTATACCTGACACAACAAATATATATATATATATATATATATTAAAAAAGGATTAATTCAAAGATGTTGAATGGCCATTCAACATCTTTGAATTAATCCTTTTTTAATATATATTTGCTCTGTAATATTTTATTACATGGAGCTCTCTTCCTGTATCATTTTTTTAATATTAAAATAAAATGTTTAATATTAATTAGGATCGGGTTTTTGGAATTTACCTTCCTGCTTTTTTCCCTTGGATTGAAATATCTGAATTAAAATATATATATATATATATATATATATATATATATATATATAAAGGATTAAAAGATTTTTTTTAAATAATTAAAAAAGATTTTGATCTTTCCTCTTAATAATAACATATATATCCATCAGACAAGTATTCTTAGTAGTTTTATCACTTTTGATTGAATTAGTGTATTGGAGTAACAATGCAGTGTTGATGAAATTGAGGCAAATATTAGAAAATGGATGTTTAACTGCTGTGTTTTCCTTACAGTCTCTTTATGAGGAAGTTGGTCTGCGTGTTGGAGGCTTTCTTGGTAGCCAGTCACCTGTAGGAGGTTTCAAAAGTGTTGATGTTGCAGTGTGTACAATTGAGAAAGGCAATAACCTAGTGAACCGACTGATAGAGGAAAAAGAACTCCATCAATTAGGTATGAACCAAAGGAATTTTTCTTCAGACTACAATGTCCTTAATATGTATTATTTATTAAAACAATTTAAAGCCTATCAAATTAAATAATATCATAGTTTTATTGCATTTTTTATTTTCCTATTAAGAGTAGATTTTTGGAAATAAAGGCCAAATGTTTGAAAAAAATTATAGATGATTTACATTTCCTAATGAGTCATGCATTTAACTAATAAAACCAATTTTTCTAACAAAATTTCATTTCTTAAAATTTCATGAATTTACATGGATGGAAGTGAGTAACAGATGTAAAAAAAATATATATATATATTTTTACCAGTATTAATAAAAATAATAATTTAAAAAATAGTTTAATTTGTTTTTGAATAAGTCCTGAAAGTTTCATTAAAATCTAACAATTATTTGATTTTTGCAAGAATTTCCAAATGAATAGAAAAAACTGAGTTGCATAATATTACATTTTCCATTGTAAACTCTTGTAATGATTTGGTTACCTGCTAACTAAAATCAAAACAAGACTTTTTACCAAGCTTTTGAACATGTTCAAAAGGATTTAAAAATTTTTTTTAAATAATTAAAGAAGACTTTGATCTTTCCTCTTAATAATAACATAAACATTTGGATGGAAAAAGTTTGTTTTTATTAAGTTTTGGTACCTATGCAGTTTTTTAAGCAATTTAATGGAGGTACCTAAATAGTTTCTTAATTGAAGTGTGATTGAGTGTAAATACTGTTTTCGTTTTAAACGTAAGAATTTAATTTAGTAATAACTTTTTTACCAATTTAAGTGATTCAGAAGAATTAAAATTGTTTTTTTGGACGATGAAAAAAAAGCAAAAAAGTTAGTCTGGAGCCCTGCAGTTTAACACTACAATTATTAAGAAAGTATAGTTTGAACTGATGGAATTTCCTGGAGACCCATTCAAATCAAATCTGTGGGTCCTGGGACTCATTAAATAAAAAGCTGTCAGCATCACTATGTGTGTGTGTATATATATGTATATATATTTCTATGCTTATGAAGTAAATATTTTTGGTGATAAAGAGAAAATGTTATGATTGAATACTAAATTGGGCAATTTTTACCTAAAGTTTATTCTAGAAAATTTGGACACTTTATAACAAAATCCAGAATGAATCAGTTATGCTGATGAAATAGGACTGTTATATGCATAATTTAAACTTGTGCTTATCATGCAAAGATATACACTTAAAAAAAGATTGGCTTGCAAGGATATATTTCTCCAGTAGCAGTTAATTTCCCATCAGTATTGTGTTTTACTCTTCAAGTTGGTTTTTCATTATTAATGAGTTTCATTTTCATTATTTCAACGAGTTTATCTTTCATTTTAGCATTGTTGATTTTTATTGTAACATTTAAGTCTTTTTTTTTTTTTTTTAATATTTTGTCAAAAGAGGCATGTGTCGAACATGGTGAAGTAACTTTTGGCAAGATCTGAACTTACATGCTGTCTCCTTGGTAGCAAATGAAACCTGCATACAACTTACTAGTTTTGGGTACTCCAGAATTAGGTAACAAGGTAGCCTGGTTGACCATTATTAATAAGCAGTTATATATATATATATATATATATATATATATATATATATATATATATATTATATGTACTATATATTTACTGTGTGTTAATATTTACTCTTTGATAATGGCTTATGTGAGCCGAAAGCTTAGACCCGATAAAAAAAATTCAACAAATACTGTGATTTTTTGTTGTCTTTCAACGACATCACCATCAAGTATATCAGACGGTATGAACGGATCCTACACAAAATTAATAGACAAAACTTGTCTATATTATTCAATGAAACCTGCATTAATATATATATATATATTTTTTTTTTTTAGCAAAAAAGATGTGTGCCATTTATGGAGCTGGTACTATATATTTGTTTGCTCCCACTTCTCACCTCAGATTCTATAAATATGGCCTTGTGCCAAACTAAGTTATACTTAGTAAATAACATCTTACCAATTTGGCAACTATGATATAAAATGACTTGGATATTTTTAGTAAAAAGACAAAATAAAGGAAAGACAAGTCATAAATTAATTAGGAATAAAGCTTCATCAAAGAAATTTGGAGGATTTAAAACAATTGCTTATTACTACTAAGTGTAGGCAAACAAGAGGAATAAGAGGAATGAAATACTAGTCAAATATTGACAATGATTCAGCCAAGAAAGATAACTTTAGATGTTGGTGGGAAAAGCCTAATTATGTAGCAACTATTTTTTTTCTTTTTTCTTTTGCAGGTATTATTGTGGTGGATGAACTTCACATGGTTGGAGACTCGAGTAGAGGTTATTTGCTGGAATTGTTACTCACAAAAATATTATATGTACTGAAATGTGACATTGTAAAAAAGTTCAGGTAGGTTTTTTTTTAAGTTTCCTTTAACAATAATTCTTTTCTATTTTTACTTTTCATATGGATATGTGATACATTAAGAATCATTGTTATTCAGAGTTTACTTTCTAGAAACATTATTGGCTCTTAGTTAATTGTTGTATGTGATACACACTTGGTTGATGATATCTCTTTTGAGACATGTTTGACTAGGCAGAAGATTTTTTTCCACAGTAGGTTGTCATTTCTTTCTACAGTAGACTGGTTTCTAACCAGGGCTATAGAACCCAATCTACTCTGCTATTTAACCCATAGCTGGAGGGAGAAGAAATAAATGAATACCTTTCTCAAGAGTATTTGTGTGTAAGCGAATGAAACAAATGTAACTGGAATCTGAACTTGGCTCTCCGATTTCATGTTCCAAGCTGATATTGGGCACTTAAGAAAGCTTAAAAGTTGCAAGTAAATCTGAAAAATCTATTCATAGCCTATCAATACATGATTAACTCACAAGAAGCATTTGATTGAAATAGAAGTTTGTATTATTTTTCAATAGATAACATTTGAACATGTTATTTTGTTTTCCACATGACTGAAATATGTAAGATAAGCACATACTTCAAAAAGTGATGTATCAGTGCTTTTTATATAAAATTTGTGTATGGTTTGTGAATTTTAAATATTTTTGCTTTAAAAGTGAAAATGAATAAAAGTGAAATGCTTGTTCATTTGTTGCTCTTTTATTTCTGGATTAGGGAGAAAAAATGCTGTATAAATATCAAAAAAGATATGTGCCATTGATGGAGATGGTGCCATATCTGAAAATAATGTAAGTGTTTCACTAGGTTCAGAAAGTTAAAATTTTTGAACTGGAAGTCAGAACATTTCAGCAGGCCTGCAATTGTTGATGATCAAATTGAAACACTGATTAAATCCAGATTATGTGACACAGGTCATCACATAGAGACTCCAAAATCTCATATGAGCCTTGTAAAGCAATTGAAAATAGTTAGATATGTGAATTGCTTCAATGTTTTAGTGCTTTATGATTTAACAGAGAAAAATTAATATGATACATTTCCATCTTCAATTCTCTGCTCAAACACAACAAAAACAACCTATTTTTTTTAAAAGACTGATCACAGACTAGGAAAAATGGTTTCTTTACAACAGTGTGGAGGAGAAAAGTTCCTAATGGTGGGGAGGTAAAATGCACAGCTTTTAACTACTCAAAAGCCAACCTACATTTAAGAAGGTCTTGTGTGTATGTTATGATGGGCCTTGTTTGACTCCAATTTTTGTTTAGCAAAATATAACATATATTCATCATAACAAACTGAGACATTTATAAATATATATAAATTCAAAAGGAAATGGCCTGATGTTAAAATCCCAAAAGGATCCTATGAATATTATTAAAAATTAAATATTAAAACCAATCCAGCCAGAGGGCTCAATGTAATTAAAATTATTTATTTACATAGCCAATATTTATTACTTATAAAAAGATTCAAATTTTCCAAAATCTTATGAGCATTTTAATGAATGAATTTAACACTCATATCATTGACGATCACAAATCATTATGGAAAATACAATTGTTTGCTTGTGTGTGTGTATGTGTAAAAAAAAATAACAGAAGTAATGGTAGCAAAAAATAAAAGAAAAAGGAAAAAAGAAAAAAGGGAGAGGAAGAAAAATATTTTTTAAGAGGAAAAAGAGAAAGAAGAAGGAAAACACATGTCAGATTGGCTGATGGAACAGAAGTTGCCAATTGGTGGTGGAAGTTAAAATAGATACATTAAAATAAATGAAAGAAAAGAATATATATATATATATATATATATATATATATATATATATATAGAAAAGAAAGAGGTATGAACCAAGGATTTCTTATAATTATTTTATTGTACAATTTTGGTAGATATATGAAAATTCTTGTAATGTGATTGTTAATAAGATGTTTCTGGTTTGTGTTAGTGTATGAATAGATTATTTGAAGATGATAAGTCTATCAGCAAAAGATAATATTCAACATGTGAACATGATATTCGAGAAAGTTTGACTTATCTTTGATCTTGATTTCTGCAGCTGCTCAATTCCACATGCTCTTCTTGTGAGAGACCTGCTGGAAAGAAAACATCTCTAAATTCCCTGCCAGTAGTACAGTTTCTTTTTTTTCTATAGAATCTTGGGAACTAGATTTTTTTTATTTCTCATGATTGCAAGATCACTGCATATATCTAGTTGAACTGCTAGGGCATTGTGTATTAGGAGCTCCTTCTGCAAAATCAGATGCTGAATTCAGACAAATACTGTTTCTATTTAGACCAATTAAAGACAGGAAATTGATTAAAAGCATCCAACATTTGGCCAGTTGTAAGGTTCTTTTTCCATCAGGACAACAATGAAACTTACATCTCTTTGGAGACCTGGCAGAAACTGTTATAGTTTGGCTGGAATGCCATATTACACCCATCGTACTCACCTGTGCTTGCATCTTTGAATCACCACTTATTTTGATCCCTACAAAATTTTTCTGATAGGGAAAACTTCAGTTCTCTTGAAGTATTTAAAAACTACTCAGATGGGTTTGTCACCCGGAACAATGGCCAAAGATAGTGGCACAAAATGGCACATATGTGGTTACAGGAATCTGAATGTTGTCTTTGAAATTCACTTAAATAAATGCTAAAAACATTTTACTATATGTTTGATTTTTGGTAATATTTCGATATTTATTCACATCATTCTCTGAATATTTTCTTTTCGGTAAACAATTTTTGTTCATTACTATATTGATAACATCTCTCTCTTTTTGTTTTTTCAAATAAAATAGATAAAAAATTGCAAAGTTCAAGTATCTAATGTTTCCCCAGATGCTGTAGGCAACCCGTAATTGTATCAATCACTCCGTTATTGTGTTAATATTAAATATAAATCATGTGTCCTTAAATGCCATCAGATTATTAATTCAATATTCAGTTATCATTTTCTTCTGTATCATTCAATTATTAACTCATGACAAACACATTTTTAGAGTTTCATTGTTTGATAGACAAGAAAAGCTTTTTTTGTTTTTAACATGATTCCTTATGGACTTGTTTGACTATACATGTTTCTGATTGAATGTTTGACACTTGTAAAGATATGAAAGCAAATTTTTGACGTCAGCACATGCGTCTCCACATTGCCCTTCTAATCATAATTTCAGACAAACACTAGAATGTTCTTTGTGATTTGATAATTCTATATTTTCAGATCCAATCAGGGCAATGTGTTATCATTAATACAGATCATCGGTATGAGTGCCACTTTGCCTAATCTCCCTGTCATAGCTAAATGGCTCAATGCGTCACTTTATAAGACAGAATTCCGACCAGTACCCCTTCATGAGTGCGTCAAGATCAACAGAAGCATCTTTGATTCTGATATGAACAAACTTCGGGATATTGATATCCAGTATTCTGTCAAAAATGACACAGAATATGTCGTCCCACTGTGTCTGGAAACAATATTCAATGGAGATGGTGTTCTTATTTTCTGCCCCACAAAAATGTGGTGTGAAAAACTGGCAGACACTGTGGCTCGAGAGTTTTTCAATTTCTTACATAAAAATGGAAGTGCTACTGTTGGGAAGAATGGTAAGTCATTGAGTTATGAAGAAATTAAATTATATTATTATGTGTGTAATAATATTATTATGTGTGTAATAATAATAATAATAATAATAATAAGCCTGTTCTGGTGTTTCTTAATTGCTTACTACTTCCTTTCTTATTTTTTTATTCATTTCAATAATAAAATTATTTCCAATGCATTTCTATAATAAAATCATTAAAAATACATTTATATTATAAAATAGAATAGCCCTATTCCAGTGTTTCTCAGCCTTTCAAGCAATGGCACAATATGAAGCAAATGAAAATATTGCGGCAAACTTAGCAAAATTGTAAAAGGTTTTTATGATTTCATCAATGTTTCGATTAACATGCAATAAGCAGACTCTCATTTCTTCTTCAGTTAAGCATAGTCTTATATGCCATGACAATATTTGGCAGCACATTTAAGAAGATCATGCAGCAGATTGGTTTGTCATGGCATGGCAGCTGAGAATCACTGCCCTATTCTATCAGTTATGTTTGCATTCATACCTGACCATTGAAAATCCCTTTGTAATTATTTTTATGGATTTCCATGCTTACATTATTTACAGTGCATTTCTCTAATAAAACATTAACAAACATTGTACATATATAGATCTAATGTATGCGTAATATACAGGGTGCGATGGATAAATTGTCGTCTAAATTACACAAAAATGAAAATAACGCTGACATCTCGTGACGGATGTGCGTTGTGGTGCAGTGTATATCGGCTCGGAAAGAGAAATCGGTGAGCCGAGTTCGAATTCTAGTCGAATACCCTGCATTCACTTAAGCACTGGTACTCTTGTGGAAGGTATTAATCCGTCTCTTCCGTCCAGTTATAGGTTAAATAAAAAGGGTAGGATTTGGGGACCCTGGCCTTAAAAACAAATTCCAGTGAATCCTGATACTCGAAAAGAAAAAATTATTACTAGACACAAAACTTATATAAAAACAACCATAAATTGTTGAAAGAAAAAGGTATTATCAGCAATAAATAAATAAAATTTAGTTGGCAATAAATGACCCGCTGAGGTTGATATGCCATAAAAACAAAACAACCAACCAAAAAATCATTCTAACAGATATATTTACCAAAATTACACAAAAATATCTTGAAATACTAAAGAGTAAATTTATTCAGTAAAATCATCATTGGCTTCAACAATGGTCTTCGTATTTCAGAATCTCCTGTAACTCTTCTAAACTGTCTACTTACTTAAGTTGGTGAATGCTGCCATAATCCTTGCTTTCAGTTTATCTTTGGTATTACAAAGAGTTTTGTCGGTCCCTTGCTCAACTGTGCTCTACACATAATAATAAAGGGGGTTGCAGTCTGCAGAGTTAGGTGGACAGATGTAAGGGAGGATGTGGTCATAAAAATTGTCTGACAGCCATAACTGGATTTGCTTGCTTGTGTGGCATAGTGCAGAGTCCTGTTGCAAGACATAGGATATTCAATTAGCCTCCCTCTGTTATATAGCAATATACAACAAACACGCATATATATAAAAATATAAGTTATATTTTTATTAATGACGATGAACCGTGTAGCCTAGGGAACAGAGAGTGAGAGAGCGCGCTTCTAAGGGGTCGACAGGGGGTCGTCGTATCTGTTGCTCCTCTGGTCTGGTCTGGCTCTCTCGTCTGCCTCTGTCTGTCTGCGTCTGGTGAAATCCGTGCGCCGAGGTCTTTTTATAATCTCCAAACCGGGACTTCCAATTTTTGCCTCGCCCACGCACGCCCACGTAATTCTCAGAGACACCTGTTCTGTTTGCCTCTTGTAGCCATTTCCGCTACTGCCGGAAATAAGGTCAAACAAACATCCGTTCCTTTCAACGACCGGAAAACACCCCCGCTTGTATCAGCTTTCCTCGGGTGGGACCAGATTGTTATATTACACCTCTTAACTCCCTCAATTAGCCTCCCTCTTGAAAGCACTTGATGTAGGTCTCTGTGTTGAGTCTGAGGCCCTATGGGAAGATAAATAGAGGCATGACATTACCACCACTAGTGATCATGCTAAACACTGTGATGTTGAATGGGTATATCATCTAATTCTTTTCAAATCCTCTGCACTGTCCCCAGATTGACAACCAAACACTCTGAAATGGTTGTATTTGAGGTTCTGGTTCTGCGTGCATTTTCTAAATTTCTGCCAGAGTGAATTGCATCATGGTGCTTTTTTTCTCATAGACAGTGCCTGACTGACCCTATTATACTGTGCAGTCAACAAAATCAAAAGCAAACAACCAACATGCACAAAATTAAAAACATAAAACATGCACAAAATTAAAAATATAACATTGCAAGAATTTACCCATTCCACTTATATATATATATATATATATATATATATATATATATATGATTTTATTTTGTTTTATCTTTTTCTTTTTTTTCTTTTTCTTTTTTATTTTCTTTGCAAATCTATTTAAAAAGGAAAGATATATATACCAAAGATATATATATATATATGATTTTATTTTGTTTTATCTTTTTCTTTTTTTTCTTTTTCTTTTTTATTTTCTTTGCAAATCTATTTAAAAAGGAAAAGTAGACTGATTTTTCTCCAGTTTCTGAGAGGATTTTTCTGTTGCTGAGGTGATGTGTTATCCCCCGTGGGGATCTTCATATCGAAATGGTCATTCAACATCATTGAATTAATCCTTTTTTAATTTATATTTGCTCTGTAATATTTTATTACATGGAGCTCTCTTCCTGTATCATTTTTTAATATTAAAATAAAATTTTTAATATTAATTAGGATCGGGTTTTTGGAATTTACCTTCCTGCTTTTTTCCCTTGGATTAAAGTATCTGAATTAAAATATATATATATATGTTATTGTTGCTTAGCAAAGTTTTAAGTCAACACAAGATAAAATCATCTTTGAGGGTGGATGTTTTTATGTTAATGTCCCTGTAACCTCTCTGAAGATGGCTCATGTGAGCTGAAAGCTTAGAACCAACTCAATAAAAAATATCCAAATGTTGGAGAATTTTTGTCTTTATTTTCACCTGAAATTAAAGCCAAAATACAATGTTTAGAACGGCTCATGATTAATCATAATAGACATTCATTGTCTCTTATATTTAACAATATATGTTTAGAAAATATATATATATGTAAAAATATACTCATTTATGATCTGAGATTAAGGACAGGATGGTTAAATAAAATAAAAAGAAGAGTAAAACTGTATTTTAAATCGCCTACGCATTTCGTCCTGTGATGGACTTTATCAAGGCAAAAAGACAAAATGAGCTTTCTTCTAAATTATGTATCTATAAACAAACAGTGTTGGCAACCACAAAGATGCTCACAAATCATTTCAAAAGATTAACAGAATATTTAGTTTTTAGAATTTCTTCATGTGTAGTGCAGTCACAAGATATTAAAATGAAGGGAATTCAATCGTTTTCTTTGAAACTTTTTATTATGTGTGTTAGTCTGCTTTAGAATTCCTTCATGTGTAGTGCAAAGTCACGAGATGTTAAAATGAAGGGAATTCAACCGTTTTCTTTATATATCTATATATGTGTGTGTATGTTTTTGAGTGTAGTATATGTTTGTTTTTATGCGTGTAAAGTTGAGAATTTGATGAATTAAGAAACAAAGGATACTGGATCTCAGGCCAACACCCAACCTCAAGTAGAAGTCTTACATATGATTTATTACTAAAGATGCAGGTAAAATGAATGGCTCCCTATACTGTTGCAATAAATATCTGACTTTCCAGGCTATCTAAACTTATTTATAAATGGAACTTTGTCTGTGTGTGTGTGTCCGTTACCTATAGTCTCCGAAACGGCTGAACCGATTTTCTTGAAAATTTACACAGTTGTACTATAAGCATCTGCGAGTGTTGTTAGCTAGGTTTTGTGTTGAGGTACCCCTGATAAATATCGAAAATCGAAAAAATCGGGTGATAGAAGGAGTGTCCTGATTTTAATCAAATTTGATACACTCATAGACAAAGACATAATAAACAATATTCAGAAGTTTCAAGGTTTCAGTTCTTACAATAGTACAGAAAATTGATAATATATATATATATATATATAAAAGGCAAGATGTTTGTGTGTGTGTGTCTGTTTATCTGCCTGTATGTCTGTATTTTTTCAGCCCTTTTATTTTAGTTTTTGCTTAGGGCTTGACTCTAAGTAGGTATAATTGTAGTTCTTAGTCTCAGCCATGATACCATTTACTCAGAGGACTTATTTAGCCTTCAAAATTCAGTTTACAACAAAAAAATCTTATTTGATATCGATACCAGGAAATCAAAATTTGACTTACATCCATTGATTTTTCTTTCAGTTTACAGTTTCGCTTTAACTGGAAACAACTATTGCTTTTTAGTCTTTCATGCCAACATCCCTGGAGGCTGTGCTCCAGGACCATCGATTAGTTTTAAAGCTTTCATTACATCCGAGCAACGCTGGGCTATACTGCTAGTAATTTATAAGAGCCAGATCAGGCCAAAAATGGAGTACTCACTTTCCTTTCTTGATAGAGCTCAAAAGCAACTCTGAGTCCTTGTGGGTGATGAATTCTTTTCGACACTCCAACCCCTCTCTCCCTCTCACAGATGGGATATGGTGAGTCTCTCACTGCTCTACCATGAAAAGTGATCAGACGAACTGCATCTCCTGGTGAGTCCCACCAGTTCTGTCCTTCATGGCTAGATCCCTCTGTGCCACTTACATAATAGCAAACCACATACTCTCCCTCTGTTTTCCATTAGCAAGAAGTAAGTTCCACTCAAACAGCTTCTTTCTGTGAACCACTCCCCAATGGAAAACACTCCCAAGGAGATGTTTCCCCAATGACTACAAGCTTGATCTGTTCAAGTCTAGAATCAACCTTTATCTTCCCCTCCAATACATGTAAATGACCTTTAATGTTACCCTCTACCTCGAGTGGCCCCCTGACTTTGAACAGGGTCAACCATATTGCAAAAAAAAAAAGACAGTAGCATTTTATTGTAAGTTTTAGAAAATAAAACTAACTGAAAAAAGATAAAGTTAATTCTTGTTTCTCTGTTTTTATGTATGGTCATAAAAAAGTTGAAGGAAAGAGTGAAACTTTTAATGTAACACAAACACACACTTATATATAAATAGACACTAATATCAACACCAAATGGTGAGCTCAGGGTCCATTTTTCTGTTCTTTCACTTCCTTATTATATATATATATATATATATATACACTACTGGCCATAATTATTAGGCCACTCTCGTGTTTTAAAAAAGTGATATATTTCATACTATTTTTTAGTATCTATTGCCTAGTGAATAATTGTAAATGAAAATAGAATGGTTCTTTTGTTAATGCTGCACAATAACATGTGCATCAAATGAATTTATAAATATTTAATAATTACCTAGATTGCAGTTTCATCAATGAAAGAATGAAGAAAATTTAGGGTGATTCGGACAAGTTCATCTTTGCTTCCTCGTCTTGTAAAATTTTGCAAAGTAATAATAACAAAAGAACCGTTCTATTTTCATTTGGCAATAAATACTAAAAATAGTATGAAACACATCATTTCTTTTAAAAGAAACTGGGGTGGCCTAATAATTATTGCCGGTAGTGAATATATATATATATATATATATATATATAAGAGAGACAAAAGGAAAACAGTACTTAGTCTTAGCCGATGTATCTTGTCATCTGACAGACTTTTTCAAGGCAATTAAAATGATTTTATTTTGCATAATTTACTAATGGAAAACAAAAGCCAAATGCTGTTAGTTACTCAAACATTTTACAAATTACAAGAGACTCATTCATATTCACCAAGGTTATATTAAATTACATCACTCAGCATTCTCAAGAATTTGAAAATTAAAAACTTTTCTGACCCAAATATGAGATTGAATTTAAATATTATTTTTGTTCTTAAGAATTAACAACAAAAATAATAAACACTATTAATTCCTGCATTAAAGCTGAAATAGATGACCAAACAACTAAAGACAAATTTAGAAACAAATGTGATAATGTTTGTGGCTCAGAAAGCTGAACAAAATTAATTCCTAAATAACTATTATTTAAAAGAAAAATGTGCGTTGTGGTGCATTGGATATCGGCTCGGAATGAGAAATCGGGGAGCCAAGTTTGAATTCCAGCCGAATTCATTGCATTCACTTATGCGCAAATACCCTTGGGAAAGGTATTAATCCATCTATTCCTTCCAGTTATGGGTTAAATAACAGGACAGATTGGGTTCTATAGCCTTGGTCGGCAACCAGTCTACCGCAGAAAGCAATGGCGACCTACTGCGGGATAATCTTCTGCCCAGTCAGTCATGTCTCTTTTGAGACATGATCGCCCAAGCGTGTATCACGTATGGAACTTAACTGACTGACTGACTGTCGGTTTTGCATAACCATGGACATATTTGAAACTAGCAGTATAGTTCGGCATTGCTCGGGTGTAATGAAAGCTTTAAAACTAATCCATGGTCCTGGAGCTCAGACTCAGCCTAAAGAATATTTGTGTGAAGTTTGGTGAGAATCAGATAAAAATTGTAGATTTGTATAAAGGACATACAGACAGATAAACAGACACACACACAAACATCTTGCCTTTTTTATATATATATATATATATATAGTCGATTTTCTGCACTATTATAAGAACTGAAACTTTGAAACTTCTGAATATCATTTCTTATGTCTTTGTCTATGAGTTTATCAAATTTGATTAAAATCGGACCACTCCTTCTATAATCCGATTTTTTCGATTTTCAATTTTCAATATTTATCGGGGGTGCCTCAACACAATATCTAGCTAACACTCGCAGACACTTATAGTACAACTGTATAAATTTTCAAGAAAATCAGTTCAGCCATTTCAGAGTCTATAGGTAACGGACACACACACACACACACAGAGACAAAGTTCCATTTATAAAATAAGTTTAGATTAATACCCAAGAATTAGTCTCATTGGCAATAAAATTAATATTGATCAGTGTGATGTATGGTGATATATTAAAACTATCAAATTTATAAATTTATTTAAAAAATAATCATTTTTATTTTTTGTGTCATATTTTTCTCTCCTAACTTTTTGTATTTAATGACTTTGTTTTGTTACACAAAGTTTACAGAAAAATATGTAATCCTGTATAAAAATTGTCTTCTAGTCAGTCAGTACATACACGATACACATTTGGGCTGGGCAGAAGATTATCCCGCAGTAGGTTGCCATTATTTTCTGCGGTAGACTGGTTGCTGACCAATGCTATAGAACCCTATCTGTTCTGTTATTTAACCCATAACTGGAGGGAAGAGACGGATTAATACCTTTCCAAAGGATATTTGTGCATAAGTGAACGCAAGTAATTCAACTGGAATTTGAACACAGCTCCCCGATTTCTCATTCCAAGTCGATATCCACTGCACCACAAATGCACAGTCTTGTAGTCAGTCAGTCAGTTAAGTGCTATACGTGATACACGCTTGGGCAATCATGTCTCGATAGAGACATGACTGACTGGGCAAAAGATTATCCCGCAGTACGTTGCCATTGCTTTTTGCGAGTCTTGTAGTACATAATCAAAATGAGCCTGGTTCTGAACAAGTGAAATTCCTTTCGTTGATCTTCTGATTGTCTGTGAAACTGATCTTTATTCGGGTTTTTAACCATGCATGCAAATTCGTGATAATTTTAAAAGAGCTAGAACCACACATGTGATTTAACTAAATTGCAAATGGCAGCTCTGACTGAGCAGGTGAGACATTGTGACCCTCTTAGCCTCAGGTAAGTTAGATTTTCTTGGCTTTATTTCACCACGTCTTAGTGAATTTAAAATTTTTTTCTATTGTAGATTTGGAACACAATTGTCGAACGTTACCCATTAACAAAAAAGCAGCATATGATGTTGTAGAACAGTTGAAAAGATGTCCGGCTGGTCTGGACAGTATTCTGCAAAAGACTGTACAGTGTGGAGTCGCTTTTCATCATGCAGGTTATTAACAATCTTTTTACATTTAATTCTTCTTTTTTTTTTTTTTTTTTTTTTTTTTTTTGGCAATATAATTTTTTTCTTTTTTTCATTGTTTATTCAGTTTGCTGTAAAACCTCCTCTCTTTTTTTTTAATGGCTTATAAAATATCTTTCAGGTTATGTATATATTTAATATGTGTGTGTGTGTGTGTGTGTGTGTGTGTGTGTGTCTAAATATTACTCAGATGGAGTGTGTCTGCAGAAGAGACAAAATGAATAAAAAAAGTAACATAGGAAAAACTGTATTTAGCCAACGTATTTTGTTCTCCGAGGTACTTTATCAAGTGTAGGGGCTTCAGCTATGCCTGGTAAATTGGCCTTGTGCCAAACACGTCTGAAGTCCCCACAATTATCAGAAGGTTGGATGTTGAAATGTGGAAGGATAAAATATTTTGTTTTTACATTAAAGTAAAGATTTATTGACAAAATGACAAAACTGTAAGAAGGAAAATATAAGTGAAATTTTGTTAAGTGAACACTATAACATATTTGTGAGGAAAAAATGTTCATAGAGAAAATGCATGTAGTATTATATTTAAAATTGTTTTATTTTTTTTTAATCATATCACCCCGGGCAAGGCAGTAAGGCCACTGGTGTGCAGGGGGCTACATAAGAGTGAAAAGATTGGAAAAGAGAAAGACGGAAACCACATCCTAAACAAGGAACAAGGGATGAGCCTCTTCACCTGTTCAATAGATGTGGGTGGAGTGTGAACCGGGCGATAGTTCAGTCTATCTACTCCAATTGAAAAAAAAAATAAGGAAAAGTGAAAAGATTGGAAAAGAGAAAGCCAGAAACCACATATTAAACAGGGAACAAGGGATGAGCCTCTACACCTGTTCAATAGATGTGGGTGGAGTGTGAACCAGGCGATAGTTCAGTCTATCTACTCCAATTGAAAAAAAAAAAAAAAAATTAAGGAAAAGTGAAAAGATTGGAAAAGAGAAAGCTGGAAACCACATCAAGGGATGAGCCTCTACACTTGTTCAATAGACGTGGGTGGAGTGTGAACCAGGTGATAATTCAGTCTATCTACTCCGATTGAAAAAAAATAAAAAATAAGGAAAAGTGAAAAGATTGGAAAAGAGAAAACCAGAAACCACATCCTAAACAGGGAACAAGGGATGAGCCTTTTAACCTGTTCAATAGACGTGTTCAAAGAGAAATGTAAGTATTTAAAATGTTCACAGAAGTTCATGGTTGTGTAGTAGCAGAATATAAATTCTTATATTCCCAACAGGGTGAGAAAGAAGAAATAAAGAAACAGTACTTTAAACAGAGTGTCTTGTTGTTGTTGTTGTTGCTTTCTTTGGCTACATGGAGTGAAAAAGAAGAAAAGAAAGTCAGAAGAAGAGGTTGGTGGAAAGGACATGACTGAGTCAGCTTGAAGTTTCTTCCTTACATCGTGAGATGCTATCAGATACCGCACCCATTCTGACTGAATTTGAAATTTCTTTTGTTACATTCAGGTTCGACAGCTAACCGCTCCCAATGCTGACTTTGACTGATCACAGAATGTCCTTAAGTAGTGAATCTGATCATGTAACCGGCTCCAGCAAACATTTTCACATCAGGTGTGAAAAAACGTTTGACCTACGTCACATATCAATTCTCCATTTGCCATCCAATCAGGATCCAGGATTTTACTTTTTGCACTGCTTTGTGAATTTTTCTTGGTCTGGGTTTTTCCAAAATGTTTTTAGTAGTTTGAATTCGATTTTGCAGGTGTGCAATTTTACTTTGCGTGTTTTAGTTGATGGATGATATAGGATTTGTATCCTGTACAAGGCAATGTAGGATTTATTATTTTGCATGTGCTTATATATACAGATGTGAGGATGTCATTGGTTTATCAAGGTTTGTAGATATGAGAATGTTCATGAGTGTTCATCAGATGGTTGAAAGGTCAGTCAAAGTAAGCCATTCCAAGCCATTTTCCATCACACCACCTGCTGATCCAAGCTCACCTGGTAATCCCAAGCAGTCACCTATCTTGGTACTGTCCATGTGCCAGCTAGTTAGATTGCATGGCTGTAGAATGAATCTGTATGTTGTTCCTGGAGAATATATTTATAATTGTCTTTTAATATATTGATAACATTGTCGACTCATTGAATGTTATCAGATTTATATAAAAACTGGTAAATTTTCATTTGAGGTACCGACGGCTTTTCCCCCCTTCAAATTTATCCCAAATAGCATTATTTTTGTGCAAATGTATATGCTGAACTCAAATCAACAATTAGTTATTGTAGAAATTTACCTTTTTTGCTTTGAAAGTCCATAAAAAAGCAAACTATATCTCGCATTTTTTCTCTCCTGTAACTCCTGAAGTCATGTAATTAACTGCAGAATGACGTTCTACGTAGGCAGAATTTTTTATCGAATTTCGGCCAATTTTCTTCCTTTACTGAAACTTCTGGTGACGTACTTCCTGTTATGAGAGTAACAAGTGTACAAATACAATAGCGCATTACTTTAATTTCTGGAAGTACATCGCCGGAAGTATCAGTAAATGAAGAAAAATCAACCAAAAATCTGCCAAAATTCGTTCATGTCATTATGACTTCGTGAGAGTTACAGGAGAGAAAAAGTGCAAGATATAGTTTGTTTTTTTTATGAACATTTAGCTACAAAAAGGTAAGTTTCTTCAATAACTAACAGTTGATTTGAGTTCAGCATATACATTTGCACAGAGATAATGCTATTTTGGATAAATTTGAAGGAGAAAAACATCGGGACTTACAATGAAAATTTACCTAAAAACTGGTCAATAAATATATAATTTTTTTTTTTATATGGCAGGTCTTACATTTGATGAAAGAGAAATAGTGGAATCTGCCTTCAGGAAAGGAATTATAAAAGTTTTAATTGCAACATCAACATTGTCCTCAGGTGTAAATTTACCTGCACGTAGAGTCATCATTCGAACAATCATGTTCCATGGAAAGACAATTGACACACGTACATACAAACAGATGGTTGGCCGAGCTGGTCGAAAAGGCGTGGATATTGAAGGTTTGTACTGGTGTCTGCCAGGGTTTGAGATTAAAATTGTTTCATCATCCATGGAACAATGGACAATAGAAGATTAATTTGAAATGACTGATTTTTTTTTTTTTTTTTTTTTGATAATGATGAGATGATACACAGTTTTAATTAAAATCCTATTGTATTTATTCTAAAAGTAGCTAATTTCTTTTGATTTTGATTTAATTTTTTTTGGTACAATTAACATTATTTTTTTTTTTTTATGGTGGGGATAGTTTTAAGGTGATGATGGAAAAAGTTGCCCTTAAATTTTTGTAATTCTTGATAAAAATATCACTTAATTTTTAGCTTATAACTAAAAAGAATCCTAATTTCCACTTTCTGGCAGTATTTGAAATTGCTTAGTCTATAAACTTTTTTTGGCAGTGTTTAATATTCAAACCTACAAAAAATGGTCTGTCAAAAAGGAGGAGTTTTACCTCGACACCACTATTACTTTAACTACTTTCACTTTTTAAAAAGTGATGATTATAATTTTAATAAAACCTAAATGTATGAAAGGGAATTTATATATGTTTTTTGTTCTTGAAAAATCAACAGCAAAAATAGTAAACTCTATTTATTAGATTGTTTATTTGCAATAATAATTTTATATTTGCCACATTCTAAAAAGTAAAAACAACTAATAAATAGTGTTTAATATTTTTGTTTTAAATTTTCATGAACAAAAAGAAAATGTATAAATTCACTTTCATCCTATTTGTTTTATTACAATTCTAATCATTGTTTTTTAAAAGAATAAATTGCTGAGGAGTGAAGGTAGTTAAAATAATAATGATTTCAAAGGAAAATCCATTCTTTTGACACTATTATTTTATGGGTACAGAGGTTAAACGCTTCCCTTTTATTTGTTTTATTATTGACAAAAAATTTTGAATTGTTTCGCTTTTTGTTTATTGCTTAAAATATTTTTCTTGCTTTAATAATGGGAATGCTTCATCTAAAAAATTTAGACGACCTTAAACTGTTTCTCATTTAATGTTTTGAAGAAACCTTTTCTGCTTTAATTTATAACCACATGTTACCCTATTTTTTGTGCATAATAAGAGAGATTTTGAATAAAAATTAAAGGCAAAAAAGGGGTCGTATTATACACAAAGGTTTTTATGAATTTTTACTCAGTTTAAAGAATATCTTATTTTAAACAGCAAGATTGCAAATACACTCAGTGTAATAGATAAGAAAGCACAAAATCAGCAGGTGTTGATATGTTTACAAAAGATGTCAGCCATATTTGTTCTTTGGGAATCAGCATAATTGAATATCTTTTGTCTCAAAGACAGGAGATTCACTGGAACTGATTAAGAAGTTAATAAAGGTAAAGGAAAGTTTTGTAATTTGCTTGAAGTATTGTGTATATTAGGTGTGCGGGTAGGTCTTGAAGGCTATCACAATGCATTTAATAAAATAAAGGAAGGTAAAAAAGGTGTCGGGTATTACCTATTTATTATTCATTGATATTTCGAAATCAAAATCTCACCTTCAGAATGGTTAGAAAGCTTGATTTCACGTCCGTTTGCTCGTGGACCGTGCCTTTCAATGAATGGTCATTCTTTGTTGTTACTGCTGTCGTTTATTGTAGTGATTAAATATTAATGAATAATAAATAGGTAATACTCGACACCTTCTTTACCTTCCTTTATTTTATTAAATGCTTTGCGATAGCCTTCAAGACCTACCCATACTCCTAATAAAGGTAATACACAAGATTTAGTATTATTTGTCTGTGCGTTTGAGATGAGGTAATGTTTACATTATTTACATTGTTCAGGGTGTTGTCCTCATCTTTATTGCCATATTCACAACATTTCAGCTGTTGTATGCTTCGGCCTTCTTCAGGGGCTTGGAATTTTGAACTAAACTTTTTATTTCAATCACTGGGGTATATCATTTTCGTTCCATGTGCCATGCCACTTTCAAATGTCTCTATTGAACTCAGCTGTTTAAGTTATTTGTTTGCCACTGCAGTAGCCAGGTATTTTGTCCCTCATAAAAAAATCTTATGTCTCAGTAACCATTTCTATACCTTTGGGTCAACTCACTGGATCTAACCAATGCTTTTATCCACTGGGCCATGTATCATTGAGGACGTCAGTGAATGAATTTTTGGGACTTATAGACCTAATGTCTCAGTAACTATTGTTTTTACCAGAGCTCATAATGCAATCTTTGAAGCTAATGATTTTCTCTTGCATTCTGTATTACTAGTTACTGTATAGTATCTATTTTTATGCTTGGCTGGCTTGGGAGAATTTCGTGCCTCACATATGCACTGTTTCTTTAAGTTTACGCAATTTCCAGTGGTCAGCTAACATATTACTCAATATGTCCTAGGCCTGACATATAGATGATGCCACAAATAAAAAAATCATATGATTTTTATGAAGTACTAACCTTCAAATGGCATGTGACAAAATGTGGGTCCAATCAGATTATTAGTTTCCAAATTACAGTTATTTAAGTGAAGCTACTGTTGCAAATTTTCAAAACAATGGAAAAATTTGAATTTTGTGTGTTGATAAAGCATTGCTTTCTGATGGGAAAAAATACGGTTCAAGCAAAGCAATGACTTGATAAACATTATTCAGACTCTGCTCCATCTGAAACAACAGTTACGAGTTAGTATGCTGACTTTAAACGCGGTCGTACAGACACAAATGATGCTGCACACTCAGGTTGACCAAAATTGGCAGTTGTCCTGGAAAACACCAAAAAATCCACAAAATCATTTTGGCCAATTGTAAATTGAAGTTGTGTGAGATGGCAGAGGAGAAAAACATATCAGAAGACAGTATATTCACCATTTTGCATGAAAGTTTGTCAATTAGAAAACTGTGTTCAAAGTGGGTGCCACATTTGCTCACAGTCAATTAATAACAACAAAACATCAATGATTCAGAGCTTTGTTTGTAATTGTTTCAACACAACAAGAACAAGATTTTGCATGACAATGGATGAAATATGGATCCACCATTTCCCTTCAGAGTCAAATCGGCAGTAAGCTGAGTTGACAGCAGCAGGTGAAATTTGTCCAAAGTGACCAAAGACATCAGCAGGCAAGGTTTAGGCCTCTGTATTTTGAGTTGTGCAAGGTATTTTGTTCATCAATTACCTTGAGAAAGAAAGAACCATCAATAGCAAATATTATATAGCATTATTAGTGCATTTGAAAGAGGACATCACTAAAAAAAATGGCCACAAGGAAGAAGAAAATAGTGATCTTTCACCCAGACGACATATCATGTCACAAGTCAATTGCAACGATGGCAAAACTACATGAATTGCAACTTTGAATTGCTTCTGCATCCACCCTATCCTCCTCCAGATCTGGTTCCTAATGATTAGTGGCTGTTTGCAGTTCCCAAAAGAATGCTCCAGGGAAAGAGATTTGTCAAAGAAGAAGGGATATTGGAAACTGATGTGCATTTTGAGGCCAAAGACAAATTTTTTTTACAAAAAAGGCGTCGAATTGTTAGAGAAGCATTGGAATCAGTGTATCGCCCTAAAAGGAGACTATGTTGATGAAAAAAGTTGAATTTTGCCCAAAAGTTGTTGTTTTATTAGTTAGGCTTGGGATTTATTGAGTGATGTGTTACACCTGATTTTTTTTTTATTTTCCCTCGTTTTATGTCCTTGTGATGTTTTTGCAGTCTTATCTTAAAGGGGTAGATTGTTTCTGTTTTTTATTTTTTCCACAGATACATGGAATGGCATACACACAATCCTTAGTCCTTTTCTCCTCTATTGGATGTCTTACTTGGGAGAGGTATCTGTGAAGTGTAGAACCACTTTTGAAGGTTGTCCTGACGTTATATGAACCAAAGATTCTTGGTGTTTTCTTCAATAATCTCTTCACATAGGGTAGGCAGACCAAGATCATTTTCTGAGTGTTGTTATCCTCATGCACCCTCCCTTCCATATTTGTTGGAGCTATTGCCATGTAACCTGGGTAGTTGTTACATTGTAGGGTACTGCTTATATGAACCATTTCTTGTTCATATGTCTCTGGGTTGCTTTCTTCTGCTCCTCTTGATTTTAATGTCTTGTGAATGTTACATTCTTCAAACCCTCTTTCCTCATTATGTCTCCCAGAAATCTTAACTGCCTTTTTCTAATTGTAAATCAAATTGTGCTTTCTCATTCTCATTTTCCTTAAAATTTCCTCATTGCGCATTCACTACATCCATAACATTCTCATCATCCTTCTGCAGAGCCACATCTCTGTTGCTTGAAGTCTTCTCTTTATTTGTGAGAAAAATTTTCAGTATTCACTGCTACAGAGAGGTCTTGATATTACCTTGTAGGTGAGCATTATTTTCTTTGTTTCTGATTAAATTTTCCTGTGTTTTAATACTGTGTTTAGCTTTTTGGAAGGCTTTTTCTGCTATTCCTGTGTGCCTTTGGATTTCTGTGACATATTTTCTGTTATCTGTTATAACAGTTAAATTTCTGTATTTGTTGGATTTTGACATCTCTAATTTGTAGCACTTATGGACTGTCTCTTGCTTATAACAAAATTTAACTAATATAAGTTATCTCTCCTAGCATGGAAGGTGAAAAAAGAATAGTCTCCTCCTGTAGATTGAATAAAGTGTTTTGTTTTAAATTCTTAGAACATTACTGAATACAATAGGCACTAGAAGAAGGCTACAGAGTATAATGGCTGTTGTAATTATGACAGCTAAGGTGAGAATACTCAGTGTATAAAGACAAATATTTTTGTTTCTTCATTTTTATTAATTCTTTATAAGTCATATTTTCTATGGATCAGTAATTAATTTCTTACTACTCCACCTCTCAAAGGCATATGACCATATCATGTCAAAACACTGATTCTTGTTCAATCACTGAAGTTAAGCAATGCCAGGCCTGGTCAGTAACTAGATGCATGACTACTTGCGTATACTAAGTGCTATATCCGTGTGGTATAATAGATAGTGGTTCTAAATGAGAAATCTGATAGCCATGTTTGAACTCCAATTGAACTTTTTACATCCACATGCAAAGATACCCTTAAAAATGATATGAATCCACCAATTCCTTCCCCCAGCTATGGATTAAATAGTGAGGCTTGTATCTGGAAAAAGTCATTGTTATTCTCCAAAAGTTGTTAGTTTAATATTCACTTTCAAAAAAAGATTTATTCTTATAATCCTAATTATGTTTTTCCACAAGTTGATAAACAGTAAAAAACAAATTGGTCAATGATCTACTTTACATTGGTTAGTTCTGTATCAAGCACAAATCATATTAAAGATATACACCAAAGTTCCATGCAGTATTCAATGAAATTATTATCAATAGTCAATATGAAATATTTAGATTATATTATGTTATTATAAATATATATTATATAATTATAAATATTTAAATGGCCTTGCAATGTTATTGCCATTTAACCCTCAAAGAATCCTGTTGTGTTGAGGTAAAAAAGTTTAAATTTTCTGTTTTTAGTTTTTATTCTTTTCTGTAATCCATACTAGCTGATGACTGAAGTTTGATTGTCAAACCTTATAGTGTTCAGTCCAGAGTTTTAACCACATATCTATTTCTGCAAAACTAATAACAGTGAACATGTCTTATTTTACTACTGACAAACTAATAATGTTTTTATTGCTATGATTTCTCAGGTGAAAGTATCCTTATATGTAAAGCTAACGAGAAGCAACAAGCAAATGCTTTGCTGAAATCATCCTTACCTGCAGTTGTAAGTACATTGTTGCGACATCCACAGGACCATTTGAGCACATCTATGAAGAGAGCCATTTTAGAAGTAAGTATATTCAGAATAAAAGAATAGAATTTATTAATAATTACTTGAATCCTAAGTATTTTTAATATTAATCTTTCATATATTTTTTTCCTCATCTTCTTGCGTTTTATCTTGTCTGTCTTGGTTGAATACTCTCTGACAGCTAAAGTAACATAAAATTGGAATCCTCTTCATTATAAGAAAGACCATTGTGTATTTATTTGTGTGTGTGCGTGTATATATATATATATATATATATATATATATATAATGAATCCTCTTCATTATAAAAAAGACCATTGTGTATTTATGTTTGTGTGTGTGTATGTGTGTATATATATATATATATATATATATATATAGGGTGGGCCATAAGTCGTGCACCAAAGCATTTAAAACAATTCTGATAATAATAATAAACGTTATTTTATTAAAACCAAGCTTAACTAATGAACTGAGAAACACGTTGTACACACTGGTACAATCACAAATGCTCAAAATGCTCGCCATTTGCGTTGATGCACAATTCCATCACTTCATGTAATTCTTTGATGCACAACTTATGGCCCACCCTCTCTCTCTCTCTCTATATATATATATATATATACACACACACATACAAACATAAATACACAATGGTCTTTTTTATAATGAAGAGGATTCATTATATATATATATATATATATAATTATGAATTAAATGATTATATTAACCTCTACAATATTTATTGTATTGAGCACTGTTTATAAAAAAATAAATGCCAGGGGACTTAAAACAGTAAAACCTTGGGTCCTCATCACCTGGATATATATATATATATATATATATATATAATAAAATCGACTCTGTATGTATCCAAATCTTAAAATCTTACACAAGTAATTTTTTAGGACCACGAATAACCGGCAGAATCTAACTCCGTTATTGTCCGCCGCTATAAAGCTTTGGACAATGAGGGGAAAAAAAAAGAAAACTGCGGAGCACCGACAATACATACAGTACTTCACAGCAAAGAAAAAAAACCCTCAAACGGAACGAACCATAAAGAAAGAAAAGTGCTCGATACAAAACTAACCAAAAAGGATTAACCAAGAGGCAGTGACGTAGAGCAAAAACACACGAGAAAAAATCGCAAGATCGCCAAGACCTACCGCGGTTTCGCACAACGGCTCGTCAGGGCCCTCGTCAGGGCAAAGGCAGACCAAGGACTAATCAAATAAATAGACACCTATCAAAGACTAACCCATCTGGGGAAGGGGGTGTTCGAAGAGAAAAAAAAAAATTTCTGGAGTCACATTAAGGTCTGATACACTAAGCAAGAAATTTTGCTTTGTGGATTCTACACTTATTTAGTATTTCTGTTTTAGCGTTAATAAGTTTGTTGGCAGGTTCAAATTTAGCTATTGCTAGCTTCTCCTCGTCACATACCCTACAAAATTTATTGTTTTTGTTATAGTTAGGGCACTTTTTTATTATTTCCCATTTCAGAATGGGGTCCTTTTTAGTTTTAGTTTTTATTTCCCATACATAGGTAGATAACGCTGTGCTGTGCTTACACTTCTCGTTTTTAAAAGAGGTTTTATGGTTGTAAAACCTAATTTTAAAATTATCGTGTGTGGATCCTATGTATGTTTTAGGGCTTTTGTCATTTTCGTTAACGTAAACTTTAACTTTATAAACTACGTTTGCCTGATTGCAATTACCTCTAATAGGGCAGTCCTTTTTAATTCTACAATTACACTTATGTTTATTAACGTTAGTATTACTAGGGGCATTAATATTATCTTTCAATTTACTTTTGTTGGTATTATTAATTATTTTACCGATATTAGGTAAACAAGAATAGCTCAGTTTAATAGTGTTCCTATTAAATATTTTTTTAAGTTTGTTATTTGAATTGAAATGTTTATCTATTAACTTAAAAAACATTTTTCCTATTTTAGATTTGACTTCATTATTGTAGGGGGGTTAAACCATATAATATTTCTTGATCTATTATTATTGGTTTTTTTAGTAGCATTTTGGTCCGAAAATTCTAGCATTTGTTGATGTCCACTTTTTTTTAGTGCAATTTGATAAATTTTTTTGTATTTATCGAAAACTTCACTATTAGACGAATTGGTGGACAATCTAACAGCTATACCTTTAGGGATACCTTTAAGGATATGTATAGGGTGATTAGACTTTTTATTAACATAATTCGGAGTGTAATTCCTTTTAATGTATGGTGTTATAATTCTGTTATTCAGATTTAATGTTATGTCCAAGTAATTGACAATTTTAATGTTATGTTCTATTTCTATTTCTAGTTTATGAGATTTAAAAAAAACGACGAGCCATTGTGCGAAACCGCGGTAGGTCTTGGCGATCTTGCGATTTTTTCTCGTGTGTATATATATATAAAGGTGTAGATGTACATTTCTACATGAGATCTCTAACAGAGATTCCATAGCACATTGTTCTGTTCTAAATGGAGAAGGCCCTGGGGTAAAGGGGGAGGGGCAAGGTTAACAACAGTCAAGAATTGAGAGTTCCCTTAAGGTCAGAGAAGTGGGATTTTTTAAATTGGGGAATTAAGTTAAACAGAACAGGACAGAGCTGGCAGGGGCGGAGATTATAGGGGGGGTATAGAGACAAGAGAAAGATGGGGTATCAAATATCAAATGGTAGAGGCTAGTGAATGTTTACTGGGGTTTGGTATATTTAGGAGGGGAAGGAATAGATTTAAATGTAAGATCTTAAAAATTTTTAATTAAGTTTATCCATTACCAGAAGTCATGAATTTAAAGTTATTAAAGAAATATATATATATATATATATATATATATATATATATATATATGTGTGTGTGTGTGTTAACAAAGGGAAAAAAGGGCTTTAGTAAAGGAATCCATATTTTATAAAGATAGACAACTAAAGGAGTTAAATTACTTTTTTAAGGTTAAGATTTTGAGCTGTTTGAAGAGGTGTATTTAGGGGGGAAGGAATGGGTTTAAATATAAGATCTTCAAAATCTTTTAATTAAGTTTATTTAATTAAACTTTTTAGGTAGATGCTAGCTAAATGCCAATTACAGGAAGTTATAAGTTTAAAAATTATTAGAGAAAAATATATATATATATGTGTTAACCAAGGAAAAAAGGGGTTTAGTAAAAGAATCCATATTTTATAAAGATAGGCAATTAAAGGAGATTGGGATAAGAAGGTAGGGGGGTTAAAATACTTTTTTAAGGTAAACGTTAAAGTAAGATTAAAATTTAAATTAAATCCATTTAATTTATATTCTAACATCTAGCAAACGGGGATTTAAATTCTAAATTTAAGTATTCAAAAAATTGGCTTTGTGGCGGCACGTACTGATAAATTCCCTTCTAAGATTCAGTAGCCGGTGTTGGTGGGGGTATTTTAATATTGAAATTTTTTCCAGTAAACATAGACAGCACCTATCACGAAAATTCCTCGGAATACGGGCTGAACCTACTAGTTTCCAGCTAATTTCAGGATCCAGCCCTTCTTCTTTCATTTTCCAGAATGCTTATGAAAGGGCTGTCTGGTACCTCTGACTGGAGTTCAAAAAAGAGTACCTGTGCTGATACAGTCTTTGTTTGAAAGGACCGGTGGACATACCAATATAGGTCCGGAAGTCGTTTTTATTGTTTGATGGAGAAATGCGGGCTTCATAAATCACCTGGGTGGATTTGCATTTTCCCTCCACCGGGCAGGCGTCCACAGAATTACAGCTGCATTCGTTTAGAATTCCAGACCTAGATTCAGCATTGCACAAGTTCACCAGAATACTTCTATTACGGGAACCAATAAGGCTGTCCATATTCGGGGTGCAAGAATAACTAATTTTAAGGGTGTACCTATTAAAAATCTTCCGTAGAGTATTACTGCTATTAAAATTTTTGTCTATTAACTTGAGAAAATATTTACCAATATTGATGTTAGTTGGTTTACAATAAGGGGGGTTAAACCGAATTATCTTTCTTTTTCTACAGTTTCCTTTATTTTTATTTTTGGATGATTCGGAGTCTATTGTAGGTTTATTATATGTTAACTTGTTCTTATATCTGCTTTTTTGAAGGGCCTTATTGTAAATATTTTTACTTGCATTGAAAGTTTTAATGTTGGATGATAATTGGTTGATCCTATTATTCACTATATTGGGTATCTGTTTTATAATATTTTTGGGGTGGTTGGATGAAATATTAATATAAGTGGGGGAACTATTTTCTTTGAGAAATGGTTGGTAGGATCCATCATTTAAGTTAAGGGTGATGTCTAGATAGTTTACAATTTTAAGATTAGAGGTGACTTCAACTTTAAAACCAAGGTACTTCAGGGATCTAATTATTTTTTTGTGTATCCTATTTGTGTAGGGCCCATTGAAATTAGGGATAATTATTAATCCATTGTCCCGATATAGGCCTAATTGTTTTGGGTCTAAAAATCTGCTTAGAATATCTAAAATGTAAATTCCCACAAGATCTGCCACCTGAACTGAATCATATGCTCCCATAGGGACGTCAATATATATATATATATATATATATATATATATATATATATATATATATATCTTGTCATGCTCAGGTAGAGACAATAGCGAGGTAATGTTGGCTCAGTTCATTCTCTTTACTACTAGTTATTAATTCTCTTGCCATGTGTTCACTCATTAACAGTGCCTTATTATTGTATTTTTTGCAATAATTATGTTGTCGAGTAGTGAAGAATATATCCGCACCCAACTTCCCACTTAGAACTGAGGCTCAATTTAGTGACATTCACATTACTCCCTTGCTAGTCGCTAACATAATTTCAAAGCTTGACCCCCATAAGGCAAGTGTAGGTAACTGAATCCCAATCATTGTCCTGAAGAAACGTGCTGCTAAACTCTCCTCTCTCTTCTTTGAACTTTACAACTGCTGCCTCTCTGCTTCTTGTTTCCCTGTCTGCTGGAAGTCCTCCTCTCTGGTTCCTGTATTTAAGAATGCTGGAGAAAACCTCAGACCCCTCCAAATATCGCCCTACCAGCCTCCTACCAATTTTTGGCAAAGATTTCTTATCTTCTTGGCAAAGTGCTCCACACTATCATTAATGCTGAAGTAGTTCAACATCTCACAGTCCATGGCCTCTTATTCAATAAACAGTATGGTTTCCACTTCACCAGGTCTACTGCTGATATGTTAACGACCATCACAGAGTATATATATCAGGCTCTTGATAAGAACGGCAAAGCTCAAATTATTGCACTAGATATTTCCAAAGCTTTTGATAGAGTTTGGCATGCTGGCCTTCTACGCAAGCTACATGGCTATGGTATAACTTGTTGATTGTTTGACCTAATCCAGTCTTTTCTTTCCAATCACTTAATAAAAGTAGCACACTTCCAGATACTATCATATGAACGTGGGTGTCCCTCAAGGCTCTATTCTAAGTCCTACGCTTTTTTCTGATCTTCATCAACAATCTCTCTGATGTAATCAGATCCCAAGTAGGCTGATGACACAACAATTTCCTCCCACCTAGATGAGAAATCTGCCAAGGCTGACAAAGCAAACTTCGCTGTTGATCTTGAAAAGGACCTTCAATCTGTGGTGGACTGGGGTAAGAAATGGCTTGTAAATTTTAATGCTTCTAAAACAAAGCTGCTATCATTTAACCACCATAGACAACCCCTTCTACTCCGCATCAGAATGGATCAGGTTAATCTCCCTGAAAGCAAAACACTGCGCCTCCTAGGCCTAAATCTATCAGCCAACCTCAAGTGGAATGACTACACTGAATCTATAGCTAAATCTGCTGCTCGGAAGGTTGGTTCTCTTTGTGGGGCCAGGAAGTTTTTCTTGTCTAATTCCATCTTACACATATATAAATCTACCACTACCATCCGCCCGTGCATTGAATACTGCTTCCACATCTGGTCAGGTGCCTCTGCTATTCATCTCAGGCTTTTTAACAAAATCCAACAAAGAATCTGCAATGTAATTGATCCTGACCTGGTAGCTCAACCCCAGTCACTTTCTCACCAATGTAATGTGGCTTCTCTCTGTCTCTTCTACAAATACTTTCACGGCTTCTGCTACGATGCATGAATTTACTTGAGTTACTAGACTACCAATTAGATCCCATCCTTTTACAGTGAAACCAATCAACTGTAACCGCAACTTCTACACTAGCAGCTTCTTCGCTTACACTTCTCGCCTGTGGAATTCCTTTCCCTATACTTGCTTCCCTGAAAGCTACAATCACTAAGAATTTAAATGCAAAGTCAATTGCCATCTATCTTCTTGACTCGCATCCTTTCCATGACAACCCTTGTATCATGTTCTTTTTCCTTTCCACTCCACTCTCAAGCAGCTCTCTTCACACCCGTATTCTCATCCTTTTCTTACTCATTCTCTGACTCCTCTATAACTTGTTCCTATTTCTCATCAATCACCTGTTCTCTAACCCCCTGCACACTAGTGGCAGTTCTGCTATGCTTAGGATGAAATGATTTTAAAAAAAAAATTATATATCCTCTCTTGTAATGAAAACCATTGTGTAATTATATATATATATAGGGAAAATGAGTCTATTACATTACTGTGATTTTGATCTTTTCAGTTTTGTCAAGTGATTTGTTTTGACTGATGGTTTAACGGTTAATGTTCATAACTAGAAATTCAAAGTAAGGGAGTGGTTTGTTATTGGGAATCCTGTCATCCAGGTTTGTATGAGCCTAGAAAATATTTTCTAATATGTCTACATCCGGACATTATTTCAGACCTTTCATTTAATAGCTTTTTAAAAAATTCCTATTGAAGTTGATTGAACAAGAAAAGCTATTATCAAGTTTTGCAAATCTTATGGCTTGAGGATAAAATTATAATTTGTTCTTTCTTTATTTTTCTGTAACATGTCTTCTTCATACATTTATTAATTGTTGCATTTTTTAATTTCATGTTTTGTGTCAATTTTTTTTTTATCTGGACTCCCAAATATTGTTTGTGTGACAAATGTACCAGGAGGTGTAAAATGATAACACTTTCCATTCTCACAAAGTAGTAACCTTGACATGGTTATTGTCAGGGTGCAATAATCCAACAAGCTATAGTTGCACATGCAACATGGCTAAGGTGATTTATACCCACAAATCAAACAAGAATGCCCATTATTGGGGAAATTATTAATAAATTTTGTGGTTTATAAGGCTACTGGGGCAAATAATAATGACATCAAATGTTGGAGTTACTTTGAGACTGAGCTGAGTTCCAAATCAATTGGTTTTGTTATATTTACTTACATACAAATACCTTTGAGAAAAGGTATAAACTCACCTCTTCCCTCAGCTATATGTTAATTAATAGGAGTTGTATCCGTGTATCATTCAGTCAGATAAGTGCCTTTCATGATACACACTTTGGGCAATCATGTTTCTTTAGAGACATGACTGACTGGGCAGAAGATTATCCTACAGTAGGTTGCCATTGCTTTCTGCGGTAAACTGGTTGCCAGCCAAGGCTATAGAACCCAATCTGTCTTGTTATTTAACCCATTACTGTATGAAAGAGTTGGATTAATACCTTTCCCAAGGGTATTTGTGCGTAAGTGAATGCAAGCAATTCAACTGGAATTTGAACTCGGCTCCCTGATTTGTCGTTCTGAGTTGATAGCCACTGCACCACAAAGCACATCCCCAGTGTATCATTATTATCTCTAAAAAAAATATTCTTTTGATCTAAAAATATTTTCTGACTTTGAATGACCTGTAAAGGTTTGAAGAAAAGCTGTAAAAAACAAATTAATGTTTCAATTCACCTTTTAATATTGATTATTTCTGTTGTTATTCTGCTGAAAAATTATGGTATGTTTCCATTCATTTCAGGTAATTGTAAGTGGAGCTGCCAGAAAACCTTCTGATGTTTACCTTTACACCAAATGTACATTGTTGGCTGCTTGTTTAGAAGAAGAGAAAGAGGCGGGAAAAGAATTGACCCATGATGTTGATCCTGTCCAAGAGTGTATACAGTTTCTGGAAGAAAATGAATTTATAACTCTTAAAAAAGTGCCTAATGCAGGTCAGTATCATTTCTGTCCTGCAGCTTTTACTGGTTAAGTAAATTTTATTGCTAGTAACATTGAATGTGACAGATTCCAGATTTCTGCTTTCAGAATTCCAGTTTGAGATTCTCAAAGTAGGCACGGAAAATATACAGAGTTCAGTGTGTGTAGTGGGGTGGAATGTTAGAGAGCAGTTAAAAAAATGTTATAGTGAAGTTGTAAAGTGGTATGAGAACCAATTAATATTTTTTCTTTTCTTTTTTTTTTTTTACAAAATTTTAAGGATCACATAAAGAATAAAATTAACAGAAGAGTTATGCATGAACATACGGTTTTATTTCATTTGTTAACTGAAGTTAAAGTTCAAATATTTGCTTATATCTTGCTGATATTATCTTGACAGAATGCACCAGATCAGACGGCCAATGTTGGCATGGCTCTATGTTCTAGATCAGGGCTCAGCAACCTTTTGGAGAGTGAGGGCTAAAAAGCTATGTTTTAGAATCATGGAGGAGGACCAAACACTTATGGCTAGAGTGTCATGGAAAAGAACCATGTTATTAAATATGTGAATAAATTTTCTATGTGTTTGAAGAAAGCAAGGATTCAATATAATTTAACATCTGACGAGAATTTTGTTAAAAAAATATTACATCTTAAAAATAAATGTTTCATAAATCAGTACTGAAAGAAAAAATTCCGTTAAAATCGGTTGAAAACACTATATTCATTTAAAAGTGCCCGTTCATGAAAGCAATTTCACAGAAAAAGTGAAAGTGAGGCCATACGCTAATTTTGTCAATCCCTACAAATAAAAAATAAAAGTAAAACACATTCTCCAGATAAAAAGAAATAATTTTTTTTATTTTGACGCAATATATTCAGACTGTCAACTATCACTTTGGTTTACCTATATTTATATTGTGTCCAGAGTAAGGTAGCAGGCCAGACAAGCTTCACTTGAGAGCCAGATGTGGCCTGTGTATTGGGGGTTGCTGACTGCTGTTCTAGATTTTTAGGTGTGCAGGACAGATTGGGTTCTATAGCCTTGGTCGGCAACCAGTCTACTGCAGAAAGCAATGGCAACCTACTGCGGGATAATTTTCTGCCCAGTCAGTCAGGTCTCTTTCGAGACATGATCGCCCAAGCGTGTATCACGTATGGCACTTAACTGACTAAATATAGCTATAGGTCTTTGAAAAATATCTAATGGCTTCTGAAAAAAGTCTTACACTCTTAAGTCAGCATCAGCTGGAGTTGTGATAAATTATTTTTTTAATTTTTGTACAAAGGGAATTAAAATATTTTAGTGTCTAAAGATTTTGTTTAATTCTTATCTTTTGCAGATAATGAACAAGAATTAGAATCTTGCTTTTTTCCAACCCAGCTTGGATCAGCTGTTCTCTCATCTGGCCTTTCTCCTGACGAAGGGATTTACGTCTTCTTAGAGCTGCAAAGAGCAAGACGATGTTTTGTGCTTGAAAATGAATTGCATGTAGTTTACTTGGTAACTATTTTATCACATTCCAAAATTACTTCAAACAAACTTGTAGCTAGCAAATATCATGGCATATCTACATGATATTTGTGTGTATCTTTGTATTAGTTTTATAAATTACTTACATGTGTGTATTTATATTGAACTTATATTTCTACTTTTGCAGATTGAAGTATATAAGTTGTGTAGATTTATCATTTTTAGAACCCCTCCCCCATTTATTTATGATTATTTTAAATATATCATTTTCTTTTTTATATATATATATATATATATATCTTTTAAAGCAATTTTTGTTTCTCATAAATAATATGGACTGGGCTACTGTTACAATAGTCTGGTATATATATATATATATATATATCAACATTTAAATTATGTATCGGTCAGTGTTACTCAGTATCTGAAGATTGCATTGTACTGCTGGTGAGGAAAAAATGTATATTTATTATTAATATATAATTTATTTATAGCTCCGTTATTTTACATCGAGCACTACTTTAGTAACAGCAGAACTCAATGACTGAGATATATATATATATATATATATATATATATATATATATATATATATATTAAACAGTTATAAATCAGGTTTAAATTAGATTTAGATTAGACCAGCAAACAGTACTATTAGAAAGTGCTCAATACATTTTTGAAAGGAAATGAAGCTTTAACATGTAGAGATTTTAGATATTTAATTTGTATACAAATCTCCTGATGAAAACCAAAAAGGTCGAAACCATAATTGGCTGATCTCTCCAACTTAAATAATTATATAAATACCTATCTGTTTGTGATATTATAAGTAGGATTCATTAAACAAATATGTCCAAAATTTTATTTACTCTAAGCAATACATATTTAGTAACATAGCAAATTTGGGTGGGTAATGAAACAATCATAGTTACTTAATGGTAAATGTAAAATGAACTGTTTCCAAAAACAACAAATGGTCTGGTCCTGGGTATGATGGTAAACTGCATCCAGCAGCAAGGCCTCTGATTGGGAGGTTGTAAAGAGCATGGAACCACCTCTTAATTGCTGTTGTTCCCAGGTCCACCCTGACCCAGGGTGGTAGCACTTGTTAGGGTCCCAGTAATGGGCAAATAGTTAACCCCCCCCCCTCCCAAACTGGGGTCAAAACACTATGAAAGTGTAAAAATACACTTTTATAGAAATATCCACATGAAAATAGACTTTTATAGAAAAAAAAAATTTTTGAAGGAAAAACATTATTACCAGTAATACATTTTTGAATACAAGACTAGAAGACATCTTCGGTTTTCTAAAAAAAAAAAAAATTTCCTCAAAATCTGACTAAATCAACCTTCTCACTATAACCAAACATTAACAATACCTTTAAACCCCACCTTTTTGGCATTAAATGACCCATAGAGGCTGATATGCCATTAAACAAAATTCAAACTCAAACAAAGGGTCAGTATTCATTGACTGAACATTTAGTCTTCCTGTCAGTTGAAATTCATAAAATCTTTCTCATGAAATCAAAACAATCTTTCTTAAAACAGGTTTTCAGGAAAATTGGCTGTTTCTAATATTCATGGCATTTTCTTTCTTAACCTTTTGTTTAAGGTAGTGTGAAAAGTCAACACCTTGATTATATCATTGTTTTCCCTTCTAGTTACATGTGCTACCTATTTTTGTTGCAGTTGGAAGTGATGCATTTATTGATATTTGATAAAGCTCTATGTGATTTTATAGCACCAATCTTTGGAGTTTGATAAAGGATTCACTTCTTTAAGACTTCAAAGATTCATTCACTTGTAGTCATTTTTAATTCTTCTTCTTCTATGTACCATGTCCCTTTAGGACATAGGCGATCATGGCCTTCCACGTCTCTCTATCCCTGGTAGCTCTTAGCACACTTTCTCCTGTTACCCAACCCAAACCCCGCTCTGCCATCCACCTGCTCAGTCCTGTCAAATATGGTATCCTGGCTCTCTTTTCCTCTATTTGCCCTGTGAGCATCAGATTCTCCATGCCTTTCTTCCTCATCACATGTCCTCCCAGGAACTTCAGCTGTCTTTTCCTGATGCTCAGTATTAATTTACTTTTCATTTCCACCCTTTCTAAAACCTCATCATTACTCACATGCTCAATCCATGATATTCGCAGCATTCTTCTGTAGAACCATATTTCAGTTGCTTCAAGTTTTTCCTTATTGTTCAACATTCACTGCCATATTGAAGAATAGACATTACATAGCAATTCAGTACTCTCTTCTTTGTTTCTAGTGAAATCTTCCTGTCTCTGCTCAGCTTCTGGAATGCATTCTTTGCCATGCCAATTCAACTTTGGATCTCAGTGTCGCATTTCCAACTTCTGTGAGAACACTTCCCAAGTACTTAAATTTTTGTACTTGCTTGATTTTAGTATCCCCAACCTGTAATTGGCATTTTGGGCTCCTCTGCTTGCTGATGACCATACTTTCAGGTTTTAGTTTATTTATAGTTCTTTCTTTTGACTTTCTTCATCTACCTTTTTTAGGAGGTTTTGTAGTTTTCTTTCCGTGTTGGCTATCAGAACTGCATCATCTGCATATCTTATGTTGCTCAGATTCTGAGTGCCAATGACAAATCCTGGCATAACTTCTAGGGTCCTCAAATAGTCTTGCTCTACAAGTATATCTGTTGAAAAGTAGGGTCTTCACCGTTTCATTGAAGGACCTTCTCCGGTGTTGCAGGTTTCGGGCCCCTGAATAAACAACCATGATATACAACAAATGTGTTTGTTGTGTTGTCTTTTATCCATAAACATCCTCAGATAAAACTTAATGAAACAGACACATTCTTGTCTTATGTGCTGAAATGTGTCATGAAAAAAAAATTAAGTCCATCTCTCTCCTACTGCCGTAGCAATGTGCACAGTCAACGCCTTCTGAAGAAATGTGACTGCCCTCTCATTCCAACTCTTTACATAGAGCTTGGTACTCTGCCTATACAAAACACCACACATTGCATAGACAAGCCAGCTACCAATCATGATTTTCCTGCCTGCCCCCTGGACTCACTTTGGGGATGTCAAGTTGATTGACAGACTCATTACATCTTACACCTCTTTTAATTTTTGTGTATCTGTTGAATTTGTTTTCTGTCTGTATACAGGAGTTTTGCTGCCAGTGAAGGTTCTTGATTACTCTAATGTCTTTGCCAAATATGTCAAGGTTGCTAAGCATTTCTATCAATTCTTTGTGGCCTACTTTGTTGAATGCTTTGGCATAGTCTACAAAACACATGTAAATATCCTTTTTCATTTATATCATTCTTTCTGATAGCATTGTAAGCATAAATATCGCATTCCTTGTTCCAGTGTCCTTGACGAAGTGGCACTGTTCTTGTCCTATTTACGGTTTGATTCTTTTTCGCACTCTATTCATCAGAATTCAGACAATGAATTATGTGGCTCATCAAACTGATTGTTTGGCTGAGTTTGCATTTGATTGCATCTGGCTTCTTAGGCAGAGCTATGAAAATTGGTTTACTTAGGTCATCTGGTATTACACCACTCTTGTAGATTTTATTTATTATTTCCGAAATTTTCTCTATGCTGAAATTTTCTAAGGCTGTCAGCATCTCTATTACAATGCTGTCTGATCCAGCTGTTTTGTTCCTATTCAGTTTGGCCATTGCAGCTTTTACTTTGGATTTTAGTATTTCTGCTTCATCAGCATATTTGTTTACTATCTGTTGCTCTCTCTTGTCGCGGAAGAGATCTTTTATATATTCTTCTCATCTCTGGAGTATTTCCTATTTCTCTAATATGATTGTTCCATCCTTGGATTTTATACATCCTGTTGAAGAGCATGTTCTTTGTCCTGTCAGTTCCCTTATTTCTTTATGCATTTCTCCTTTATTAGTCTTGCTCAATCTCTCTACTTCAGCACATTTGTTATTGAGTCATTCCTCTTTATTCTGTCCGCACTTGGTTCTTATTTCTTTTTGTAGTTTCTTGTATTCACTTCCATGTCTTGGTATAGTTTTATGTCTCCTTTGCATCATGTCAAGAATCTCTTCAGTCATCCACTTGTTTTTTTCTTCTGCATCTGATTTTCTCTGGGACAAAGTTGATTGCTGATGTTATTCGTACTTTTTTAAGTGTGTCCCATTTCTAATTTCTATTTCCCATTTTTTTCTGCAGGTTGAGGTCATTCAGGAGTGTGTTGTATTGCAGTCTGGGTGCTACCCTAGGCTTCTTTAGTCACTGGAGTTTCACCCTTAGTTTGCAGATAACAGGAAGGTGGTCACTTCCACAGTCGGCATTTGGATAGGTTTTGCATTGAACCACTGTGTTTTTGAATTTTTTGATTATATAATTGATTTGGTTTTTTTGTGTTACCTCCTGGGCTTCTGCATATCCATAAACATCTTGGGTGTTCTAGAAACCATCGTCTTACACTGCTGGACCCATTTTTCCCCACAGTTGTTGCAGATTTCTAATTCAAAGTTGCCAGTTGTCTCCACTTCCCTCTCCTTAATGGAACCAATGGCCATATGTCCAATAACCAAGATAAGCCTTCAAGTTGGAGGACATTGGCTTTGGTCTGACCTGGAGAAGAATGAACTCTGCAATGTCTACTTACCTTAGATATGCTACTCATGAATGAATATTTCTCTGGCTTTCAACTGAGATATGTAGACAGATCTGGTCAGGGGATCAGTTACGCAGTGACCATATAACCACTCCTGCTGATAAGGATATCTATAAAGTTGAACTGATCACTTGGTGCACTTTTTGTGTTTTAAAAATTAAGATTATCATCATAGAATTGTCTTTTTTTTTCAATAACACCTGAAATCAACTTTGCATTTGATAGTCACTCTTGTAGATTGACTGTAATATTTTTTTTTTTCAGGTGACACCAGTTTATACTCAAGACATTTCTGCCAACATTGATTGGTTCACCTTTTACAATCTTTGGGAACAACTCAGTGCTGATCAAAAGCGAGTTGCTGAATTAGTTGGTGTTGAAGAATCTTTTCTGGTTAAAGCCATGCATGGACGGATACCTACAAAGACAGTCAAGCAAATGCGAACACTTAGCATTCACAAGAGGTTTTTTACTAGCTTGGCCCTTTTAGATTTGGTGCAAGAGATGTCGCTTGTTGCAGTTTCTAAGAAATACAAATGCAACAAAGGTCAATTGCAGTCACTGCAGCAGTCAGCAGCCACATTTGCTGGTAATAAAAAAAATTATATCTTCTATCTGAATTTTTGGGATGGGGAGTTATCATTATATACATATAGACCAATGTCCTCTTCTTTGTTATTATTATCATAATACTAGCAGTATAGCCTGGCGTTGCTCGGGTGTAATGAAAGCTTTAAAACTAATCCATGGTCCTGGAGCTCAGACTCTTTGGATGTTGGCACAAAAGACCAAAAAGCAATAGTTGTTTCCACTTAAAGTGAAACCATAGACTGAAAGAAAAATGAATGGATGTAAGTCAAATTTTGATTTCCTGGTATCGATATCAAATAAGTTTTTTTCGTTGTAAACTGAATTTTGAAAGCTAGATAAGTCCTCTGAGTAAATAGTATCATGACTGAGACTAAGAACTACAATTATACATACTTAGAGCCAAACCCGAAGCAAAAACTAAAATAAAAGGGCTGAAAAAATACAGACATATAGGCAGATGAACAGACACACACACAAACATCTTGCCTTTTATATATATATATATATATATTATCGATTTTCTGCACTATTGTAAGAACTGCAACTTTGAAACTTCTGAAGATTGTTTCTTATGTCTTTGTCTATGAGTGTATCAAATTTGATTAAAATTGGACCACTCCTTCTATAATCTGATTTTTTCTATTATCGATTTTTGATATTTATTGGGGGTATCTCGACACAAAACCTAGCTAAGAACACTCGGAGACGCTTATAGTATAACTGTGTAAATTTTGAAGAAAATCGGTTCAGTCGTTTCGGAGTCTATAGGTAACGGACACACACACACAGAGACAAAGTTCCATTTATAAATAAGTTTGGATTAGATTTTAGACATTGTGTTCTCTGGCCTGCTTCAGATATTTATTTATTGATCTGATTTGATTGATAAACTGTAAAAAACAAACCAACCATTTATACATTATTTAAAGTAAGAAAGTATTTTTAGATTCTAAGAATTTTTTTTAGATAATAATCGTTTATTGATACACGTCTTATTAATTAATCCATAGTTGGGGAGAAAAGAGGTGAATTCATACCATTCTTAATAGCATTTGTGCATAAATGAATATAATGAACCCAACTGATACCCAGCTCTCCGATTAACAACTTCAAGCCATTATCTATTACACCACCAGCACATCCAAACTGGTATTCTTAAATGGTCACTCATCTCGGTACTGGTCAGGCTTGACATTGCTTAACTTCAGTGATCATACAGAAACCAGTGTTTCAACATTATTTGACTGTAAGCCTTTGTTGATTTGAGTAACCATTAGGGAATTTTGAACTTTATTTAATCATAATGACATCTATATCCACTGGCCCATGTGAATATACACGTTGATTAGTTCCTGTGACTTGACCCAAAGAGTTGTGAGTTCAATACCAGGCTACAGCAGTGGTGAACAAGTAACTTAGAGTCAGAATAGAGGGAGATAACTCATGACTACCAAAGAGGCTTTGCACAAAGAAATGAGAATGATATACCCCAGTGATTGTAATAAAGGGTTCAGTTTGAAATTCCTAGCGCCCGAAGAAGGCCAGACTGTACAATGGCTGAAATGTCATACAAATGGCAACAAAGATGAGGACAACAGTCAGAATAATGTAAATAGTGTAAATACTATCCCATCTCAAAAATATAGAGAAATACTGAAATATTTTTGTTTTTCTGAGAACAGAATTTAATTTATAAAATTTGACTGATGGAGGCACTGACCAAAGTTTAGCATTAATTTTTAATGAATCTAGCAGATAAAAAAATTAGATATAAACAAATGCCCGATATTAAAAACAATCATTTCACTAGAATTATTGTTATTTAAACTGAATTAATTAAGTTCATTTTTAAATTTATGATCAGGAATGGTGACCACATTCTGTGCCCGGCTTGGATGGACTCTTCTTGAGCTGATTGTCTCCCAATTTCAAAGTCGTCTTTCATTTGGCATTCAAAGAGAACTGTGTGATCTTGTAAGAATTTCTTTGTTGAGTGGTCAGCAGGCCAGGATACTTTACTCTGCTGGCTATGTGTCTGTTGCAAGTTTAGCTAAAGCTGATCCTGACCAACTTGAACATATCTTAAGAGCAGGAATTTCATTCCAAAGGTAAGCTTTCATATTTCTCCCCCACCTTCAGTGGAATATTGCCACAGCCTCATCACACTTGATGTTGCTGTAGCAGTTTTGTAGCAAGTAGATTTTTTGCTGGAGTAAGAAAGTTGTTAGCTTCAAACCTAACTGATTTTGAATTCAGAAACTTTCTTCATCTAAAATGATTTCCAACCAACTCTAGAAAGTTTTTTCTGCCTTGATATTTAACTCCTAGATGGGGTAAGAAAAGATGGATTCATACTTCTTCCAATAGTATTTGTATGACAGTAATGAACTTGGCCAGAATTAGAAACTGGTATGCCAATTCTACATAGATAATTTCAAAGATCTTTGTACATCTGAAAAGTAAATATTAAGTTGTTGAAATTGTACTTGAAGGGTTCATATAAATTCTATGGTGCATTTTGGCAGTATAGCAATAGAAGACAAAATAGTTTACAAAAATTAATGATTTGTAAAAAAAAAAAATTAATTCAGTTTAAAATGGCTGCTTATCCTTTCATAACTTTATGCTTCATGACAAACAATTTAATTCAATATTTTCATTTTTCAATATTTTTGCATTGATTTTCTTTTCTGTCACTTTTTCATGTGTTTTTGTTGGCAAAAGCAAAATTAAATTTCTACTGGCTAAAATACCCTTTATAGCAAGTGCATTCCAAACTTGTCTAAAATTTGGGATTGTTTTGATTTTATTTGTTGATGATTGGTTGGTTAGCTGTATATCAACTTCTATGGGTTATTTAATGCTGAAATGTAAATATTTTGTGTGCGATTTTTTTTATTTGGGGAGATAATAATGGTTTAGTAATACAAGTGTTACTAATTAACCTGTAACTAGGAGGTGATAAGAAGTGGATTCATATCTTTCCCAAGGGTATTTGTGCATGTGTATATATAGTAAATGCAACTGAAATTGAGACTTGATTCTCTGATTAACAATTCTGAGTCATTATTAATTACACTACCCACAAATCCAAGCTTACAGCATCTGGTATTTCTGAAAGATGTTCAAGAAGCTTCCTTGAAAGAAGACCTATCCATCTTGATAGGTGAAAATTCAGAATCTACTTGGTAGTGCTGGATTGTTACTACATTAGTTTTCGCTGTATTGAATTTTACAAGCCAGTCCTTCCCCCATTGAACTACCTGGGCTGCTAACTTCAGATTTTTACAGGTTAATCTGTAAGCTGTTGTATCATCTGCATAGTTACTCATTAATGATCATAGTATGCTCTTAGGCAGATCATTAGTATACAGTAGGAAGAGATTAGGAGAGAATCCTGAGGAATGATGGCATTGATCTTAGGAACTTCTGATCACTGGTCATTAACAATGACTTTCAGGAACCAACCTGTTAAAAAGGACTTAATAATTGAGAGAGCCCTTCCAGAGATTCTATAGTTATGGGATTTAGATCTGGCAATGAAGTGGCCAATGGATAACCTGTAAGTCAGCTAAGTGTTCCCAGAATCACTTCCTGCTACATGATGAGACATTGTGTTATCATGGTGGAACTGACCATTACAACTTGGAAACATGGCTGTACGACGAAATCTGTATATGTTACACATGTCAAGATAGGATCTCGTTTCACTATTGATCTTTGTGAATTTGAAGAGAATACACACCAAACTGATGTAGAGCTACTACCATCTTGTACAAACCGGATCCATAGCTTAATAAGGTTTTCTCCACACTTGAAATTGACTTGTCTAACCTGGTGACATGGTACCAGTTCAATAGTAATATTTTCTGACCCAGATGAGGTACAGAAATTGATGCCATGTTGTTTCATCATCATCATCATCATCATCATCATCATCAGATGGTGCATAGGGCAGCAACTTTTTGTTGCTGTTTCTGTAACAAACTGTTTTTTACGGGACAGAGTTGTTAGCCCTGCACCCAACCCCCAAACCTGGAGGACCATGTTGTTGCAGTGTGTCCTAATAAAATTAAAATATATAAACAAAAATAAAAAAAATTTCAAATTAAAATAAGGTATTTGCACTTTCCTTTTAAACTTTTATCTCTTTCTTTCTCTCTTTCTGGTCTCTTCTCAAACTATGAGAACATAAACCTCAAATAAAAAAAGGGAGAAAAAAAACTGAACCCAACCACAAACACTGGAAGTTTGCAGAGCAGAGATTTTTAATTTGTGACTAAAAAATAACAAAACTCAGGGAAGCTCCATGCATAAATTCCATTATAAAAAAAATGAAAAAGGAAGGAGTGTTGAAAAATAAAATAATTTGGCCAATCAAAAAATTGACACAAAGAGACTTTAATGTTAGCCAAAACCAAAGTTTCCATCACAAACTCTGAGCCTATTCAAAAGTATAGAAACCAACATTTCTGGGCTAATGCCAAAGAGGACTAGAATGATGACAGGAGAGGATGGAACAAAAGAATGCAGCTATGCATGACTCTTGAAGAAGCAGTTAAGAGGTCATCAGCTACTGACATTTCAGCACTGTTAAGGGCTGAGAAAAAACAGTAGGTTGAAATTGACTTACTTTCTGACATTACTACTACCTCTATCTTGGCCTGACTTCAAAATGACCACAAACAGACATTTCTCTAGTCTGCTATCAATATCCACCTTGTTAAACTTTCTGCTATGGCAAATACCAAAGGACTCTAAAGAAAATAAATAAAAAATATATTTTTTTTATTTTAAACCTGTTGTAACCTCGTTGGTTATTGTTGTGACTTAAAAGGTTACTGGGTTGTGGTATCACATCATTGTATTGTCTTGAGTCTTGGTATATAACTTTGGTTACTAGTGGATTTGTAGTAATATAACACTGTCACCCGGCTGGTTGGTTGGTTCACTGCCCCTATGGTCAGGAGCCTGCCACAATGATGATGTCCAAACGGCACCAATTATGACGATGCTTTCGGGCTGCTAGTTGTGATGAGCTCGTCACAGTAGCTGGTCCCCAAGACGTCTATTACAACAATGAACTCACTGCCCATGCTGTGTTCTTTTGATCTCAGCAAGTCACGTTGAGAAAACCCGGTGACCGTACTTCTATCATATCAACCAGACCAGACACTTGTGTACAAATAAAATAATTCTGGCACCAGAAAAAAAATTGAATAAATTAATAACTTCGAAGACGCTTGGATGAGTTACGAAAGAAAGTTTTTATAAAAAAAATAATTCATTACAAAAGCAGAAAATACAATTGTCGAAATTCAAGTTTACAACGAAGAGAGGATTCATTTAAAAATATCAGAGCTTTTTAATTTTCAAATAAAAATAAGTCCTTCCAAAGCTTTGTTAAAAGTAATCAGAGCCTTCAATTTTTAAAAATAATCAGACTGTCAATTCTCCACATAAAAACATGTCTTTTCGGCCTTTATCAAACTTTGCAGAGACAGCCAAATAACAGTGCGACCTGGCGGCGGGCAGTGTGGGGGTCGTTTGGTCTTTGTCGCCTGAAAATCTCTTTGCAAATCTCAAAAATTCCTTTCATAACAGTGCAAACTTTTTGTTAAGAATAATCAGAGCTTTCAATTCTCCAAATAACTTTTAAAACAATAAAGTTCTTTTGGGGTTCTTATCAGAGGCGCATTATTTGACTTTAACTTTTCTTAAATTGATAAGCGGCAGGCTTTTCTACGTTTCTTTACATCTTCAGTCATGAGTTCTATGGTAGGCGACCAGCCATGGGTCATGGCTTGCAATTAGGAACTCTTTCCCCTCAGTCGTTACATTTTGACTGCAATTTCAAAAACTACCCAAACAACTGATTTTTCATGCTGAGTTCGGATTTTTATAGCTGTCCCTAATTCTCTCAGGGGATCTATGCAACTCAAAGCTTTTGATCAATGAGATTATTTTCCACCCACATGATTTACGGGGAGCCATGGCTTGACGAATGAAATATCAACAGCTCACATGACGTAATGTCTTTCCGTCTTTTTCTTTCAATTACATCATCCGTTTTTCGATTTTAGAATCTGTTCCCAGGAATAATTTTTGAGGATTTAACCCTACCTGACCTCATCAAGGAAATCCTGACATTTTGTTATGGCTACTGCCATTTTTCAAACTTTAACTAGTCCAAAACAATTCGTTTCGAACACAAAAAAAAAAGAAAAACTATATTTTTCTCTTTTTTCCCAATCATCAGCCAATTTCTCTATTCCCCAGATTTTACAAGTACATAATAGTATTAAAAATATTTTTTTTTACATAAGCTTACATCGTGGATTACAATAAAATACAGCTAACAATACCACTAATATCAATTTCTCTTACTCTGTTGTATTAAACCAAAAAAAATATACCAATGTGGATATAGGGTTACAGTAATAGTTTTTTTTTGTTTTTTTTTTTTTAATCTTATCACCCCGAGCAAGGCGGTAACGCCACTGATGTGCAGGGGGCTACGTAATAGTGAAAAGATTGGAAAAGAGAAAGCTGGAAACCACATCCTAAACAGGGAACAAGGGATGAGCCTCTTCACCTGTTCAATAGACGTGGGTGGAGTGTGAACCGGGCGATAGATAGATCTATCTACTCCAATTGAAAAAAAAAAAAAAAGTGAGAAGATTGGAAAAGAGAAAGCCAGAAACCACATCCTAAACAGGGAACAAGAGATGAGCCTCTTCACCTGTTCAATAGACGTGGAGTGTGAACCGGGCGATAGATCTATCTACTCCATTGTTGGAGGGATGTATATATGAAGTATAGACGCTGATTGTCAAGGCCAAGAGTCTGTTGCAGACCTGGAGATTGCATTCAAGCATGAAACAGGCTGTTGCTATCTGGTGTTGACAACAGTGTGAAGGCTGATCCTTACATGCACACACTCTATCACAGATATTGAACACTTTCACCCTATAAATATGATATACCTTAAAACTACATTTTATCATATAGATAATAGAAGCTTATGTGACTTACCAAGGACATTTCCAGACAGAAGGCATTCAGCATGCCATTGAAACATTTTTTCAATGCCATAAGAGCTATATTTTTTTAAAACAGGCTCAGGGATGCCCCAACATGAGAGGAATAATTTTTCTTCATCGTTGATTGTATTGGTTTCATTTGAATTCATGCCAACACTATGCTATGGCAAGATATTTATTTGCATATCTTGCGAATAGTACTGTATAAATAGATTCTTTTCTTGGGAGTTCTCCTGACTAAATAGTAACACTGAACACTGAACTCTGCTACTCAGATGTAACTAGTACAACTGCTGCTGCTACTTGTTATCTGGTTGATCCACTTGATTAATTTACTCGGTTGATTTTGTCTGGTGCTTAATATAGGTCATTATTGTGATCACGTGATCCCCGGTGGAATAATCCATTCTTATAGTTTTATTTGTTATCTGGCAATCAGCATTCAACCACATGTATAAGTGTCAACACTTCTTTCTATATGACACTCCCACTTTTGAGATGACACTGCCTTCTACATGACAAAACCCTTGAGTCAATTTATTTCATTCCCAAAGTTTCCAACAAAATAATTATCCTACCACCCATCTACACTGATGTGAACCCATTTGCTACATTGTTAATAATAGTTCACTCATTTGTTGACAATTACAAAATGCAACAGATTTCAATGAATGCTCTACTGTGCATTGATTGGTGGGCTGGCATCAGTGCTAATTTGCAGCTTGATTGCAAATATGGATCTAATTTGCAGCTTGATTGATGATATGGATCCTAGCGAGAGATCCATATCATCTTTGTGAGTTGCTGGCAGATCCATTTTTCTATCACATGTGGAGGCTTGAAATTTTCTTGTTCCTAATGACATGGAAATGTAAAAACAATTTAAGTGTTACAATAAGAAAACAGAAATAAGATGAAAGTAAAGCTATTTCAGGATTGATAGTGACAATGTTCCATCTAAGAAATTTTCAAAGTATTGAGCTTCATTAAGAAAAATTTAATTCATTGTATGCAATTGTAAACATTAATTTATCTAACATTTATATTAGCAGATTTTCTCATTGAATAGATAAAAATTTCAAGGGAGATATAAGTGTTATGACTTTCCATCGAAATATATTTAGTAATAAAATTTTTTCTTATTTAATCTCTGGAATACACATCCTGATTTTGGCTAATTGGAGCTCAACAGCCCAGGAAGGCAGTCCATCTAGGGAAAGGAAAACCCTGATTTTAAATCTCCATTGCCTTGTGATCATATCCAAACACTGAAACAGCTATGGGAGTACACTACAGGCCATAATTATTAGGCCACCCTCATGTTTTAAAATAATGATGTATTTCATACTATTTTTTAGTATTTAATGTAACACAAACACACACTTATATATAAATAGACACTAATATCAACACCAAATGGTGAGCTCAGGGTCCATTTTTCTGTTCTTTCACTTCCTTATTATATATATATATATATATATACACTACTGTCCATAATTATTAGGCCACCCTCGTGTTTTAAAATAATGATGTATTTCATACTATTTTTTAGTATTTAATGTAACACAAACACACACTTATATATAAATAGACACTAATATCAACACCAAATGGTGAGCTCAGGGTCCATTTTTCTGTTCTTTCACTTCCTTATTATATATATATATATATATATATACACTACTGGCCATAATTATTAGGCCACCCTCGTGTTTTAAAATAATGATGTATTTCATACTATTTTTTAGTATTTAATGTAACACAAACACACACTTATATATAAATAGACACTAATATCAACACCAAATGGTGAGCTCAGGGTCCATTTTTTTGTTCTTTCACTTCCTTATTATTTATATATATATATATATATATACACTACTGTCCATAATTATTAGGCCACCCTCGTGTTTTAAAATAATGATGTATTTCATACTATTTTTTAGAATTTAATGTAACACAAACACACACTTATATATAAATAGACACTAATATCAACACCAAACGGTGAGCTCAGGGTCCATTTTTCTGTTCTTTCACTTCCTTATTATATATATATACACTACTGTCCATAATTATTAGGCCACCCTCGTGTTTTAAAATAATGATGTATTTCATACTATTTTTTAGTATTTATTGCCAAGTGAATAATTGTAAATGAAAATAGAATGGTTCTTTTGTTAATATTGCACAATAACATGTGCATCAAATGAATTTATAAATATTTAATAATTACCTAGATTGCAGTTTCATCAATGAAAGAATGAAGAAAATTTAGGGTGATTCGGACAAGTTCATCTTTGCTTCCTTGTCTTGTAAAATTTTGCAAAGTAATAATAACAAAAGAACCATTCTATTTTCATTTGGCAATAAATACTGTTCCTGGGTACAATGGTAAACTGCATCCAGCAGCAAAGCCTCTGATTGGGATGTTGTGAGGAGCATGGAACCACCTCTTAAGTGCTGTTGTTCCCAGGTCCACCCTGACCCGGGGTGGTAGCACCTGTTAGGGTCCCAGCTATGGGCAAATAGTTAACCCCCAAACTGGGGTCAAAACACTATGAAAGTATCAAAATACACTTTTGTCAAAATATATGTGAAATAGACTTTATAGAAAAATATACATTTTTGAAGGAAAAAAAAATTTATCACCATAATATAATTTTGAAAGAAAAAATTATTACCAGCATTACATTTTTGAATACAAAACTAGAAGATAATTTTGGTTTTCTAAAATACAAAAAAAAATAAAATAAAATTGTTTTCATCAAAATCTGATTAAATCAACCTTCTCATTATAACTGAACATTAAAAAAATACCTTAAAACCACACCTTTTTGGCATTAAATAACCTGTAGAGGTTGATATGCCATTAAACAAAATTCAAACTCAAACGCAATGAATACTAAAAATAATATGAAATACATCATTTCTTTTAAAAAACTAGGGTGGCCTAATAATTATGGCTGGTAGTGTAAATCCAGATAGAAAACCTAGAGTGGAGCTCCAAAGGTGATTGGCTGTCAACACTGACAACTTTTCAGTGACTCCTGCAGCTAAACTGACCTCAAATGTAGTGCCCTGTATTCCTTTGGATTTTGTCAGTATAGCCAGGATAGAGTGGGAGTGTAGTTTGGGTAGTACATGACCTTCAAATCCCATTACCCAGGTCTATGCTCTGTAAAAGTCACTCCGGTCTTGCCATTAAAGGACTGAATTTTTACCATACAAGATGCTACCTCGTGAGATAAATGAATGTCAATACTCATCTTCTGAACTAATAGAACATTAGAAAATAAATTATAAACGTTTATATTTGTAATAATCAAAATGAGAATAAAAGTTCAAATAAATAAAACGTAAAATGTACAAATGTTTGTCATACATACTTTACTCGAAGTCTCTCATTTATCCATATAGTATTTCCAAATGGATGTGGGTTGTGGTATAATGTGAAATCAGAGAGCCAAGTTCAAGTTCTAGTTGAATTTTTTGTCCCTTACATGCAAATACCCTTGGAAAGGTATGAATCCATCTCTTCTCTCTCCAGCTATGAGTTGAATAGCAACCAGTCTACCACAGAAAGAAATGGCAACCTATAGTAGGAAAATCTGCCTAGTCAGTCATGGATCGATAAAAACATGATCGTCCAAGCGTGTATCACATATGGTCTTTAACTGACTGAGATATTGTCATCATCTACAGTCATCTTGTTTTTCTTCCTCCAAATGAAAGTAATAATAATAATGTTCACTTCTGTTTTGTGACACTACAGAGAAGTAGCCGCTAGAATGTGTTTGTTTATAATTTTGTTTTTTTTTTACTCGTTTTATTTTTGTGTGAACTTGTCTGTATTTGCTCAAAATACTGTATACATTTTGTGGTGATATACATAATGTAAGCTACATAAATTCTTATTTTTAATTGACACAAAAAAATAAAAATGATAAAAAGATTGTAGAAAATACCTCATTTTGTCTGCCGGGATACCTGCTAGGTGTAATTTCATTCAGGTCTATAAAAAGGAATACATAAACCCTCACTTTCTCTTTTTGCTTTAAGATGTAGTAGTAACAACAATGGGACTCTTCCCTCCCAAAGCTTATGGCCATATCATGTTGAATACACCGGTTCTCGTTTGATCACCGAAGTTAAGCAACATTGAGCCTGATCAGTACTTAGATGGGTGACCGCTTGGGAATACCAGGTGCAGTAAGCGTTTAGTGACAGATGTGTGTTGTGGTGCAGTGGATATCAGCTTGGAAAGAGAAATCGGTGAGCCAAGTTCAAATTCCAGTTGAATACCCTGCATTCACTTAATCACTGGTACCCTTGGGAAAGGTATTAATCCTCCAGATAATAACGAGGGTAGGACTTGGGGACCCTGCCCTTAAAAACAAATCCCAATGAATCTTGATACTTGAAAAGAAAAAAGTATTACTAGACACAAAACTTATATAAAAACAACAATAAATTGTTGAAGGAAAAAGGTATTACCAGCAATAAATAAATAAATAAAATCTAGTTGGCAATAAATGACCCGCTGAGGTTGATATGCCATAAAAACAAAACAACCAACCAACTTCCCTCCTGAGAAAAGCATTTTCTTGGCAGCTAACTTCTTAATTTCATTCCGACCACTTGTCACACTCAGACTACCGCATTGAAACTGTCTGTACATATGTAAATATAATTTTCTTATTCTGTTCTTTTATGAGCGATGTTGTTCTTTATGTAAATATATGTGTATATAGATATGTTTTTCATTTTCAGTGATAGAAAAACTGAAGATGAGACTGAATGGGAAGCAAAAGAGAGGCTGACAAGCAGACGTTGTATTTGGTTACGAGGAATGCCAGGAATGACAGCTTATGAAGCGGCTTTAACCATCATAGAGGAAGCTCAACAAACTATTGAGCAAGGGCTTGGCAGTATAGGTCTTAAATGGGAAGAGCAAGAAATTATCAGCTTTACCGACAAGTCTGCAACAGTTTCAACCAATAAGAATATTTCCAGTCACAGACCTCAGAGTAATTTCACAAAATTCCTTAAAATTAATTCACAGAAATGCAATTCAAATGAAGCAGGCAATGCTATTGCTGAAAATTCTGATCAGATGAAGGCCTCACCAGTACAGCAAAATATTCAGTCTAAATCTATTATACTTAGTCCGCCCCCTGGTTTTGCTGATAAATCAATTTTAAAGGTCTGTAAAATATCTGAATCCAAAGTTTGTCAGACAGAACTAAAAACCTTTGATCAAAGGGATGATGCCAATGTATCAAAACAACATTCAGCTAATATGCAATCAGGATTAAATGATGGAAAAGGATTTAACTTAAATCTCAATAGTACCAAAGAGAATTCTACTTGTAAGAATGTGAATCCTGAGTGTGTATCTAAAACAATTTCATTTGTAAATAAAACCATGTTTCTGGAGAGTCCAAACAAAGCTGCATCAGTGAATATGAAACGTTCTGAAAACCAATCCATTGTTGGTAAAAATTTGCCTTGCGAAAGAAAAACCTCTTTTGAATGTGGGAGTGAACCAGCCACCAATGCTCCACCTCAGGTTTTCTCAAAACAAATCCCAGTTTCTGCAAGGGATCAAAAGATCAAGAATTCGGCATCTACTTCCACTGTTGGCCAGGCATCAACCAGAAATCTACATCATGTTAAATCCTCTCCTGCACAGATGACAAAGTCTGGTGACTCTACCACACCCACTACTCATGGTGAGGCACAACAACAACTGTTTACAACTTCAACACCAATTGATGAGGAACAGATAGTTTTAGACAAGCCCTCATTTGGTAATGATAGCAGGCAGGCAACAACTACATGTGGTACACCAGTTAATAATGGCAAATATAAATCCATACAGGCTACAGACATTTGTTCCTCTACAGTCCGAAGCATACAACCCAAACAACTTATTTCTGCTTCATTCTCTTGCAATAATGATAATAAGAAGCAAATAGAATGCATAGAAGATGGTAGGCAAATAATTGAGGCTACTTCAACTGTTTGTGATGTTAACAATGGAGGCCAAACAGTCAATGAAAATGATCCTGTAATTATAGCGATAATGGAAGACCATGCAGCTTTTAATATAGCTGCTGATCCCAAATTAGAAACTTCAGAATGTGGAAAAGACAATGTAAAAAGCAAGAATAATGTGGCTGAAATCTCACCCACCTTGGATGTTTTTGCTGATAGTTTTATGATGGATACACAAATGGCAGACATGATGGATTTCAATGTGTTAATCACTGAAAAAGATGTTTGTAGGAAACACATTCCTGAAAAAATTGTGTCAGAACAAAAAAGTGACCTTCTGGTGTCAGAGACATCTCCGGTCTTGTTTGTTGAAGAGTCAGATGATGTCGATGTAGCTGCTACAAAAGCTGAAACCAAATGCAATAATTTCTTGCAAAACAATCTAGATGCTCAGGGTAGTAGCAATCCAGATGAGGTCTCAAATGAACCGCAGTTTATGAATTCCGTAGAGAGTCATTTTGGGACAATGTCAGAAACTCAGGAATTGTTACCTGCAAGCAATTATGAAAGATTTGTTTATAATGGAGAAAATACACAAAACTCTTTCACTGAGGAAAACGACTTGTTTAACTCATATGATGATCTTCGAATACCTTATGAAAGTGGCCAGGAAGACATGTTTGTTTTTAATGCCAACACAAAGCAAGAACAATTGGAAAAGAAGAAAAATTGTTGGTTAGAAAATAAACCTGATTCCAACTTAGATTTTTCTAATGATGATCTATTCACTCCTTTACCTGTAGACATTGAGATTTCAATTTTGGAGAGACAAGAAAAAGATAACAACAACAACTTTGATGATTTTTTCAAACCTATGTCTTTTGAGATGAGAAGCCATACTGAAGCTGAAGATAACACCAAAGTCGGCTCAGATTTATCCCAGGCAGAATCAAAACACGGAAGCAGAGAATACAGAATGCCAAGCAAAGAATACACCAATTTGGTAAAAATTGGTGAGAACCATTTGCAGCAAACAGATTCATCGATTATACTTCAGTCTAGTTCTAGGAAACGTAAGCAAAATTTTTCATGTCACAATGAGAAAGTACTTGAAACTAAAGCCAAAAAAGCTGCCCTTGTATCAAAAGAAAAGGACTCCTCTCCATCAGTAGAACAGAATTTAAGTGCAGGTAGTGACTGCTACCCACCAACATCTCCAGATGATTTATTTTCTGAAAGTCTTCAGTTGTCTCCCATTGCCACTCCACAACTCTTTGGCAAAAAAGATTCTTCACTGAGGAAACCAAACCAGAGAAGAAAGTCTCCAAGATCCCATGATTTGGATATTGACTCATGCACTACAAACTTGCAGTCTATAAATAATCACAAAAATGAAGCATTTAGTCAAAAGTATTGCACTAGGACAAGGAAAGAGCAGCTAAATGAAATGAGCACAGAAAATATTGTTAAAGGAGAAGCAAAAAATCCTACTGATTTGGCTATTTTGAGCAAGGGAACTTCATCTTCTTCATTGTCTGCCTGTAATCGAGTTACCAAGCAAGATACAGTTAACAAAAATCCCTGCCATCCTGAGGGGATGGATTTTGATGAAGGAGAAGAGTCTGGAAATCTAGATGAGTCAAAACCAATTGAACCTCTTTGTGATGCAAGTCAACATTGTTCCCAGAATCAATTCACCATAATTGATGTGTGCTCAAATCGACAACTTTTTGATACTTTTATACTGGAATGGAAGACACAAAAGAAATATGCTTTGTCCATTGGATGTGAGAAGCTTCTTCCTGTGGACCCAACATTGGGCATTGGTGGTAATTTCATGGAAGGTAAAATATCTTCTCAAACTTTATGTATTTTATTAAGTTTTAGCTGAATATTTTCCATATCCGTTTTTTCTTTTGTTCTTTTTATTAAAATGAATACATGGTATCATATTCACTGTATCATAGTTTGCAAACAGTTTATTTATTTTTTAGAATATAAAAAAATGAAAATCATGGCTCTCTACTTAAATGGAATCTTTTGGGAAAAGAAGTTCTTTAGATTTGAAATAATTCAAAGAGACTGATGTCTTGAACAAACTACTATGATGTTATATTGCAGTGAGAGCAATTGGCTTGTTTGAATGACACACTGAAACAGAAAATACCTTTTTCTGGAAGATTTTACTGCTTGACAATAGTAGTCCTCATATTGCAAATGCAATACAGCAAATAATTTGGGATGTGAATTTTTTCATTTTTAAATTTTTTTTTCAAATCAATTCACCACTAAGATGATAAATCCACTAAGATTCAAGTAAAAGAGAGGAAAAATTTTTTAGAAAGTACCAAAAACCAAATAACAGTATAAAATTCAGAATTTTAGGCAAAGACATTAGAAGTATAAAGTTGAAGTAAACTTTAGAAGGGAATGGAAACCAAATTCCAAAGAGGAAACAAAGGATAAACCTCTACTTCTGTTCAAAAGATTGGGAGGAGTATAAACTGGGCGATAGATGACCCTATCAACTATTAAGGAGAAAAAAATTGAATAAATTAAAAATAAATCAATCATAAAAATTTAAGAGTTTAAGATGGAGACATTAGAAATATTGAGTTGAAATAGAATTTAGAAGGAAGCAAAAATCCAATCCTAAACCTCTACTCAAAGATTGGGGTGGAGTGTGAACAGGGTAGTTTTTTGACTAAGATGTGTTAGACCAATATTCATGCTTAAAAATGACAATTTTTCCTCTTTCCATTTACTCCCCTCCCATTCACTTTTCTTCTCTTTACCCAATCCTAACTCCCCAATATACAATCATTGACTCAAGGGAATGTATTTCAGTTGGGGTGCAATAGGAAACGGACAGAAGATTATATTTTATTAAGTTTTATTTCATTAACTTAGTACAAATGACAATATTTCCTATCAGGGTAAAAACCAGAGTGAAAGATCAATTAACTGCCCTAATTACCACCTTCTTCTTTTTTTAACAGTTAGTTTCAAATCTCTCTCCTCACTCCCTCCCTATACAATTAGTTCCAAATCTCTCTCCTCTCTCTCTTCCCATACAATTAGTTCCAAATCTCTCTCCTCATACAATTAGTTCCAAATCTCTCTCTCCTCTCCCCATACAATTAGTTCAAAATCCCTCTCCTCTCCCTATACAATTAGTTCCAAATCTCTCTCCTCTCTACCCATACAATTAGTTCTAAATCTTTCTCCTCTCTCCCTCCCAGACAATTAGTTCCAAATCTCACTCCTCTCTCCCTCCTCATGCAATTAGTTCCAAACCTCTCCCCTTTCTCCCTCCCCATACAATTAGTTCCAAATCTCTCTCCTCTCCCCATACAATTAGTTCCAATATCTCTCCTCTCTCCCTCCCCATACAATCTATTGCCTGGTGACCAGTGTTTTAACTTTTTGGAGTGAGAAATATACAAGTTATTTGAGAAAATATACACTAAATAATTCAATCCCAGTTTTGGTCAGTGACTGTTAATGCCCCCAAAGGTGGTTAGAAGTGAAACTATACACTTGCCACATTCAAAAATAAATACTTAAATAAAATCAACAAAAAATAAATTTAAACAAGCCTGTTTCTCTACTGTTGAAACTGATTACTCATCTTTTTCTTCTATCCCAAGATGCTTTGTCCAGCTTCTTTCACCTACCCCATCCATACGTAGTTAGTAAATGTAAACAAATTGTTAATAGAATATACATATACATATAGGTTGTAATAATTCAGCTAACTGCAGTAATATCATGGTTTATTCTCTAGATGTGCAATTCTTCTTGTTTGTTTCTCTTATGTACCTACCTGTGAACAGTAATGGGTATGCCCCGGTCCTTATATAACACGTTGGATACTATTGAGAGAGTGGTGTGTTCTTACTGTCTAGCAGTTCTCTACTAGCAGGGGTTATTTACTTCACACAGCTTGCGAGTCTTGTATTTGATGTTATTATAAACATTACGATTTATTTTCAACCTTCATTTCGGTTTATTACTCATGCAGTAACCTTTTCGTTTACAACAGTTTCATAATTCTAACTAGTTCAAGTTGTTGAATTCTTCAATGAATTTATCAAATCAAAACCAGAATAATTTTTATGATGAAATATATAATTTAGCTGAAATGGTATAAGATCATAGAAAAATAATAAAGATATTTTGATGGCTGAATAATGATGTTATGAATTTTATATGTTTATAAGATTTCATTTATAAAATATGAAGGAAATGTTTTTGCACCAACCGATCTAGAGGGTCTTCTTCTTCTTCTATGTGCCCTGTCCCTTCAGGACGTAGGCGATCATGGATCTCCACGTCTCCCTATCCCTTGTGGCTCTTAGTATGTTTGTTCCTGTTGCTCCTGGCAACCTCCGTTCCGTCATCCACCTGATCAGACCCTGCAAATATGTTATCCGCTGCCTTCCTCTGTCTCTCCTTCCTTCTATCTGTCCAGTCAGTATCAGGTTCTCCAGGCTCTCCTTCCTCATTGCATGTCCCAGGAACTTCAGTTGTCTCTTCCTGATGCTCAGCATCAATTTCCTTTTTGTTGCCATTCTTTCTAACACCTCATCGTTGCTTGTATGCTCAGTCCACGATATCCGTAGCATCCTTCTGTAGAACCACATTTCGGCCGCTTCCAGTTTTGTCCTCATTTTCGATGATATTGTCCAGCATTCACAGCCGTATTGAAGAACTGACATCACGTAGCAGTCTAGCACTCTTTTCTTCGTTTCTAAAAGAGGGTCTTATTATCTGTAAAAATAGACAGGAAAACAGAATGGCCTACTTGAAATGAAAATTGCGGTTTTGAAATGAAAGCTTTTTTTTCTTGCAATCAGATTTTTCAACTGCCATTTTAATTTGTTACTATGTTTTCCTTTCCTAACTCATTCATCTGAGAGACATCTAAACTTATTTATAAATGGAACTTTGTCTCTGTGTGTGTGTGTCCGTTACCTATAGACTCCAAAACAGCCGAACCAATTTTCTTGAAAATTTACAGTTGTACTATAAGCATCTGCGAGTGTTCTTAGCTAGTGTGTCAAGATACCCTCGATAAATATCGAAAATCGATAATCGAAAAAATCAAGTTATAGAAGGAGTGGTCCAATTTTAATCAAATTTGATACACTCATAAACAAAGACATAAGAAACGATCTTCAGAAGTTTCAAGGTTGCAGTTCTTACAATAGTGCAGAAAATCGATAATATATATATATATATATATATAAAAGGCAAGATGTTTGTGTGTGTGTGTCTGTTTATCTGTCTGTATGTTCTTTATACAAATCCACAATTTTTATCTGATTTTCATCAAACTTCACACAAATATTCTTTAGGCTGAGTCTGAGCTCCAGGACCATGGATTAGTTTTAAAGCTTTCATTACACCCAAGCAATGCCGGGCTGTACATTGGAAAAGAGAAAGCCGGAAACCACATCCTAAATGGGGAACAATGGATGAGTCTCTTCACCTGTTTAATAGACGTGAGTGGAGTGGGAACCGGGCGATAGTTTAGTCTATCTACTCCAATTGAAAAAGAAAGAAAAGAAAAAAGAGTGAAAAGATTGGAAAAGAGAAAGTCGGAAACCACATACTAAACAGGGAACAAGGGATGAGCCTCTTCACCTGTTCAATAGATGTGGGTGGAGTGTGAACCGGGTGATAGTTTAGTCTACTATCTACTCCAATTTTAAAAAAAAAAACTTGCTAAGTTTTAACTTAATTAAAGTCCAGTCAAAGAAATTTCTGCTAAAAAACAAAACCAATCCTTCAATTAAGCATGAAAAGTTTAAAATTAAGCAAAAATGAACAAAAAAAAATGGCTTACTTTTAACAATATTCAAGACAGTTGATTCCATCCCAAAACACACATTGTTTCTGCCAGTGAGTTGAAAAAAAATAATTTTTTTAACTTTTTGGCCAGAGAATGGTAGGGCATGGGAGGGTCAATTAAATAGCCAGTGTGACCTATACACCAAGATAACTAAAATACAGCCAGCAAAGAAAAAAAGAAAGAAAGAGACTGACTGACAGACTAGGGAAAAAAATAAAATAAAGACTAAGAATCCACCAGTCAAAGAAATTTCTGCTAAAAAACAAAACCAATCCTTCAATTAGGCATGAAAAGTTTAAAATTAATAACATTAATACATTGTTACACTTTCGCACTAAGTATTATAATGAAGCAAAACAAAAATCTATACTGAAAAATGGAAAAAAAATGAAATTCTTTAAAATTAAGGAAAATTTGAAATGGAAAATTGGTTTCTCTACATATAGGTATATGAATCTTGTATTTTAATTTTTCTTTTCCTTTTAGGTATATGAAAAATTGTTTACTTTAGAAGTTAAAAAATATTTTTATGAAATGTTAACTAAGAGTTTCAAGAACTAAAAAAGTATTACAAATCTTGTGAAATTATGCTATTCAAAAGAATACAGCTAAGTTCACTCTGAACTGAAATATTAGAACATAATGCCTAAATGAATTGATCCATTTACTTTTCAGGTCAAGGTAGCAGAATTGAAGCAGATGGTTTGAAAGTTGAAGAAGAAGGTTTATTGGCTGTAGGAATAGCCGTCTGTTGGAATTATCATGATTCCTATTATTTGTCTTTTAAGAAAACTAATCCAGCAGGTAAGCATGACTGAGTTGTTAAATGGCAACATTTGTATTTTTAATTTGATTTTAACCTTTTAAGGTGGAAGCATACAAATTTACAGTCCAGGAGCATCTGAATGGGCCAACAGACAAGTAGCACTGTATTTCAATATGCAGTATTAACTTTTAAAAGTTGCAGATTTTCCAAACCATATTTTGTAACCAGTAATACTAACGAGGCTAGATTTAGTAGATTTTGAAAGAGAGATTAATTTGCTTTCATATAATATTCAGTATATACTACTGGATGTTTGAATAGCTTTTATGATGTATCAGTTTCATTGCACTAACATCACATTCAGGTTTTTCAACAGTTTGGTAAGGACTCCAGAGTTTTAACAATTTAAATCTTTTAAGGGCTGGTAAGGTTAAAAGAGATGTGCGTTGTGGTGCAGTAGATATTGACTCGGAATGACAAATCGGGGAGTCAAGTTCGAATTCCAGTTGTATTCTTTGGATTCACTTGTGCACAAATACCCTTGAGAAAGGTATTAATTCATCTCTTCCTTCCAGTTATGGGTTAAATAACAGGACAGATTGGGTTCTATAGCCTTGGCTGTCAAATAATCTACTGCAGAAAGTAATGGCAACCTACTGCGGGATAATCTTCTGCCCAGTTAGTCATGTCTCTTTCGAGACATGATCGCCCAAGCGTGTTTCATGTATGGCACTTAACTGACTGACATGGTATGGTAGATAGAAAAACTGTTGCTCCAGGTTCGGTTGGTTGAGTTTTTTTTTGTTTTTTTTTATAAATAGAAAAGTTAGTCAAAGTTTTTCTTTGTTGGCTCTGTTTTGTAAAGTGCCTAAATGATGCAGGGATGAGTTTGCTAATAGTTTTGTTTTTTTGTATCCAGGAGAAAATATTGTGTCAGTTGGACATCATTATGTTGTGGAATTCTATGATGTTCTCTCCTCCCCACCCCCCCAAAAACATTAAGTATTCCAAAGTTAATTTTTACTTGAATATTTCAATAGTAATACACTAGTGTATTGGTATACAGGGTGTGATGAGTAAATTGGTGTCATTTTATATTTTTAATTTTGCTTGTGCATGTTGTTTGTTTTTGATTTTGTTGACTGCACAGTATAGTAAGGTCAGTTGGGCACTGTCTGTGAGAAAAAGAGCACTAATGACTTAATTGACTGCACGGGAAATTTGGAAATGTCATGCTGTACTGGTTGGTATTTGCACCAGAAGCTTCAATACGAACATTTCTGAGGACAGTGCAAAGAATTTAGAAAGAGTTGGATGAGTCTAATGGTGATTATGAGGATGTTTGAAGTGATCAATAGTAATGGCGAAGTTATGCCTCTATTCTTCTTCCCACAAGGCCTTAGACTTAACATGGAGAACTACATCAAGTATCTTGAGGAAGTAGTGAAGCCCTAGGTCAAGAGGGTAGCTGCTGGAAGACCCTATATCTAGCAACAGGACTCTGCACCATGCTACACAAGCAGGCGAACCCAGTCATGGCTGTCAGACAATTTTTGTGACCACATCAGCCTTTACACCTAACTCCCCAGACTGCAACCTGTTTGATTATTATATGTGGGGGTACAACTGTTGAGATCTCATAAATTTAAAGTTGAGTTGGCTCGATGTAACCATAAATTCTATGCTAACCGTTTTTTTTTCTTGCACTTGTGGAACTACCTTCTGACTCTGTTTTCCATCCAATTTTAATCTGCAAAAATTTAAATGCAATATCAATCACTATCTCCTGTCTTGATTACTCTTTCCTCTTCATTCATTCATTATGAATGATTCTGTTCCTTGTATTCCCTTGCATCTTAGTGGCTTTACTGTTTTGCATGGGGTGATATCAGTTAAAAATTTTAAATTTATTTTCAAATTTTATTTGTAGATCACCTTGATGATTCATTAGCACCCCCAACACTGGATCCTGGAATAAGCATTGCTGACCGACTGCATGCTGTGACGCAGACCCTCATGTCCCATAGTGACAATGAAAGAACCATTGTTGGATTTGAAGTGAAATCCTTGTATAGGGTCTTGGCACAAATCTGTTCCATTGCACCTAGGTGCCGTTTTGAAGATCCCAAAATTGCTGCTTGGATGCTGAATCCAGGTGCAAAAGAAAGCAACTTTCAGAGACTTATTTATGATTACTTACCAATGGAAGAACACCTGCTTTGTGGTTCGTAAAATTTGCTTACTCTTCAAATGATTTTATATTAAGAAAAGTAATAACTTTGTTCAACATCTCTTCATGTATTCGTGTGTGCATATAAATATATATACTCCTCGGCAAAAACATGGACCAAGCCCCAAATGGCTAAATGTTAAATTTGAATCTCATAAATGGAACTAGGACTGATAAATTAAAGGGGGTCCCTGCTGTCTGCAGTGTTGTATGTAGTGAAATAAAATATCATGCAGGGCTTTCTGTCATAAACAACATAGCTGGTCTTTGTCAGGCTGACCGAAATTTACCTGTTCTCTTTCACTATCAATTATTAAGAAAATAAGTCAATTTTAATTTAAATGCAATGTCAATCCCTATCTACTGTCCTCCTGATTACTCTTTATTCTTCCTGCTCATTATTAATATTTCTGTTCCTAATTCTTCCCCACCCTGTTATCCCTTGTGTCTTAGTGGCTTTAGTGCCTTGCTTGGGGGTGATACAGATTTTTTTTAAAAAAAAAAACAAATTTACTGTCAAACTTGTTGAAACATTTTGAGCAGAATATTGAAACTTTCAGTGTTTAATCCTTCTTTTTTATTTTTGCATAACTATTTGATTTCTAAATGCAGAAAATGAGTAATATAAATTGATAATTTAATGGTATAGTCAGTGGAAAGTAACAGGAATAGCTAAATTTTGTCTATATATATACAAAGTTCAGATGCAGCTATTGTTAAAATACAACTATGATTATTGTCTTTCCCATCCACCTACAAAGGGTTGGTAAGCCATAAAAAATAACAAATCAATCAATCATTGTCACTCTCCTCCCCTACTGCTAGAGTTTGCTGTTATTTTACTCCAACCTATAATATCAAGGGATTGAATAAAGAGAAAATAGAAAGCTTAAGATGAAAGTTTGAAATGTATTGTGAAGCGTAGGCATTGGGCACGTAATAAACTTAGGAAATAATTTGTTCATCTCTACTTCCGAGATGAGGTAGTATTTACATTATATACACTTTTTTAAAATCAAATATCTCAATTGCGAATTCATTTTGTTAATCTCTGAAACTTTCCGTAAATATTTACACTGTCCAGACTGTTATTTATTGCAATGTTTCTGATGTTTCGGCCATTGTATGCTCTGGCCTTCTTCAAATGCTAGGAGTTTTGAAGCAAACCCTTTATTTTAATCATTGGGATAAATAGTTCTCATTCCATCCACTTCTGGATGCCATGTAGTTATTTCAATTTAACTCAACTCTCTAAATTATTTGTTCACCACTGCTGTAGTCAGGTATTGAACTCAAACTCTTTGAGTCAAGCCACTGGAACTCACCAATGAATATATCCACTAGGCCATGTATCCTCAAGGACACATGCCCCAGTGAATATAGGCATTGGTTAGTTCACTGTGGTGAACAATTGTAAATAATGAAAACAGTATAAATAATGAAAATAATTTATTTGGACATTCACCTTAACACAATGGTTAGCATTCTAATTTCAATATGATTAATTTTCTAAGGTACTCTTTGAAGCCAAATAAAGGGTATGGTTGTAATAAACTGGGGAGAAAAAATTCAGAAAATGTAATAGATGAAGAGAGGTGAAAAAAATCAGAAAAATATAACACTTTCGGCTGGAGAAAAAATGAGTAATAAAAAATGTAATAAATGAGGGGAGGTTCAATAAATGGGTTAGTTGGGGAATGATTAAAACAAGTGTTTCAAACTCTAACAAGACCTTGAAAAAATAAAACTAAAAATAAATGTCTATTAATGTCTTTGAGTCAAATTACTATAAAAAATGAAAATATTTTCATGAAGTTTTGCCAACATTGCAATATAAATAAATGTCTATCTATGGCCAACAATATCTACTCAACAACAGCCTAAAATAATATCTTAAAAAGTCAAATAAAAAGAAATTAAAAACATTGTTTCCATAATGTTAATTTTTGTATTGTTCACTTCAAGTGTTCTCTTTCTATGTCAAAGACTTCTTCGGTTCTTGTGAATATTCAATAATTAATAAGCAGCAGAGGTTGTAGAATAAGAGAATAAACAAATAGTAGGTGGAGTCTGTTTGTTTGGTATCTGGGTGTAGTGAATTTGATTTTCTTTAGATGCTGCTGTGACTTTCTGCTAGATTTATGCTTAAGAAATAATTATAGTTGGGTGCCAGTATGTGACCTACAAAATTCTGTCACTGCTATAGTATGTATTCTACCTTAAAAAGTGTATTATAAGGAAGTATTATAACTGTCTGATAAGGGTTAGGGAAAATAATTACTTTCAATGAATATCCAAATACTTATATCTATAAAAATATTCTTACTCAGGTAGGACACATTTAAACTGGGTAGGCCACATATTATACTAGAATAAAAGAGGTAGGTCACATACTATATCAGAATGAAAGAGGTAGGTCACATACTATACCAGAATGAAAGAGGTAGGTCACATACTATACCAGAATGAAAGAGGCAGGCCACATACTATACCAGAATGAAAGAGGCAGGCCACATACTATACCAGAATGAAAGAGGCAGGCCACATACTATACCAGAATGAAAGAGGCAGGCCACATACTATACCAGAATGAAAGAGGTAGGCCACATACTATACAAGAATGAAAGAGGTAGGCCACATACTATACCAGAATGAAAGAGGCAGGCCACATACTATACCAGAATGAAAGAGGCAGGCCACATACTATACCAGAATGAAAGAGGCAGGCCACATACTATACCAGAATGAAAGAGGTAGGCCACATACTATACCAGAATGAAAGAGGCAGGCCACATACTATACCAGAATGAAAGAGGCAGGCCACATACTATACCAGAATGAAAGAGGCAGGCCACATACTATACCAGAATGAAAGAGGCAGGCCACATACTATACCAGAATGAAAGAGGTAGGCCACATACTATACCAGAATGAAAGAGGTAGGCCACATACTATACCAGAATGAAAGAGGCAGGCCACATACTATACCAGAATGAAAGAGGCAGGCCACATACTATACCAGAAGGAAAGAGGCAGGCCACATACTATACCAGAATGAAAGAGGTAGGCCACATACTATACCAGAATGAAAGAGGCAGGCCACATACTATACCAGAATGAAGGAGGTAGGTCACATACTATACCAGAATGAAAGAGGTAGGTCACATACTATACCAGAATGAAAGAGGCAGGCCACATACTATACCAGAATGAAAGAGGTAGGCCACATACTATACCAGAATGAAAGAGGCAGGCCACATACTATACCAGAATGAAAGAGGCAGGTCACATACTATACCAGAATGAAAGAGGTAGGTCACATACTATACCAGAATGAAAGAGGTAGGTCACATACTATACCAGAATGAAAGAGGTAGGTCACATACTATACCAGAATGAAAGAGGTAGGTCACATACTATACCAGAATGAAAGAGGTAGGTCACATACTATACCAGAATGAAAGAGGTAGGTCACATACTATACCAGAATGAAAGAGGTAGGTCACATACTATACCAGAATAAAAGAGGTAGGCCACATATTATACCAGAATAAAAGAGGTAGGCCACATACTATACCAGAATAAAAGAGGTAGGCCACATATTATACCAGAATAAAAGAGGTAAGTCACATACTATACTGACGGCTATATTTGTACACATGTAATAACTCAATGATAGATATCTTCATTTCAAAAACAAATTCGCAAGTTTGTTGAGTATGTTCTTTGTTTGTGCCTTGTGCAGTTTTTTGTCATGATGTTGTTTTCTTTATTAGGTCTTGGTGGAGGAATTGGTCGGAGTGGTCTTGGTTTAACAGTTGACAATCCGGGATCTGGGCGTTATCGTGCAACTGCAGAATCAGTTCTTGTTTGGCATTTAATGAAACACCTTAAGAAATCTCTACAAGAAGAAGGAATTTTCCAAACATTCCAAGAAACTGAAATGCCTATTGTTGGCATAATTAGTCGCATGGAACTAAACGGTATTGGTAAGTTAGGATTGATGGTTATGACTTATGGTATGTTTTTAATTTTTGAGTTTATAAATATTACCAACATTATGGGTAGTCAAGTAGTTCAGTTTGTTATGTCCATAAAAAGTAAATAAAAATGAATTATAGTGTCAAAAGTAATTATAATAAAATAATTATGTAAATATGAATATCAATAAATAGATATATACACAGACATACACATACATATATAAATATTTTGCTGGTGCTAATGTCCTCACAATCTCGCAAATGGAATATCCTATCTGTTCAGCACCCATTATTATGCCCCATTTCAACTTTAGTAATTTCACTTTTCATGTCATTTTGCAAGGAGCACTGATTAACCAGTAGTCAGAGACACAATCAAAATTCAGTGGTGCTACCTACCATTACCTTTATTTACTGCAATCCTATGACTTTTGGCATTGTACGACAAAAGAAATAAGATGAACAGAAGTAAAGGGAACAGCAAGACAAACTAAGATTTATATTAAATAAAAAAAAAAGATTTTATTATAATTTTAATGATTATAGCCAGTGACTAAAAAGGAAAAAAAACATATAAAGGCTTACCAGCAAGAAGTTAGAAATGCTTCAAAATAACTTCAGCCGGCAGTTGCTGGGTTTTTGTGGTACCGTTTACATGTCAGGTCAGCAAAGGGTAGTAAATGGATGGTGCTGCAGCAGATTTCTGCATCAACTGACTTTGCCAGGTTAATTCTGGCACCAACCAATGAATACGAATACCTGGATCAAAGATCTCTACTTCTGACCACATCAAAGGGTTCTTTGAAGTCTTTTATCTAAATGACCCAGAATTCGGAGAAGTTTCTTTCATAAAAATAGGTTCTCTTATCAATATGCTTTCAGCATTTACTGTCTTACTGTATATATAATCATCAGAGTAAATTAAATTATTATATATTTATTTAATAAATCTTACGTCAACAGCTTGTATTAAAATAATATGCACTGAGCTTCTAGAGATTCTTTTAATATTTGATGCATCATTCTCTATATGTATTCGTGAGAGTAAATGAATTTTTTTATAAATATTAATAAATCTTACCTGTGATATTGTGGTGATACCGAGCAAAAGCGAGGGACGGATGTTTGCTCTATAACAACCAGAAAGCAATTGAACAAAAATCGTCTCTGCGTAGGTGTATTTGTGCAGATGTTCCGGTTGAAAAATAAAAATTAATCAAATATCAAATTTCCATTTTGCGAGCCTATGCGAATTTTATTTACCAGCCAATGGGAAGCCCAGAATCAAATACAAGTATGAAATCTCAAACGAGCTGCTTTTGATCCAAAAAGCAGATATAAAAAGCAGAGACACAAAGCATCGTCAGACAGTCTGACGTTGACAGGGGAGAGTAATCGATATCCCCTTGACTTAAGTCGAGCAGCTACTACATTCGCCTCTTTTCACCTAGCATCACTTCTTTACTGTCTCAAAAGTACTTACTGACCTCAGGACCGACTACTTCAAAGACATTCCTCACATACCTCCACTCCCCACATTCCTAAGCCTTTTATCTCTTTCAGCTCATTATTTGCCATGAACATTCTAACCTCCGTTGGACCTTTATATTCAAGTATTGCTTTAATTGTAAAACATTAATTGCTATATGTATATATAAATGTTATTTTCAACTCAAAATGTTTTTCTTGATTTTATAATCATTTTATGAATTATGGTGGGCTATCTACTACAAGGCCAAATTCCGTTAACCTGCAACGGTATACAATTACCCTTTACTACAACAGGAAAATAATAGATAAGATACTCACTATGATATCACCGATTTTGTAAATAACTTGTATCTTCAGAAAGTAGCTATTGATTTGGCCAAATATTCTATTATTTTGAAGGTTTTAGTGAAGAAGAAAGTGAACACCTGAAGACCATAATGCAGCTGAAATTGTCTTCTCTTGAGGAAAAGGCTTACACTTTGGCGGGGCATCCTTTTAGTTTATCATCAATTGATGATGTCAGTAAGGTAAGATGATAAATAAAAATTTTTTAAAAATGAATGTCTTATTTTGCTTTATTCTTCAGATGATTTTGAACTGTTCAAAACCAGATGTGTTTTTTTTTAATCTATTTCTAGGTGCTCTACCTGGAATTGCAGCTTCCGATAAATGGCAACCCTAATGCTGTAACACCTGCCATGCCTCGCAAGACGCTTGGAACAAAAAGAGTGGCAAAGACCCACTTCAGCACTTCAAAGGAAACCTTAGAGAAACTTAAAATTTTTCATCCACTCCCAGAAGTCATCTTAGAATGGCGCCGTATTACCAATTCTCTAACAAAAGTTGTGTATCCTCTTCAGAAGGCGATGGTCTATTTCACTCCAATGAACATGCATCGCATTTTTGGAGTGTGTCAACTCCACACAGCAACAGGAAGAATCAGCATGTTTGATCCAAATCTTCAAAACATTCCGAAAGACTTCAATATTAATATTACAGGTGAGAAGACGTTCTTATTTTATTTGTCTTGATGATTCCATAATTTTATATTCCATACATGGCCAGATTTGACCTAAGAGCCATGTTTTGGATATGATGATAGCTACATCTGGCAGCAAGGCTTCTGATCAAGAGGTTTTGAGGAATGTGGACCCACCTCTTAATTGGTGTTCCTGGGTCCACCCTCCCTGGTGTGGTAGCACCTGTTAAGATCCCAGCTATGCCCCCCCCCCCAAAAAAAAAAGTACTGGAGTCAAAACAATATGAAAGGAATACAAGCAATACATTTTTGAAAAAAAAATAAAAAGATTACCAGCAATACATTTTTGTAAAAGAAATTACTAATGCTCCCAAGAAAATGAAATTTTGGCATTGAGTTGATATTCTGTAAAACAAACCAAACTAAACCTTTATAAGAGTCACATTCAAAGAACTTCAGTTGTCTGAGAGATACAAGACTGAAATGAAATTTACATGCACACTTTTATTGTTATATGGATAGTTTGTTTGTATATGGCCAAGTGATTAAAGTATTAACATTCTGAGTATAAGACCTCAGTTTATATTTTCCTATGTTTGGTTTGTTAGGGAGATAATTTCTTGATAATATCAGATTGGGGAGATAATCCCGGCATACAGGACAATGTCTGAAAACCATACCATGGTTTGACCCAAGCCTTGTGTGCAAAATAAGGTAGGTAAAACTGCTTGAAAGTTGTTAATGGATGTGCACACAATTGTGTTTGAGGATCTGAATATACTGGCTTTGTTCAACAACTGACCAGGCCTAATTATGCCCACTCTGCCAGAAACTGTAACTAAGGTCTGCTCAGCTTTATTTCAGTATAAACCACAAGTTGACCGTGTGGGTGTTGAGGAAACAGGTGTCTGCAGCAAGTATTATTAGCTAACCACTCACGTAGGCTTCATTATCTTCCAAGACTGACAGATGTCTACTACAAAACTTTTATACAAATATTAAAATAATATATGCAATGATATTTAGTGTTAATTTTTAATGAAGCTTAATGCCAAACTTATTGTGTTTTTTTTTTTTTTTCAGTAGTTGACAAGTAGAAAGGCATTTTAAGGCAATCAGATTTTTTTTTTTTTTTGTCAAAAGTGCTGGATATCGAAATAAGGAAAGAGCGTTAATAGAATTAATGTGGAGAAGTTTGTCACTTAGCTGAGCGGTGTTATTTCAGTCATGCTGACTTCAAAGTTTTGTTAAAGCATTATTGTAATGTCTTCACACTTCACGGTCATTTGCTTTTACTGCTTTTTTTTAAGCAGGAAATGCAAATGACCCTGAAGAGTGAAGACATTACAATAATGCTTTAATGAAACTTTGAAGTCAGCATGACTGAAATAACATTGCTGCATTAATATTTATGTAATTTTTAAGCTGTTAATTTATATTACAAGGTAACCAAGAAAGTCTGTCATTTTTCATTTATTTAAAAAAAGATATACAGCAAATTTGACATACCATTAGTCTTCAAAGTAATCGCCATTGGCATTCAGAACCTTTTGCTAATGTACCTCTAGCTGTGCAATGCTCTGGCAATAAAAATCAGGTGTCTTGGATGCAAAGAAGTCTGTGAGTGCCTGTCACAATTCTTTTTCTGTTGCTAAGATTTCTCACAAACGTGGTTGTCCAGAAAATGGAAAGGGGTGGTAATTTGTTGGTGCATGGTTTGGATAGTATGGTGAATAGCATGATGTCTTCCATCCAAGTCACTGTATGGTATCCCTGGCTACCTGCACCACATGAGTTTTGGTACTGTCATGGAGGAATAGCACACCTTTGTAATAATTTACCAATGCTGGCTCCTTCTGTTTCAGTACTTAATTCATTCCATTCACTTATGCACAAATACTTTTGGGAAAGGTTTTAATCCATCTCTTCCCCCTCTAGATATGGGTTGAATAGCAGGACAGAATGGGTTCTATAGCCATGGTTAGCCAAACTACTTCAGGAAAATATTCTGCCTAGTCAGTCACACCTTGAAAGAGACATAATCACCCAAGCGTGTATCATGTATGGCAATTAATTGACTGTCTGGTTTTATTATTAAGTCTTCTTTTACTTATTGATGCAAATCAAGACAAAGGCATGTAAACATAAAATTTTTCTTATTGAAGCCAAATATTTTAGTTGCATGTAGATATTTATCAAATTATAGTAATTTTGATACAAGGCTAGTCTTTTTAATGTGTTTCATCCTTCAAAAAAAAAAAACTTCTTCAGATTAGGGGGAAGGAATAATTTCTTATATTTATTTAATATATTTCCATATTTCCCCCCACCCGAGGTTAGTCATATAGATTATCCAGTGAGATATGAATATAAAAACAATAGCTTGTGAGATAAGCATATAAACACTCACTTTGTGGCAAGTGCTATGTATGTCACTTATAAGTAGTATCAGGTAAAGAATTGATGGAAGTGTTTATTTTATGGAGTTGACATGTATCTTGGGATGTGTGTTGTAGTGTAGTGGATATTGGCTTGGAACGAGAAATCAAGGAGCCAAGTTCAAATCCCAGTGGAATTTCTTGCATTCACTTATGCACAAATATCTTTGGAAAAGGTATTAATTCGTCTCTTCCCTCCAGTTATGGGCTAAATAACAGGATAGATTGAATTCTATAGCCTTGGCTGGCAACCAATCTACCACAGAAAGTAATGGCAACCTACTGCAGGAAAATCTTTTGCCCAGTCAGTCATGTCCCTTTCAAGACATGCTTACCCAAATGTGTATCACATATGGCACTTAATTGATTGATGTATCTTGAAAATATTTTCTCTTAAAAAAAGGAGTGTTTGAAATGTAATTTGAATGTTTGCTGGTAGTGTAAAAAATGTTTGGGTTGCATAATGCTTAGTGGCTTGTAAAGAGAAATCAATGAGCTGAGATTGTTAAATGCACTTTTGCACAAATACCATCTCTTCCCCCTTGACAAGCTATGTCTTGTAGCTATGTCACGTGGACAACACTGGTTCTCATATAAACACCGAAGTTAAGCAACGTTGAGCCTATCTATCCTTTCTATTTGAGCCTATCTATCTCTTCCTCTTCTCTCCTGTCTTTGATAGACAGGATGGAAGAGTTAGCAAGCTTGTCTCATTAGAATTGTTACAACTGAGTAGTGAGTTTGATCCTCACTGGATGCCCAAAATTTTTGGCATTGTGCCACATTTAAACTGCAGTTGAAAAATCACCAAGGCACCTCAACATAGTGTAATGATTAGCAAGCTTGTCTAGCTAGAATCCTTACAATTGAGTAGTGAGTTCAATACTCATTGGGTGCCTCATACTTTTGGCCTTGTGCCACATCTAAGTTGTCCTTAGAAAATCCCCTCCCTCCTGTTTTGTATGTTACTCCTCTCACTTGTTCTCTGTCTCATGTCTTCATGTTTTCTCTTGATCTCATATATTTACCATGCTTCCCATGCTATCACATTAAAACACCAGTTCACGTACAGTCACTGAAGTTAAGCAATGTCAAGCCTGGTCAGTTACAAGATTGGTGACCATTTGGGAATATTAGGTGTTGTAAGCTTTGATATGCAGCTACTGTAATGAATAACTGCAAAATTAAAACCAGCATTATGATTTCCAGTTCCAGTAAAATTCATTATATTCGCTTACTGCAAATACCCTTGGGAAAGTAGACAATAGATTTCAACAATTATAGAGAAGAATTATCTAGAATACTGTTGACATCAGCCCAACTGGCATTTGGCCCAAAGAAATAAATAAAAATATTTTAAAAAATGTTTAATTCCACTTCAATAAAGAGAATTACATATCCTGATTTGGTAAACTTTTGATTTGTTCCCCGAAGGCTTTTACCCTGTCAAATCTTTCCAAAGCATCCTTAATTCCGTGCAAATGTATATGCTGAACTCAAATCGATAATTGTTTATTGAAGAAACCTATCTTTTTTCATGTTATCGACCAGAAAAAAAATTGGGCTATATCTCACTCCTTACCACCGTTCTCATATCTGATTCACCGCTGAATGACTTGAGACATAGGATGCTTATTTTGGCCCATTTATTTCCTTTGAGCAATTACTCCACGATTTGTTTGATTTTGGAACTCAATTTTCACATAGTAATTGCAAAAAGGAAGTAAATAGGCCAAAAAATCGGCAAACTATGCGTGAAGTCATTCTGCAGTGAATAACATTTTTGAAGTGTGGTTACGGGGTGAGATAAATAGCAACAAGAAGTTCGATATTTTTCTGGTTGTTAACTTGAAAAAGGTTGGTTTCGTCAATAAACAATTATCGATTTGAGTTCAGCATTTACATTTGCACGGAAATAAGGATGTTTTGGAAAGATTTGAAGGGGTAAAGGCCTTTGGGAAACAAATAAAAAAATGTATCCCTGATTTTTATTAACTTTGACATTACAACTTTATCATGTTATCATAGTGATGATTATTTAGTAATTATGAAATTAAGATTTTTTAATTTTTCATGAACAAGTCTTTGCCTTACAATGCTATCCAATATTTCTACTAATACAAGAATAATGTAGCAGCATCAAACCTGTGTCCTGTCACACTAGCAATCATGGGGCACATAGATCTCCCTGTATTTAACAACACATCATAGAGTGTTTGCATTCTGTGGTTTTCTATTTTCAAAACTTATTAGCGTGCTTGCTAAGTGCCCAAAGGCATCTTTTGCTTGTGGTAAAAAGAAAGTTGTTACCTTAGAAGAAAAACACAAGATAATAGTGTCACCTTCTCCTTAAAGTTTTTTTTCCCCTTACTTTATGATAGGCTAATCAGAATATAACAACATCATAAGTAAAAATGTGTGTGTATATTTAATATTTTCTATTTGCAGATGTATCTCGAGAATCTGCAGCCATTCATTCTCAATGGTTGAAAAACAATTGCAGTGACTCCTTTATTGTCAGTATGCGCAATGCGTTTATTCCACTTCCTGGTAAGTAACTTTATTTTCTCATTAATGAAATTGAAAAATCCAAGCCTTTCAAATTTGATGACATAGGAAAGAGAATGGGTATTTCAGTTTCATTCTCCAAAACCTTTTACTTACTGTTTCTTATTGATTGTAATCTTTATCTGGATAAAATCAATTTAAAATAGCCTGACCTTTTATTGAACTTTTTCTTTATTGAATTACAACATCCTGGCATTTTATTTAATGTTTTGTTTATTGAAGTGAATTAAAACAAATTACTTTACATTTATTCAAGTTTAAAATTTATCAACATTTTCTATTACTATTAAATTTGTAAAATTCATCTATAAAAATAATTGGCTGGCAACCAGTCTATGGAAGAAAGCAATGGTAACCTACTGCGGGATAATCTTCTGCCCAGCCAGTCATGTCTCTTTTGAGACATGATCACCTAAAGTGTATATCACGTATGGCACTTAACTGATATACAAAAGTATTAATGCATATTTTAATGAAGTTCACATGAATATACTTTTTTGATAGTAATTTCATTTTATTTTCTCATCTTTTGAATTTGTCAACAATTCTCTTTGATGAGGTTTAATCGAAAAGTTTTCCGCTTAACCTCCATTTTGATTTTTATATTAATTTTCTACGTCTCTCTATTACTTCATGTTATACTTTTTTGTAAGTTTTGTATCACAAAGAAATTGTTTACATCTAAATAAGCTTAATTTCATATTACTTGTGTACAAATGGGATCAATAAAAAATTATTTTTTTTACTGTGTATATATAGAACAGGTATAAATTTCCAAACAATATTAGCTATGTTAATGATGCTTTTCAAACTTATAGACAATATATTTTTGTATAGAATGAAGAGTTAAAAATTTAAAAATTTAAAAATCTTTTTTTATTCCTAGACAACAACTAAATGTAAGCAAAAATATCTCTGATTGATAGGACTACCTGTTATTACTTAAGTTGGTCTACGATCTGTTTAGTTTTGTTCTTTTGTTTTTTAATGGGATAACAGATAACAGGGTTGCTTTTAAAACTTTTCACCTAATTTTTATTTGTAATTTTGTTTTATTGTTTAATCTTTTAAATTTATCAACATTTCTCTTGGATAAGGGTGAATCAAAAAGCTTACTGCTTAAGAGGACTTGCACAAGCTTTTGTCCTGGGTCTGATGATAAACTACATCCAGCAGCAAGGCCTCTGATTAGGAGGTTTTGAGGGGCATGGGACTATTTTTTAATTGTTATTGTTTCTAGGTCCACCTTGACCTGGGTTGGTAGCATCTGTTAGGGTCCCAGCTATGGTAAATAGTGAACCCCAAACAAAAATCAACAATACATTTTTTATAGTAAAATGACAATCAATGCAATGCTAAAAAATATAAAAATACATTTTTATAGTAAAATTACCAACAATACTTTTTTGATCTACAAAATATATACATAATAAACATATCTTTACTTTAAAAGCATAAAATTATGTTCAAAATATTTAGATTTTGGCATTAAATAACCCACAGAGATTAATATGCCACTAAACAAAATCAACCAACCAAACAGGCAACCAACGTGAAAGAACTCTTTCATGACAATAATCCATATAATATCCTATAATCTCTTAAAGAAATTAAACTGTATTCCAAAATATAACTTCAACAAAACTACAACATAAAACACGCATATCACCACCTCTAGTAATGATGTCCACACAAACATTTATATGCACAAAATCTCAAAATCTGAGTATCATCTACCATGTGTTCAATTGTGAAAGCAGAATAATGTATATCATATTTTTATTACTTCTAACCTCCCAAGAAAATTAAATTTTGGTATTAAATGACCCAAAAGGAGTTGATATGTCGTTAAATCAATCAATTTTCCAAAAATATTCTTCAACATGTCTCTGCATTTTGTCTGAATTTCTGGGATGAGGAGTTATCATTGTTTCAGTCATACAGTTAAGTGCCATACATGATACACACTTGGGTGATCATGTCTTGAAAGGAGACATGACTGATTGGGCAGAAGATTTTCCCGCAATAGGTTGCCATTACTTTCTGCAGTAGACTGGTTGCCAATCAAGATTACAAACCTCAATTTGTCCTGCTATTTAACCCATAGCTGGAGGGAGAAGAGACATATTAATACCTTTCCCAAAGGTATTTGGGAATAAGTCAATGCAACAACGCACAAATACCTTTTGGAAAGGTATTATTGTTTACACTATTTAAATTCCAACTAATGTCCTCGTCTTTGGTCTTATTATCACAACATTTTGATCATCATACCCTCAAACCTTCCTCAGGTTTATATTGATCTGAGTAACCCATCAGGAATTCTGAACTAAATCTTTTATTTCGTCTATGAAGATAGTGTTGTGGAGTAGTTTTCGCACTGAAGGTTATAATCGTGCTATGTCGGTTGCTAATCGACTTAACACACCCAAAATGTTAGGAACTTGGTAATCTTCCACTGAAAAGCTGACTCCTTAGTATTCAGCTAACTGCCGACTAATATCAACTGCCTAGTAGTTTTACTGAACTTCAATAGAAGTCTAAAGAACTCCCATTGGAGTTCAGTAGAACTACTGGGCAGTTGATATTAGTCGGCAGTTAACCGAATACTAAGGAGTCAGCTATCAGTGGAAGATTACCAAGTTCTTAACATTTTGGGTGCGTTAAGTCGATTAGCAACCGACATAACACGATTATAAGCTTCAGTGCGAAAACTACTCCACAACATAAATATAGTGTAAATCATATCTTCACTTCTTCATGTTATTAAGTTTCTGTTTTTTTTTTTTTTTATTTCTTTCTTTTCCAGATGGAGTAATAATTGCTGCTGACTATTCCCAACTGGAGTTGCGTATGATTGCCCATTTATCTCAAGACAGCAAATTAATAAACATTCTCAACAAGGATTGTGATGTGTTCCGACTGATTGCGGCTGAATGGAAGAACGTTTCTCTTGATGAGGTTCAAAATGAGGAGAGGCAGCAAGCAAAACAGGTTGGGCTGAAAACAAGAAAGATACTCTTACCTTTTTTTAATAAGATGACCTACCATGATGTATGGGTTAACAAGTCTTGCAAGCCATTGTTTCTCAGCTCATTGCTTCTGATTGGGAATTCCTATGTGGTCTAAGGACTGTTTCCCTTAGGGGATTCATATTCAAATCCTGTTGAAGGATGCATATTTTTCCTAACAAGATTTCTCGATTATTCAGGCCAGTAGATGTAAATAAATGTATTGTTGCAGTATTTACATTATTCAGACTATTGTCCTCATCTTTGTTGCCATTTGTATGACGTTTCGGCCATTGTACACTCCGGCCTTCTTTATGAATATCTATCTACTGGGCCACGTCTCCTTAAGGACACAGTGGCCCAGTAGATATAGATGTTGGTTAGTTCCTGACTTCACTCTTATTGTGAGTTCAATACCAGGCTAAAGCAGTGGTGAACAAGTAACTTGCAGGGTTAGAGGGAGATAACTCATGACATGACTTCCAATTGAGGCTTTACGCAAGGAATGAGGATGATATAATCCAGTGATTGTAATAAAGGGTTTATTTCGAAATTCCTAGCATCTGAAGAAGGCCAGAGTGTACAACGGCCAAAGCGTTGGACAAATTGCAACAAAGATGAGGACAATAGTCCGAATAATGTAAATACTGTAAATACTACTTCATCTCAGAAATATAGACAAATATATTGTTTAATAATAAAAAAAAAAAAACAGTGCATCTACTCAAATACGAGTATCCATTAAAAAAAAGTGTTTAAACAAATAAATTAAAAATATGTCAGATTTAATCAATTTTATAATGGATTTCATTAAGATTTTATAAATATGTGTATATTTATTCAGATTTGCTATGGGATAATATATGGCATTGGTGCAAAGGCCTTGGGAGAGACCCTACATGTAGATGAAAATGATGCTGCAGTTTTCATAGAAACTTTTAAATCAAAATATCCAGGTAACTATTACCAATTCTTTATTCTTATATTTTTCTTGTTTCTGTGGAAGAAAAGGTAACTTTATTTACCAGCATGCATCATCGATAATGCTTTTAAATAAGGCAAAGATGATTAAATCCATTATCCTATTTCCCCAAACTAAAGAGTCATGATATTTTGTATCTCAAATTGTAAGAATCAATGGTTATATTTTTTTATAATCATTTCACCCCAAGCAAGGCAGGACCACTTCTGGAGCACAGGGGGTTACAGAAAGAGAGAAAAAAAGGTACAGAGGATGTTGAAGAATGATAAGAGAAGGATGGGAATCAAAGAGATAGAAGATAGCAATTGACATTGCATTTAAACTTTTAGAGATTTTAGCTATCAGAGAAGCAAGCAAACTGTCATATTCGAATAAAGTGTCACTGCCAACATTTGAGTCTGAACACGGATCGACAGAGAACAAACATAGTTGACCTCGTTTTGATGTAATTAGAGGAATCATGCTGCTGGGATCACATAATGTTGTAAAAATAATTTGTGTATGGATACATAATAAAGCATTTGAGAGAGAAAAGAAACAAATCTGACAGTTTTCTTTGAAGGCATTTCTAATATATGTGGCTTTACAAAATGAAGGAATGGATTTCCACAAACAGAAAGTGCAAGAAAAGAAACTAGAGTAGAAGAGGCAGTTACATTTAACTATTTTGATGGTAAAGATCAGTATTCTCATCCTTCTCTTACCCACTTCCTGACACTCCCTATAACCTGTCACTCTTTCTCATAACTTTCCTCCTATGTAACTCCCTGCAAAACAGTGGCAGTAAAATGCCTTGCTTCAGGCGATATGATTAAAAAAAAAGATAGCTGGATAGATAGATAGCCGGACAGCTACAATCTTCAAGAATTCAAATGTAAAGTCAATAGTCATCTACTATCTCACTAACTTGCTTCCTCTCTCTCTCTCTCATGCTTCTTTCTTCATCCACTCCACTCTCATCAGTATTCTCATCCTTCTCCTACCCACTTCCTGACACCCCTTTTAACCTGTCATTCTTTCTCATAACCTTCCTTTTATGTAACCCCCTGCAAAACAGTGGTAGTAAAGTGCCTTGCTTGGGACAATATGATTTTAAAAAAATAAAAAATGGGTGTGGCCTTGATGCCTGGGAACCAGGGAAATAAAGCTTGCAAAGCAGTTGCCATGAAATACCTACAGAAAAGACATTGATTAACTGAAATTGTTATTTTTATTTTTGAAATTTTAGAAAAGTAGATGCATCTTTATGAGCATTACAGAATGTTGAAAATTGGACGTGTTCATAAATGAGATTAACAAAAGTGATGCTCAGGACCCAGAAGTAACAAAATATTTTAATAATAAAATAATCAAGGGTATTTAGGAGATATCATTGTTTTCCAGTTGTAAGACTACAACTTTAAAAAATTTATTCCTGAAAAATCTCAAGTCTTTGTTCATGTTACACTGTCTCCAACTACAGCAGATTGAGCACTAATACGAGTAAGTCATCTCTCAAAGGTTTCTACGTTAAGGGTAGGCAGGCTTTGGCTTGGACCATTCATACATGTTATCATGCCACCTCAGTGGGGGTCTGCCTCTATTTCTTCATCTTTCATCCATACCTTCCAGACAGAGTTTTGATAGGCCTGATTGAAAATTTTTCATGTGACGGTAGAGTTTTAGGGCCTTGTTTTATATGATGGTCATAATGGGGCTGAGACTGGTCATTTGCCAAAGATCTGTGATCTTTATCTTTATCTAATCTATCAGACTATGGTTAGTCATGAACCTCATAACATGATTTTGAAATGTCTCAATCTCTCTACATAGCTTTGAAGTCCAATTAACTTATTCTAGTCTATACAGAACAACAGGCAATATGAATGTATTGTAAACTCGTGTTTTGATGAAATAGGATACTCGTTTAGATGTCAAAAGTTCTTTATTCCCTTTAAAGGCTTCCCAACCTAGTCTTATTTTGTGTTTTACTGCTGCTGTACCATCATTTGTAGCAGACAGCCTCAAATCTTTAAGTCTTCTCAAATGAAAGATACCTGACATTTGACTGCAGCCCAATTTAGTACAATAAAATTGTCCTCCTGTCTCTTCGACACTAATGTTGCCTAAAGACCATAACTTCTCATCTATGTGGTGTGATATTTTAGTCATGGGACCTTCATGTTCAAGATGTCACAACAGGTCAGTCTGTGGATAAACTATTGTCCTTTTGTTGTAAAAACATGCCATGTCCCAAAGAAGGATTTCTTGGTAGAATTTGTATATCTTGTCGATTAACCAGACCATGATAGATTTTGGATTGTTCTCTTTTTCTGCGGAATAAGGATCATTTCTGGATTGATTAAAAAATATAAATGATGGCAGAAGGAGAACTTTGGTGTCAATATTTGGGCCCCATTTTTGAAAACTTAAAGCCTTTTTTTTTTAATAGTATGATGAGACAGAATTAATTTTTATTCAATCTAAGTGTAATAACTGTTTGCTTCCTTATAATTCCCTTTAATCATCTAGACAATAGTTTGTCCATAAATGTTTCCATTTAAGATTTTTATTCATATTTTTGGTAAGAATACATTTTGAAACCATTCCTAGTATTGTCATGTGATTTAGCAGAATTCAATAAAAATTCCTCAAAATATTCACTTTGTTTTCTGTGAATTTTACTTGCTGACTCTATTTGTTTCATTTATGAATATGTCCAAATATACTCATGGAGGATGTAGAAGAAAATTTCTTCTTTTTCAATTAAACATCTTCATTTGTTCTCTTTGCTTATTAAAATGAAATAAATTTATTAAAAATTATAAGGTCTTTGTTGTTGTTATTGTTCATAATATCAGTAGTAAGAATAACAACAAATTTATAACAAATTATTTTTTAGATTAGTTATTTGTAAAGGAACACAGCCTATTACAAGAAAAGTCAAGTGGCTATTTTGCTGGATTTAAAATGTTAAATCCAGATAAAAAGTGAAAATTTTCACGGAAGCCTGACTTCAGTAACTGAATTTATTTTTTTTGAGAAGTTTGTCTTGTTATTGTAGGAATGAAGTCTTATTTACGACATCTTGTTGAATATTGTCGAGATAAAGGATACATAAAAACAATTACTGGAAGGAAGCGATATTTGCCCCACATTACCAGTACAAACACATATGCTAAAGCCCAGGTAAGTAAACACTGACTTATCAGGAGTTCACATTATTTTTTTTTTAATCAGAATTTAAACCTTACAATATCCAGCCAAAATGTTAGGAAAGATGATAAAGTCATTATTTACACTATTTGAACTATTGTTCTCATCTTCATTGCCATTTATACAATGTTTTGGCTGTTGTATGCTAGGAATTTCAAACTGAACCCTTTATTACAATCACTGGGAATTGTTATTCTCATTCCTTGTGTGAAGCCGTTTTTGAGTTATCTCCCTTTAAACCGACCCTCTAAGTTTAACAGTTTTTTTTTTGTTTTTTTTTAATCATATCACCCCGAGCAAGGCAGTAACGCCACTGATGTGCAGGGGGCTACATAAGAGTGAAAAGATTACAAAAGGGAAGGCCAGAAACCACATCCTAAACAGGGAACAAGGGATGAGCCTCTACACCTGTTCAATAGACATGGGTGGAGTGTGAACTGGGCGATTAGTTTAGTCTATATACTCCAATTGAAAAGAAAAATAAATAAGAAAAAAGAAAAGTGAAAAGATTGGAAAAGAGAAAGCCGGAAACCACATCCTAAACAGGGAACAAGGAATGAGCCTCTACACCTGTTCAATAGACGTGGGTGGAGTGTGAACTGGGCGATAGTTTAGTCTATTTACTCCAATTAAAAAGAATAAAAAAATAATGTGAAATGATTGGAAAAGAGAAAGCCGGAAACCACATCCTAAACAGGAAACAAGGGATGAGCTTCTACACCTGTTCAATAGACGTGGGTATTGAACTCATAGCTCTTTTGCGCAAATCACTGGAAATAACCAGCACCTATATCCACTGGACCATGCAATTGAATTTCTGGGACTTGTAAACCTAATGTTTCAGTAACCATTTTTACCAGAGTTCATATTGCAATTTTTTTATGTTAATGGTTTTCTCTGGTATTTTTTACCAGAGTTCATATTGCAATTTTTGATGTTAATATTTTTTTTTCTTGTATTGTTACTAGAGCTCATATTGCAATTTTTTTAACACTAATGATTTTCTCTGGCACTCCATATTATTGGTTCCCCATATTGTATTCATTTCTATGCTTGGTCAGCTGAGGAGATTTTTGTAGCCTAGCATATGCAATGATTCCTTAAGTTTGTCATTTCCAGTGGTTAACAAATAACTTTGAGTCAGGGAGATAACTCATGATTACCAGAAGCAGCTTCACACAAAGAATGAGAATGATATACCCCCGTGATCATAATAAAAGGTTCAGTTCAAAATTCCTAGCCCTGAAGAAGGCTAGAGTGTACAATGGCCGAAACATCGTAAAGATGGCAACAAAGATGAGGACAATAGTTCAAATAATGTAAATACTACCTCATCTAAGAAATATAGACAAATAATGACAAAGTCAATCATTAATATTTCTATTTTTATCACAATATATCAACTAGTGCAATCTCTAACTTGTGTTACATTGTGAGATGTCATGTGATTCATTAACCCATATTTTCCTGATGTGAGTTTAAACTAGGTACCTCCACTTTTTTGGCATAAATTTTCGATATCTAAGTTTAAAATGAAAAAAACATTCTTGAAGATTTCATTTTAGATTTAATTAAAAGCTTAATGATTAAATTTATTATTTCCATTAAGTAAAAAATTCTGGTGTATTTCAGATAGAAATTACATAGATTGGAAGGTCATATTTAATTTTAATTTAAGCAGCCATTTTCTTAATTTTAACAAATTTGTAAACAAACAAACATTCATCGATTTTTTTTTTTTTTTTTTTTTTTTTTTTTTTAAATATTTTTTAAAATTTCTGACACTTTATTTTAGTAAAATTAGAAAATTGAAAGTTAAATTAATCTGATTTTAAAGAAATATTACTTACTTATAGCATAAAAAAGTAATATACAACCAATTATTAACGACAGAGTGGGAGAAAAATGATGGTGTCAATTTAAACTGAGTCAAATATAAAGAGGAACATAACTTTAATTTAAGTCTATTTTTATTTTAGGCAGAAAGACAAGCAGTAAATTCAACAATTCAAGGATCTGCAGCTGATCTTGTGAAGAAAGCAATGGTCAACATTGAGAATGAATTTCTACGAGTATTTCCTGAAAGCTCTGTACCCCACAGAATACATGGTCAAGCATTTCAAAATAGTGGTAATGTACATCATTAAGAGTTTTTCAGAACAAATTCTTGCCAACTTGTCGTAGAGTTACAAGAATTTATTCAATTAGTAAGAACAAATTAATTAGTATTTTTTAATAATACTTTGACTAAAACATTATTCTTTTCTCTTGTGTATAATATCTTGAGTTTTTAACTTTTTAAGCTGTATATATTTTTGGCAAACTTAGACCTTTGTGCCTGCAAAAAAAAAAAATGGATTTTCCCTCGACACTGCTATTATTTTAACTACCTTCACCCCTCAGTTAAGTGATTAGAATTGTAATAAAACCTAAACTTGAATGTGAATTTATACATTTTCTTTTGTTCTTGAGAATTTGCAAAAAAAAATTTAAATATTATTGTTTATTTACAAGAATAATTTTATATTTATGACACTCTAAAAACTAATGCAATGTAATATTTATCATTTACCAATTTATAAAGAAATAAAAATCAAAATTTTTTATTCATGAATTTATAAACATTTTCTAAATTATTAAGATATGTGAACATAAGAAAATCATTATTTACTATTTTATAAAGTTTGAATCAATTGGCAATTAGCCGATGTTTTGTGAACCATTTCAGTAAACAATGTAATGAATAGTGTTTATTTTTGTTGTCAATTCTCATCATTCTATTCTAATCATTGCTTATTAAAACAATAAAAATTGCTGAGGAGTGAATTGAATAACCTTTCAACTAACAATTCTTTTATCAAATGAAAAGGATACAATTTCAACAGATCTAAGAATGTACCAAGCTTATCTAAGTGTGCAATTTCATTTCTTTGTTTTTTAAAATGATACAAACCTGAAAATTGATTAAAATTATTGCTTTTTGTAACATGAAAAATATTTTTCCTTAGAAGTAAAGGTTAGCTTGTCAACCTTTGGCACAAGTCATGGTATCATAACAGTTACAAACATGACGTCACTGGCATTCAATATATTTTTAAGAAATCATAATCCAAACTCCTCCTGAGTGTAATTGATATCAAGAATGAATGCGTGTCGACATATACAAGAAATGGAAAAATTAGCCAGACCTTTTCAGCTGATTTCAATAAAACTTAAGTAACTTCTGCTAATAATGGTTTTATTGCAGAAGTCAATCTTCATATTTTTTAGAGACTAATTTGAACTATCAATGACATAAGCTAAAAACACTTAAAAGTTTTTTCTAGTAACTGGTAGTTAAAATAGTTAACGTCTTTTTGTTGTCTTCAACAGATTTCGGATGGTTAATAAGTTTAATTTAGTATAGGTCAAGGCCAAATGGGTTGGTGAAGACTGTGTTCTACCTAGAAATTATTATTCTAAAATCTGTTTTTACTTTGGAAAATGTGGTTGGAAATACTTGACTGTTGTCAGTTACAAGGCAGTCTCTCTCTCTCAACAATTATTTTTAAAGAAATGCAGAAAATTATTTTTATCAGTTAATTTCATTTTTTTTTTTTTCTTTTGCAGTTGGACAGGGAAGATATTTTCAGCAAATGAAGCCACTTTCAGAAAAGCCTGTGAATTGTCGGTCGGGGGCTTTTCTCCTTTTGCAAATCCATGATGAATTGCTGTACGAAGTAGCCAAGAAGAATTTGAAGACTGCAGCCACCATCATTCAGAAAGGAATGGAAAGTGCTATGACGTTAAGTGTTCGTTTGCCTGTGAAACTAAAATGTGGTCACAGCTGGGGTCACTTGGAGGATTTTATGCTCGAGTGAGTTGTGGTCTCTTTACATTTGTCACTGGTGCAGAATACACAGCCACATGTGGAAGGTTGACTATAAATTTTGTAACCAATGGACTTTTAATTAGGAATTGCCCTTCAGCACATCAGCAAAATGTCTTAAACATTTTTCAGTTGTTTAATGTTATGTTAAATTCAACATTATGATATAGTTAAAAATTATCATCTTACTTGCCATTAATGCATCCAGGTGTTGGTATATATGTGTTTAAAACTATCATATGCACAGGCTGATAGACAGAAATTTATATTCTTAAAAAAAAAAAAAAAAAAAAACTAAGGATGTCAAATCAAACACATGTATCCACTAAATATAAATAAAATCTATTAAGTCCTTAAAAATTTATTTATATATATAAAATTTTAAGGACTTAAAAGATTTTGTTTACAATATCAACATATTGTGTTTAGTTTCTTAATCAGTAACAAGTCTAGTGAAATTGATATTAAACATTGATTTGAAGATTGTGTTCAGATAATACAAGAACAATTTTATGATTCATAGAAAAATAGGATTTTAAAGTTTATTAATGCATTGCAATTCAACTGATACTTTTAGGCTTTTGACCTATGAATTGAACTCAAGAGGAAGAGTAAAAAAAAATACAAATGAACTTCTACAAATATGTTCTAAGTTTATGTACAAGAAAGAAAGTGATGTGATCGTTTATCTGTGATAATTTTTTTTAATGTCACTTCAAGATATTGTTGCTATTGGAGAAATTTTTTTCTTGCTAATGAAATTTCAAGTTCAAATTAAATTTTTGTAGTATTTTTTTTTTTTTACATGCAGATATATACCGAGTATTACCATTATTTTTATTACAAATTTTATTCTTTTGTTGTTGCTTTTTATTGCAACACCTCAGATCAATAAATAATGAAATATCTTAAAGGTAGATTAATACAAATTTGGTTGCTATCATTTAGGTGAAAAGCAATGAACTTGTTGAAAATTTATTACTTTTTTTTTCTTTTTTTAATTAATATGAAATTCTAAAATGCGTGGGACATGATACAAAGTTTCATGCAACTTAACATTTTGGGAAGTTTTACTTTATTTTAAAATATCTTTAAAAAAAATTCTGTAATTTCTGAATTTGAAGCAATTATTGTAATAATGTCATTTTGTATATTTTGCTGTTTTAAATTGGCTTGTGGAAAAATAAAAATTATTTTAAATTCTTATAATTTTATGTCCCTATGTCAGGAACACATTCAACTCAAACTTGTGTATTATCTAACCTTTTATGTATTTCTGAATTATATCATCTGTTTACACCCAAGTTTAAAAAAAATTAAGTCTGCAAACCAATTTATAAATAAAAACTGATCACCAGGTCTGATTAATAAAACTTTTTCATTTCTGCTTGTTATCTTTTTCCCTATGAGGTTAGCATACAAGAATGTTTCATTATTCAGCTTTATGTTTCAAATTGGAAAATTTAAAGTATTACCCGAAAATTTACTTAATTTTTCTTTTTTTTAATAAAATTGGTTTGTATTCTTCAGGCCAATAAGAGAACACAAAAATAAAGCCTTAAAAATGTTGTTATATATGAGCGCACAGCCGAGTGGTTAGAACGTTTGCTTTCCGACTATGAAGCCCAGATTCGAATCTCGCCAAGGTCGATTTGTCAGGAAGGTGACTTCTTGATGTTACTGGTCTCGAGGAAGCAAGCCCAGCATGTGGTACCTTTGGAAAGCGGCTGTAAACCATACCAATAATGAAATTGGGTGGACGGCTTCTTTTGAGCAGTTGTCGGTATTTGTGCTAAGTCACAAGTCATCATTTTTTTAAAATCATATCACCCCGAGCAAGGCAGTAACGCCACTGCTGTGCAGGGGGCTACATAAAAGTGAAAAGATTGGAAAAAAGAAAGCCGGAAACCACGTCCTAAACAGGGAACAAGGGATGAGCCTCTACACCTGTTCAATAGACATCGGTGGAGTGTGAACCAGGCGATAGTTTAGTCTATCTACTCCAACTGATAAAAAAAAAGAAAAAAAGAAAACAGTGAAAAGATTGGAAAAAAGAATCATATTATGTATTTAAAATCTCACACAAGGATATTAAATTCTTATATTGATCATACATTCAACTACATTTTTCTTGCATGTTAAAATGCTACTTATAAAAACTTAGACACTGATATCAACACGACAATATGACTTAATATTAGACAAGTACTACTAGATATAGTACATAATTGTAAAAAAGGACTCAAAATCCTTGAAGCTACTCAAAAGAAAAAACCCACATTAAACAATATCTTTCAGAAGATTTAAAAACATTTTAAAATGCATTTAAAATTTAATCTTTTTTGTTTGTTTGTTTTTTTCTTTCTTTATATGCTGTTAAGTTTTGTAATTCCCCCTCCACACACACAAATTTTAAAACAATCTTTGTCTTCACTGCTTGCCACTCTTTGGTAAACCTGCTCTGCACCAATCCTGTGCCCGACATTTGTCAGTATCTCTAGGAATATAAAAACAAAGATCAGGCTTGACTTCTCACTGTTATGGTTGTAGGTTTAAAGTTACATGTAACATTAATTAGCTTCCACAACTCATTAAAAGGCATAAAAATAACTTATTTATAATACAATGATTGATAGAAATCACAAATACATAAACAAATGGGATTTGAAGAAAGTTTCCCTGTATTGGGAATTCTTGATTTGGGAGGAAGAGGTTGACTAAAGCAACTGATTGAGAGAGTTTGAAAAAGGAGTGTAGAGAACAGGACTTCAGCTGATTGAGGCACTAGGGTAGGTCCCTCCATTTTATTTTCCATACCTAAGTTTTAAATTGAATTTCTAAAAATAAAAACTTCTTGAAACTTTAATTTTAGCTTAATTGAAAGCTAAATGATTAAATTTACTATTTCCACTAAGCAAAATACTCGGAAACAGAAATTATATTCATTGGAATCTAAAATTTTCAATTTTTCGGCCATTTTTTGAGTGATTGACATATTTGTAAACAAAATTCTCAGTTTTAAAAATCTTGCAGAAATAAAATATACATCTCTCACTCATTATTTTTGGAAAATTATCAAATTTAAAGTTAAATTGATGCTGTTTTTTCAGCAATTGAGTGGAGGTACCTACACGATGGTCATCCAGCAGGTTGGTCTTCTGGCACCATGACCAGTTCTGTCTTTTCTGCACATGCTTTTATGGGAGTGAGGGCAATTACACTGCCTTGACTGGCTAGCCAATAATAATGCCTGACCAATGATTCTGTCAAATGCATTGAAGTAGAGGAAGGACAACTCCAGTAGCATATGACCAATAGGCAAATCAAAATAACCTTTCAACTAACAATTCTTTTATCAAATGAAAAGGATACAATTTCAACAGATCTAAGAATGTACCAAGCTTATCTAAGCGTGCAATTTCATTTCTTTTTGTTTTTTAAAATGATACAAACCTGAAAATTGATTAAAATTATTGTTTTTTGTAACATGAAAAATATTTTTCCTTAGCAGTAAAGGTTAGCTTGTCAACCTTTAGCACAAGTCATGGTATCATAACAGTTACAAACATGACGTCACTGGCATTCAATATATTTTAAAGAAATCATAATCCAAACTCCTCCTGAGTGTAATTGATATCAAGAATGAATGTGTGTCGACATATACAAGAAATGGAAAAATTAGCCAGACCTTTTCAGCTGATTTCAATAAAACTTAAGTAACTTCGGCTAATAATGGTTTTATTTCAGAAGTCAATCTTCATATTTTTTAGAGACTAATTTGAACTATCAATGACATAAGCTAAAAACACTTAAAAGTTTTTTCTAGTAACTGGTCCTATTTAAAATACCTTACTCAAACAAACAATATATTTTTTTAATATCTCAATAGGACTTTAATAATTGCAGCATATTCAAATGTAAGATCAACAGAAAGCTGGATGAGATTGGCTAGGTTTTGCATCCAGAGACACTGGATATAAAAACACGGTGTGCCAGATGATTAATTAATTAATATTTTTTTTGTAAACTTTTCCAACACCTAAACTCATGCTTTTTCTTATCAATATTAATAAGAATGATTGTCTAACATCCACACTGGTAGTATTCGACAAATCCTTGCAATTGTGGGGCTGCAATTTTGTCTCCTCCTCCTTCTCTGGGATCCCCACAAGTCTGTGCATTGAATACTGTTTCCATATCAGGTCAGGTGCTCCCGCTTTTCATCTTGAGGTTCTTGACAAAATCAAAAGGGTCTGCAATGTAATTGATCTTGACTTGGCATCTCAGCTTCAGACGCTTTCAAACCAACATCATGTGGCTTCTCTGTCTTTTCTAAAAATGCCAAATGCTCTGATCGAGCTTTTTTTTTTCCTCCCGATGCTCTGACCACATGAATTTTAGTGTGTTACGAGATTGGCTTCCAGATCCCACCCTTTTACCATTGAAATAGTTAAATGTAACTGTCACTTCTGCTTTAATAGTTTCTTTTCTTGCACTTCCTGCCTGTGGAACTCCCTTCTGTTTACTTGCTTTTCTGATAGCTACAATCTCCAAAAATTTAAATACATTGTCAATTGCCATCTATCTTTTTGAATTCTGTTTATCTTTTTCTCAATACCCTTGTATCCAGATTTTTCTCTCACCCTAACCCCCTGCACAGTAATGGCAGTCCTGCCTTGTTTGGGGTGAAATAAAGAAAAAGTTTCAAATTAGCTGAGGTAGAAGGCAACGTTCTTAGTTTTACATGCAAAGGAGCAAAGTGTAACGCTATACAAACACACTGGCAAGCATTACAGAGATCACAGATATTGTTAGTATCAGCCTTTCAACTGTCAGTCATGTCATCAAAGCTAAGAAACAAACTGGATCTATCAGTCCAAAATATAAAAATGTGGTTGAAAGAGAAAAACACCACCAAGAGACTGATCAGGGAAAGTGTGAAAGATCCGAGGAAAAAATTATAAGGGACTGTCTGGTGTCAATAGGTGAACTTTGGTGGGTCCGCTGCTTCCAGATACTATGGAATGCTGAGCTAACATAAAGAGATGAGTGATGTGTTCTGCATTATATGTAGATGGGATTTAAACCAGACAGTTTTAGAAAACTGCCTCTGAAGATGATCATTAAAAACCAGTGACCAGCCTCTGTGCTATCCATGGCAGGTGGTAATGTCTTCCATCAGGTATTCTCTGTACACATGTGACACTAAATGAAGGGATGTCAAATGTACCACAATTTCAGAAATGTAATATCTTATCTATAACAAACCCACAATGCTGGCCCCATTCAAACTCTAATAATGTAACACCATATCCTCACTTCACAAGATCGGCCGTTGGTTCAGTATGGTCCAGTATTACAGGTTAAACACAGGGTCTCTGGTTCCCAATGTCAGTTTGATGCCACCCTCCATGTTGTGATCGTTTTTATCCTGGAGAGCGATCATAATTTCGTAGAAACTCGAAAGCTCCTCGTTAGTCCACCTGCGCGTTCGTCGGGTGAGAATTGGGTCAACAGAAAAATAAATATTACCAAGTTGATGCAATTTTGGTAGGACAAAAATGTTTTTTTTTATGTAACAAAAACAAAACAAACAAAAAAAACAGTTTTCGTTGCACAAAGTTGAATGTCTCTTGTATAGGAACAATAACCAAAACACAAATACTTTCATATCCTTTTGATACTTACAAAAAGATTGTATTTCTAAATTAACTTTCTATACATGAATATTTCAAGTTTTTACAGCATATGATTTGAAAGATAGAGGCTTTTTCACAGCGGTCACAAGAGTGGATCTGATGTTTAATCCCACCTACCAATTTTGATACACACTCAGTAGAGGAGAGAAGGTAGTATCTTGAAAATGTTTTCTTTTAGTGGTAGTCACACCACAGGAGACAAATCCTTTTTAGAAAGGATTTGACTGGATGCTAGCTTGCTAAACATTAGCCTTCTCTCAGTGTCAAGCCAGACCATCCCAGCTAGCTTTTTCATTTTTGCAACAATGTTTCAAAAAGCACAGGAAGACTTTCATCTTTATGATGAAATTGCTCTAGAGCACTTTGAAAATGTTACAGAGGCATCACTGGTTGGGAAGTGTTCAAGGTAACAGAAAGGATAGTGGTATATGACAAGATTCAGCACCTCTATCTTAGGATCGTGTTGATCCAGACGCGCTTGTGAAATCTTTCAAATGCTTACTTTGTTCTTGTCAGCAAGTCTAGTTTGGTGTCATCAAATAAAACTCAGTCTTGAAAGGTGGGTGATGTGCAGGATGATAATTAACCTTTGTGATTAATTTTTTTAAGCTAAACTATTTGGTAGCTTTTACAATGCGGGCATGTTTCGTCATCTGTGTGTAACATGAGATTGTTAATTGGAACTTAAAAATTATTTAGAAATCTTTTCTTTCTCTAACAAAATTCTATCAACAATAGAATTTTGTTGAAAATAAAGCATTTTTTATGAATTAGTTATTTTAAAGGTCACTGGGTTTAAAAAGTTTGAGTGTCAAATTGCTTTTGTAGTCTGTCTTCATATCGAAAGGTCACTGTGAGATAATGAGTTTAAAAACTGTCAAAATTCACAGCAACTGCAGAAGTTGCATTTGACTGGTTTACAGCATCTTGGCTGCATTCAGGTCAATAAAAATGTAATAAAAGGAGTACCAAATCAGGGTACTAAAAGATCAGACAATATATGACGTTCATTCATGGGGGTGTAATCCAATTGGCATCTGAAAAGAAACAAGGGTTCGTCCAGATGACATTAAATTGTTTCAATAAATCCTGTCTAGGTGACCTCTTTTTATATGTCACACAAGCTTCACCTATAGAAATCTGCTTTATGGCTTAAAATCAATGTACAATTATTGAGATGACAATCATCTATAAAGAGGCTGCAATCATCACAAGCATACATACACATAAAAAAATATTTAACAATTTACTCAAAATGGAATAAAGTGAGTTACTTAAATCATAACACCAGGCAACTTTTATTTTAATGTGCTCAATTTGAATTTTTAATTTTACAATGGATTTTCAGAAGAGCATTTTGAATATTTTGCAAACAGGATAATGTATGAAAAAAACAAAAAAAAAAACAAGAATATTTGCAAAGCAAGTAGCAACAAATTTGGTCTTCTCTATTTAACCTATTTTTCGATAAAAGGGGCTGACCGTACACTTGCATAAAAATAATTTTCCAAAACAGTTAAATCATTTTTAAGCAAATATGATAATTGTTCACTTTTCTATTTTGATAAAAACAACAAACAATAAATGGAGACAAAATGGTAATTTTATAATCATAGTGAATGACATGTTTTATGGTAATTTACAAAGACACATGGGAGAGCAAATAAGAAGCATGGAGGGAAACAGTGGAATATTAAGTTCATTAAGTAATGAACCAATACGATGGTCTAAGGAGAGAAGTTATTCACTTACCTGTTTGGAGTGTGTGCACATATTTCAGATTTGTAATTTCACCAGAATTTATAAAATTTTAAATTTATAAATCAGGGTGATTTAAAAAAAAAAAAAAAAAAGGAGATTTTAACAAGAATTTGAACACTGACTCCCAGAAAGTTGAATGAAATAACAGCAAAAAGATGTTATCGTTCTGTAAACACAAAGGAACTCAGATAATTGAATGTTTTGCTTTTTAAATTCTTATTTCAACAAATTCATACATTATTTAATGAAAATTTTCATGAAAAAAAAAAACAAACAATATTTTTCTAGCTGTAATGACCTAGTTGGCTTTATCAGAATATGAGGAGGCGATAAATTATAAAAATGGAAATGAGTAGGAGAAAGATCCAAGTAGAATTGATAGAAAGAAACAAAATAAGTGTTGAACTGGAGGAGGAGGAAGTGATGGTATCCACAGTGAGTTATGCCATTTCTAACCAGTTTTTCTTGAAATATTTTAAATTCTATCAGGTTTTTTTTTTGTCTGTGATACTTGCTCTGAAATGTTTGATAGGGAACAGTGTGCCTGTAGCCAACATAAAAAAAGATTAAAGCTTATTTACCAAGAAATCATTTACATGAAGGTATTTATAGAAAGTGATGGACAAAATTCATCATCATCATTATACATAAATACAAAAGTTTTTTTTTTATCTAAAGCAGTCTAAAAGTAAGACAAAAATTCTAGGTGGAGTACAAATAGAAAACACTGGTACTTTAATTTAGAGTTTTTATAGCAGACAGAACAATATTGGTAAATAAAATAGTGGTGCATAGAAATAGATAGGTTAAATTTTTTATTTTTTATTTATTTTTTTTTTTTTTAGGAAAGTATCACACTTTATTATCCTGAAAGAAGTGGGTGAAGGGTGGGGGAGGTTCTCCTTATAAATGACAAGTGTTTCCACCATGATTTCAATAGACAACTTGCAACAGAAATCACTGTCGTTTCTGTAAGCTTTGATGAATTTTCTTTTTCTTTTAAGATTTTCAGTTGATTTGGTAAAAAATACTTGGTATTTAAAAATATACATGACCATTTTGGTATTCCATGTTCTCTTTTTAATTCTTTGCATAAGGATTGTCTTGTTGAGCAGTAAATGTATTTGCTCTTTAGGAAGCAGTCAATTGGCACAGAAGTCAAAACAAAAGAAAAAGAGAGGGCAAGTAAGAAATTTTGACTAACTGTTATCCTTTACTTGAATGTATAATGAATAGCAAAACTAATGTATGCATAAAACTTGTTATTGAATTTGCTTGGAATGTAGCATTTCCTATTATAGGAAATCTTTCATTCCTTATAGAGCTATAGACACGGACTGTATCTGCTGATAGCTTTTGACGCATGGTGTATGGAAGTAGATACTTTGGACAACATGCAAGTTAAAAATCTTTTGAGACACTACTAGTCGTTGTTGGTCAGATTTGCTAGCCTGTGTACAGCAATATGAAATATAGGTAATGGAAAATTTTAGATTATTTCAAGGAAAGTTTATGAATTGAGAGATTTTTTTTAAATTGTAGATTTTGTGTAAAATTAGATATACAAGAAGAAAAAAAAAACAACAAAAAAAAACATGAAAATATTGTGTAATGGAAAGGCGGGTAAATAATGATTGATATAAAAACTGATTAAAAAAAATAAAAGTGAATGATAAAGAATTATTTATCAAAAGAATCTATCAGCCATTAAAAAACTCAGAGAAAAGAAAAAAAAAGAAGAGGAGAGAGAGAGAGAGAGAGAAGAAAGAAAAAAGGAAAAGAAAATAAAAAAAAAAAGAGAAAGACCCATTTCCAAATTTTCTTCCTTTTTATAAAACAATTTAGAAACTGTTTCTGTAGTTGTTCCTTTTTTTTTTCTTTCTGTCCTTTTTATTCTTTTTGTCATTTGTTTTGTTCTCAAGAAGAGTTGACTTGTGAGTTGATTCGTATCATTTCCACAACTACATCATCAATTTGATGCTCCCCAAAGTCAATGTTGGGCACAATAATTTCTATTAACCGTTTCACATTCTCCCTCAATTCTTCCAACCTGTTTTTAGCTTTATTCAATTCTTCTTTCAAGGTAATTATCTCTGCTTTATTGTTTATATTTAAATTATTTGTTATTGGGGAATTATTCAAGGCTTCATTATTGTCTACAGAGATTGCATTTGCACTATTACCGTTAGTGGCATTTTCTTTGTTAGAAACATTTGTAGGTGGACTAGAAGGAATGTTGTTTGATGCACCATGAATAGGTACTTCCTCTACATCGATGGCTATTTCATTTGTATTACCATCGACAGGAATGTTAGGCGCTGATACCAAAGTTTCAGAATGATTATTAATATTATCATTGGTGGTGGCGGTGGTGGTGGTGGTGGTAGTGGTGGTGGTAGTGGTGGTGGTGGTGGTGTTTGCATCTTCTTCATCACTAGTTAAGTCTATGATGGAAGTAGGGTCAATTGCATTGCTTGGATTCTCCTTTTGTTGGCGTCTCCGAGTTGCAAGATCTGGGACTGATGGTGCTTCTTCATTGAGCGTCACAGTGATATATTTGCCATCTTCTGTTTTTATGCGTTTGATCACCGGGACATCTTCAACGGCTGGCTCTGCCACCAAACGTTTATTGGCAGGAGTTTGGACGTTGCTCCCTGGCACCAGTCTATTGGCAGAGCTGTAAAAGAGTATGGAATCATTAGATTTACACAATTTAATTTATGTTTCTAATTTAAGGAAATGTACTGTGCATTTGTGGTGCAGTGGATATCGACTCGGAATGAGAATTCGGGGAGCCAAGTTCGAATTTTAGTTGAATTCATTGCATTCACTTACGCGCAAATACCCTTGGGAAAGGTATTAATCTGTCTCTTCCTGTTATGGGTTAACTAACAGGACAGATTGGGTTCTATAGCCTTGGCTGGCAACCAGTCTACTGCAGAAAGCAATGGCAACCTACTGTGGGATACACTTCTGTCCAGTCAGTTGTCTCCTTCGAGACATCGCCCAAGCGTGTTTCACGTATGGCACTTAACTGACTGACTTTAAGAGTCATAAATTCTGAGATATGTTTTAATACTTTATCTGTACTGAAATTCTTGGGAGATAAAAAAAAACCAAAAAAAAACACAAACACAAAGAGTTGATAAACCACAGAAAACAAATCAATTACATGAAATGACAAAAAAAATTATAAATGTAAGAAACCATAGCTAGACTAGGGCAATGATCCCTACCCAAACTTTCTTTTTCTCTAGGCTGCATTTGCAGAATGAAAATTTGCACTTCCCTTTCCTTGTGGAATTCCCTTTCATTTACTTGCTTCCCCGACAGCTAAAATCTCCAAGAATTTAAATGTAAAGTTAATAGTCATCTCCTATCTCACTAACCTGCATCCTGTCTCTCTCTCATGCTCTTTTCTCCATCCACTCCACTCATCAGTATTCACATCCTTCTCTTATCCACTTCCTGACACCCCTATAACCTGTCACTCTTTCTCATAATTTTCCTCCTATGTAACCCCCTGCACAACAGTGGCAGTAAAATGCCTTGCTTGGAGCGATATGATTAACAAAAAGAAATAAATTATTTTGTGTGATAACTACATTTAAAAATAAGAAACAGCAGGTTTAAGGGAGATAATGTTCTGACTTCAAATTCGCAGTTATTGATAACTCATTCAATTTGCAAATCCTAGTTACTAGATTCTCAATACTTGATATAATGCAGAAATATAACAATGATAAAATTTACAATTATTTATACTGGGATTCATGCATGCAATTATAAATAAACCATATTTTAAATTTTGAAATATTTTTGACATGTGAATTTTTTGAAACAGTTTGTAAATTCTTGATTGTTTTTTTTCAATCATTCCGCCATTGGAACCATTGCTCTCTAGTTTAGGAGAATTACACAAGTTATCATAAAAACACTTCTACCTTATCTATCTACTACTTTGTTTCATAAAAATATCCACGAACAAGAATTAATAATAGGTCTTATCAAACGTGTCCACAGAATAAAGAAATTTTTGTTTAGCAGTAAAATATGATTACAGTGAATGTAGGAAGCATATTGACATTTTTAATGACTAGTGTTCATCTTTAAAATTTTAAAGTAAAATAATAAAAAAGAAAAAATTAATGATAGAATTGTTCTAATGCTTAGCATATTTGTATTAGATTATTTTTTATTAGCATCTTCTTAATGTGGTTGTATTTAAACTTACATTGCTTTAATTTCACTTTTCCCCAGTACAGTGTTAATCTAACTACAAGGTGCCCAGTAAAAAAAAACAAAAAAAACTGGTAAATTTAGAAAAATGGTGGTAATTCTTGTGACTGAGAAATTAATGGAAAATTTTTGTGCATTTTGTCAATTCCCACATTGGATGTTCTTTGAAAAGTATAGCCTGGTGCTCAATATCAGTCAGTTGTTTAATCATACGAGAAGGGCAGAACAGAAGACAAAAGTTGTCTGCGGATAACCGTTAAATGACAAGTTACAAGAACCGCCAGCAATTAATCAATCATAAAAGAATCAATCACAGTTAAGTACTTATGCAAGAGTCAAATTGTTATTAAAGTTCATGAACATTCAAGAAATTTAAGGTCAATTATTTTTGAAAGATGAAACAGATAATAAATTTGCCACTTTTTAAATGGCACCCTGTATAATTTTTCATTCTCTGTTTGAATCTAATGACAATTTTTAGCATTAAATCAGTTAATATACCCAACTTGTAACACCACGATGCTCACAGAATCACTCGTACAAGTATTTACTTAGAAAATAAGCCGAAGATGATATTATCTATCACAGTGAAAAAAGATATTTTAACATTCCAAACTGTTGAGACAATTGAACACAATATTTTGGATTATCTATTTAACAGCCTTCTTCTGGAAGCAGTCAATTCATTTGGAATATCAAAAACATTTTCTGCCATTATCTTGTTCTGTAAAAAAAGACTTTCCTGAAGGAAGCTTGACAAGGCAGTCATAAAAACATTATGGCAGAAGTGTAAGGGGGACAAAGGAGAATTTCAATTGTTCAAACTAAGCTAAGAAAAAAATAGTTGAAAGTATGTAAATTAGACTAAAATTATATCTCACATGTACAAATACAACGTGAAAAGGAGTGATTCACTAGTTTTGATGTCATAAAAGTTAAAATAAAATCTCAAACATTTTGCATGAATTAACTCTCATATGCTTCTCTTTATACAATAATTGCATAGAATTTGGTAAAAAAAAAAATTATTTTATTTGACAAAACAGTAATATAAAAATGCATTTCATCAGTCAATATAGGCAGCATGGGTTTTTGATGGTTAAGAAAAAAAGTACCTACCTTGGAGAATTTACAGGAGACCAACTGGAGTCTTGTAAAGCCTGAAAGTTGTAAAAAAGTAATATAACAATATTAGAATACAATAAGCATTTAGTGTCAAAAATTAATCTATGTCCAACTCAAATAAAACTTGGTTATAAAAAATAATTTGTTGATACTTGTAGCTTTTAAATATACATATGAATTGGGATCGAATATAGATTAGAATCCAACAATGAGAGAATAAGGAAAAATAGGAAATGTTTATGAATTTTACGTGTTTCACTTTTATTTAAGCTTCATTAGAAAAAGAATTATACACACAAACAGTGCTTGACAGAAGATACATGCAAGGTCTGCCTAATCATTGAAAAACAAACACAAAAACAAAAATTCCATAATTTTTTTTCTACTTCATATATCATTTTTTTGTATTTTTTAAATAAAAGCAAAACATATCTTAAATTTATAAACATTATGCTTTCTACACAAACCACATAGAATTTAGTAGAACTAAACATGATTTTCTAGTTAAAAAGATCGACTTCCAGTCACAATAAACCAGGATACAAATCTGAATGACTGAAGTTATTTAAAGTGTAGATAGCCAGAGGATTTCCTTATAAGTTAGATCTTGAAAACTAGACACGCAAAATGTAGACAATCACATATACTTGATAAAAAAGAAAAAAAAAAAATAATCTCACCTCATTTCGTCTCTGAACCAACTGTAGTCCTTCAGCAGCTCTCATAATTTCCACTTGGCGGCTTTCAATTTGACTTTTCTGTGTTTGCAGCTGTCTAATAATTTTCTCCTGGGCTTTCTGTTTCTGTATGGATTCTTCAAGGGCCTTTTGTGCTCGACTCAGTTCTGTGGAACTTGGTTTATTTTCTGTAGAACTGGACACCTGAAATAGCAGACATTGTTTGTCATAACCAAAATTACAATAACTTTCGAGGCCGGCAGAGATCACTTTAAAATGTCTATTGATTAATATTCAAAACCAAAATATATCACAAATAGATTAATGAACTGGCACAATGGAATAGTGTAAGTATATAATTATTTCTTCATACAAAAATAGAGTATACAGATGAAAATAGAGTGTAGAATACTGAAAAAAAATTCAAACTTTATCCAATCCTATGCAGAATTCAAGCTGTAGTTAAAAGCGGACATATCGCATATTAAAATAAATTTGCTTGAAATTTCAAGGTTGTTTCCATTATTTTGTCTAACCCCTGCATATATGTTGCTGATATTACCTGACAAATGAACAGAATGTTTGCTGGAGGATCTGGCTACAAAACTCTAGTCAGGATACTGAAGGTAGCATCAATCAGCTAAGTGACAAATTATATATATATATATATATATATATATATATATATGTGTGTGTGTGTGTGCATATATGTGCAGATACACATCAATATATAAATATTAATCAGGTGTGAATGGAATAGTGCTCAATAGTGTATAACAGAGCAAAAATATATATTGATAAATATACATATTATCTTGTTTTAGGCATGACTGAATTTCATGTGTTATGCAATCATATGCATATAATGAACTGAACATTTCTTGATTTGAATTAGGTATTAGTGTACCTTTAGTTCATTATATGTACCTAATAATTGCATAACGCATAAAACTTCTAGTCATGCCTAAAATGTAGGATAATATGCACACATTTTTTTTGCTGTTGTAGCACATTAGCACTGTTCTATTAACACCTGATTAATATTTATATATTGATGTGATGTATGTGTGTGTACATATATATATATATATATATATATATATACACACACACACACACACACACACACTTATTTACCACCATATATATAAAATTTGTCACTTAGCTGATTGATGCTAACTTTAGCATCTTGAGTTATTATACACACACAGTGCGATTGGTAAATTGTCGCAATTTTATAGATTTAATTTTGCTCATGTGTATTGTTGATTTTGTTCATTACACATAGTAGAGTCAGTTGTGTGCTGTTTGTGAAATAAAAAAATTAAAAAAAATGACCACCATAATGCAATTCACTCAACCAGAAATTTGGAAAAAAGACATGCTGTACTCCTTGGCATTCACACCGGAAGCGCCAATACAAACATTTCAGAATGTTTGGCTGTCAATCTGAAGACAGTGCAGAAGATTTGAAAAGAATTTGAGGTGTCTAATGATGATTACAAAGGTATTTGGAAAGATCATTAGTGCTGATGATGTTAGGCCTTCATTCATCTTCGCACAGAACTTTAAGATTCAACACAAGAGGCCTACATTGTGCCTTCAGAAGATAGTGCTACCCCAGGAGAAGAGGGTGGCTGCTGGAAAACCCTACATCTTGTAACAAGAGACTGTACCATGCCACACAAGGAGAACTCAGTTGTGGCTATTAGACAACTTCCGCAACATCAATCCTTACACCTGACCATCTAATTCCCCTGTCCAGAAGAATTGCAGATTTCGAAGTAATCTGGAAGACGTGGTTGAAGCCAATGGTAATTCAAGATATTTTTGTTTAATTTTGGTAAACATATCTGTTAAAATGAAATGTCATTTTTGCGTAATTTAGACAACAATTCACCCACTGTAACCTGTATATACTTATCATACATGCTTGATTTAGCTACCAGAGTGCTTATTTAGAAATTTTAAATAAAGCATATTTTGACTGAGTTAAATTCTTATTTTTAAACCTCCAGATAAGCACCCTCTTTTGTTTCTCAAATATATTCATTTAGTCACCCTGGAAAAGGGAGCAATGAATCAAGCAATTATAATATAGGAGATAGAGAAAAACAATATAATGTTCTTTGTATATTTGTGCATGATGAATAGCAGATGAGTAGTTTGAATGTTTTCAACTCGTTCTAGACCAGGAAATCTTTTTAATAATCACTTCCGTCTCTTTTAGCATTCTTACCTCTGCTGATACTTTCTTTAGCTCATGCTCTCGTCTTTCAAGTTCTCGCCTCATGGCTGCCAATTGGGCATCTTTTTCTTGTTGCTTTTGAAACTGTAAAAAATATGTAACATGCACTATTATTTTATGTACAGTATATCACTTTCATATGCAGGGATGAGGGATTCAGATAACATTTTCTCAAATATTTTTGGAAATTATTCAGTAATAAACAATTATTTTACAAAGTTTTTTTTTTTTTTTTTTTTTAACTAAATATTGAAGAAATATTTTTTAGCTCTGGTCTGTTATTGAATCAAAATACTATGGACATTTTTCTCAAAGTGAATATAAAGTGTGTCATAAGGACTAGTTCCCTTTTCTGACAACAACCCCTGGGTAATTGGAAAAGGCTATCAGCCAGCTGTTTGAAGGCATTTTTATAACTCATGTATTTAAACTGAATATAGTTACATGTTGTAGTGCAGTGGATATTGGCTTGGAATGAGAAATCAGAGAGCCGAGTTTGAATTCCAGTTGAATTCACCTTCATGCAAATACCCTTGGGAAAGTTATTTATCCCTTCTTCAGCCAGCTATGAGTTAAATAGCTGGACAGATTGGGATTTATAGCCTTGGTTGGCAACCAGTCTACCACAGAAAAAAAAAGATGGTAACCTACTGTGAGGAAAATCTTCTGCCTAATCAGTCATGGATTGAAAGAGATATGATCGCCCAAGCATATATCACATATGGCACTCAACTGACTGACTGACTGATATCTTCTGATAAATGTAATATTTTAAACGAATAAATAATTTAGACTTGAAATTTGATCAGGTTTCTATAAGCTACAAGGACCAAACTCATAGCAACAATATTTAACTTTATTAAAACTGATAACAAGAAATGAACATTGATAGGAAAGTTTACCTCTTCAATTTGTTTTCTTCTTTTCTTTTCCTCTCTGTAATGATAAAAATAAAAAGATTAAATACACATTTTTTTTTGTTTATGATATAGGCAGAAGAGAAATTCTGAACTCAGAAACTACAAATACTTTCATTAACCAATAAAACAATTCTATTACTAATCCATTTTATTTCTATAATAGACATTAAAGGAAAATCTCTCAATTTACAGATGGGTTTTTTTTGGTTAACCATTTTTTTTAAAGACATGGGTTATATTAGGCGACCATTTTTGTTATTTTGCTTTCCTCTGTTTAATAATCTAAAGCCTGCTTTATAAAAGTGCTACTGTGGATATTTAGAGCCTAGGAAAATATTTGTCTTTGAAAATACCATTACAATATGTTTAATGCCAAATAAATTTTATCGAATGTGATGTTATTTCATAAAAATGCAGAAGTTTAACTAGTTTATGTAACTTGAGCTCATTTGAGATAAAAATTAGGCATGTAGACCTTATATAAATATGTATTAAAAAAGTAATATTTTTAGAGATATTTGGAAAAACATAGAATATGCGGTGAATCTTAAAATTATTCAAGTCTAGCATAAAATGCTTAAAATGTAGATTACAGTATTTCTTAATAAATTCATTTTGGTTTTAACAAAGGACTTCAACAATAATATAAACATAAAATAATTTTGTTCCCTTAATGAGTTTTGTTTTTGTTTTTTTTTGGTGAAAGTTTTTTTTTTTTACTTTTTTAAAATGAAAAAATGAAATGCTATAAAATCTGGCTTATACACTAAATACGAAATTCAGAAGTCTGGGTCTGCAGATCAATTTGCTCTCAATATTTAAAGGCTTTAAAAAAATATTGTATGCTTTCATTTTTAATACATATTCTCATTCTAGTTTTTTCCTCATGCACAAAGCTAAAACAGTAATATTGAAAAATTCTTTTATTATAGAAAGTATAAACTTACTGGGCTTTTTTGAAAGTCTTTTCATATGATGGTCGACGTAAAGCTTCATCTTCATCTTCAGGCTCCTCTTCTACATCGCAGCGGCTGGAAAATTGATTTCAGAACTGGTTATCATTTATTGATTTCTTATCAATGAAATTTATATGAGAGAGTAATTAACACTACTACAAATAATAAGATACGATATATGAAATACTTTCTCCAACATATTGCTTCAAGATTTCTTTGATTCAGTTATTTCCTTTTGGTATTTTCAGCATGGTGCTTATATGAGCAGAAAGTAAATTCTCCAACAGTTAGTGGGATATTTGATCATTGATGTGCTGGTGTAAACAGTACTAAGGTTGCTGATACAATTGCCAGTTCCCAAGCAGTTGACATGACAGTTTGCATTTTTTACATTGTTTGCAGAACTCACAACAGGTAAAAGTGATGATAATAGTTTAAAGTAATAGTTTCGGTTAGTGACTGCAAATCTCTTGGATTTGTCAGGGAAACCTTAAATCATGAACTATTTTAAACAGAGAACAGAAAAATGTTCACCTGACCATTATCTTCTTTCTCCTGCTCAGTTATGCCATTAAATATAGGCAAAAGAAAATTTCCTATTTCTATAAAACTACCATCATCATGTTTTAGCTCTTAAAAGCAACACACATTACTCACTTCAGTACTTAGATATTGAAGGTATTCTCAAATGGTAAAATGGGTTGTAATTGGAATGACAATTGCTAAAGTACCTATGCTAGGTAGGTAATAAAGACTTGAAAAGAAGGCTGATCAATGACAGTAAAATGATTCCTTGGTACTGATAGTGAGCTATGAAGTGCTATGTGAGAACACCCAACATATATAATTTCAAAAAGCCCTAGAATTTTTTTTGTGACAGATTATTAATGGTAGACATTATCATGGCATCTTAAAACAGCATTTTTTTAAAATAATTTTTTTCAGTACTGTCAAAGATAATTTGTAACGCCCATGTTCAATGTAAGTTTTTCAGAAATTTAGGATTATAGTTATACTGTAGTCTCACATCACTTCTTATACAAAAAAAAAAAAAAAAAAATTATATATATATATATATATATATATATATACACACACACACACACAAGTATTGTTGGAATAATGTTCCTTGTCCAAAGAAATAATTTTTTAAAAAGTGCTCAATACAAAAGTAGAGCTAATAATATTTATTCATAAATTATAACATGGATATGTTACAATATCACTACAAAAGTAGCCATTTTGTTTCAACACTTTTGTGTCTTGTCAAGTGATGTGATAGTTCTTAAAAAAAGTGTTGAAACAAAATGGCTACTTTTGTAGTGATATTGTAACATATCCATGTTATAATTTATGAATAAATTATATATATATATATATATATATATATATATATATATATATATAAAATGACTATTTTAAAATTCTGTTGTTGATGTAATTATTCATGTGCCTTAAGTTTCAATTAATGATACTGGTCATGAAATGGACAATGTTTAGATTAAATTTAAATAAAGAGGAATGTTTAGTAATTAGTGGCCAACAAGTAAAACAAAATATGTTTGATTTGTTTCTGGTCAGTTTCCAATGAAAAGTAAAAATCTTTTTTCTTTATTTTCAAGATGGAAAAATCTTTCTTTGACACTGTTTTTTAAAAGAAATATTTTTGTGTGAAAACCAAAACTGTAATCAAAACTGATGAAAGATGAATCCAGAAAACAAAAGAGAAGTAGTACCTTCTTTTCCCTGGGGCCAAATGCTAATGTTAAATCATGCTACTTAGAAACTATTTGATTGTAGAAGAATTGAAATGCAATAAAAGGAAAAAAGTATTTTTAAATCACACAAAAAAAATTAATATAGTCAAATTTTTCAGAGATAAAAACATCTGCTTTAATTACATATATCAACCATTTATAGAGAATAAGTACATGTAATAAAACTAATTGTTAAAACAAAGCTTGCATAACAAGAACAGGTTTGATAAAAAGAAAATGTTTGAAAAGAACATTTTTACAAGTCACAAACTCCTCAAAATAATGAAGAGAAATTCTTAAAACAAAAATGACAATTTGGAAAGTGCAATTTAATCTTTTTTTTTTACAAAAATTTTCAAGTCAACTTACTTGTGTGAAGCATCTGGGTTCATATGACAGTACCATTTTTCTGGTAGGTCTCTAAATCCAATCCCTGTTGGAAGACGTCTCCACTTCAGACAGTTATCACATTGTACCCACAGCCAATCAGGTTCTGGTGCCACGCTAGGAGGAAGAAAAATACAAAATACATAAATTACTGAAGCAATCATCTGGATTGCTATTAATGTACTTAGAAAACTATTTTTGTAAGCTATAATTCATACATTTGATGTATGAATTATGTCTTATAAAATATGTTAACATTTTTTTTTTAATAAAAATATATACTTATTGATTTAATGGGCATTTTTATTTTTTACAGAAATATTTCTCTTGTGCATACTTACTGCATTAGTACAGTTTAATTATTTTATATGTGCATTCTATCATTGTCACACACATAAACAGAGCATATGCAGTATTTGCTATATTTATGTGGGAAGAATATATATATATCTCAGCATGCAGTGTGAGTATAGAATCCAAAGGAGTATCCTGTACATACAGTGGTAGGATAACTCTCTAAGAGGGCTCTAAACATATATGCATATAAATACATATAGAGTAAACATAAGAAAAATTAAGGCAAACACGTTATTTCAGATTATATATATATATATATATATATAGTAGCACACTTGGTATACTGTCCAGGTAAATCCCGATAGAACTCAGAAGAACTCAATGTTAAATTCATTTATTTAACAGAGTAATATAATTTAGAAAAAATTTTTGATTTACTAAAAAGAAAAGAAAATGTTTGAAAAGAACATTTTTACAAGTCACAAACTCCTCAAAATAACAAAGAGAAAGTCTTTACCCATTGAAATTGTAGTAAACCAAAAATCTTTTCTTAAAAAAAAATTATATATATATATATATATATATATATAGTTGAATATATGGATCAAAATCTGACAAGATGAATAGAATAAGTAAATAGGTAGGGAAAAAAAATCTCTCAAGAAGCATATTAAAGTGAAATGTGTTAGATTAAAGACTTTTTCCTACCTGTTCTTTACTTGTATATATATATATATATATATATATATATATATATATATATATAAAAATGATACATAAATTTTTATATTTCAGAACAATTTTAAGAAAGTCCATGAGAAAGTGGACAAAAAAAATCCAAATTTAATTAAGCAGCCACTCGTCTTCATGTGCATGTGTACTCAAAAAAATGTAAGCATCACTTTAGTCTGTTAGTTCTAAAAGAACAAAACCCATTACACAATTTTCTTTTAAATCATTTCACCTCAAGCAAGCAATATAGCCATTGAGTCACAAGGAATTATTGAGTGTGAGCGAATATGAGAGAAAGAAAACATTAAGGAGAGAGAACAATAAAAGAACAGGGATTTAAAAAGGCAAGATAACGATTGCATTTAAATTTGACTGGAAAGCAACAAGCAGAAATTCTGCAAGCAAGAAGTGTGATAAAAGAAACTGTTAGCATAGAAGTCATGTTCACATCTAGCCATTTCAATGGGACGTTGCTGCTGATTTAGTTATGTGCTTAAATTCATAAAGTCTAGCTACCAAAGAGATAAGCTTATCAGAACAGGTACCATGAAAATATAAAAAAGCCACAGAAAAGTTAGAATGCAGCAGCAGGAAAGTGACTGAATTTTCCTAAAATTCAGTGTGTGTGTATATATATATATATATATATATATATAGGCATGCAGGTTAGTAGTTAGAATGTTTGCTTCTTCAATCATGAGACCTGAATCCCACCATAATCAATTTGTCAGTAAGGTGACTTCTTGATGATATTGGCATGTAGAAGTGATTCCAGCATGCAGAACCCTTGGAAACTGCCTGAAAACCATACCATAGGTTAACCCAGTCCTTGTGAGTGAAATTTGGTAGGAGCTATTTGGGAACTGTTGGCATTTGAGCTAGCATGAAGTCTCAAGTTCTTATGACAGAGTTTGAGCGTATTGGCCTTGTTCAGACTGTTGGTCACACCATATGATGCGCTATCTCACAGAAATTGCAACTAAGGTCTACTTAACGTAGCTGTAGTATAAACCACAGGAAGTCTCTTGTGGGTATTGAACAAACGCAAATGTGCCTAAGCAGGTCCTTGCAATAGGGATTAACTAGCTGTGCTGGCAGACAGCTATTTATTTCTATTTTATGAAATGGAACAACTCTAACATATTTTTAATTTATTTGTTTAAACATTATTTATAATGGGTATTCATATTTAAGTAGACTCTCTGTTTTTTATAATTAAACAGTATATTTATATATATCTACTTGCCTGAATATTAATCAAGAAGTTTAGTTAAGAAAATAAGTGTCCTCTGGTAGGATTCAAACCTGTGTTCCTTAGGCTGAGGAGAAACCATCAACTAATAATGTTTAAATGAATAAATTAAAAATATGTTGGAGTTAATCTATTTTGTAACATTTTGTAAAATAAAATTGTGTCAGGATAAATATACTGTTTATTTATTAAAAAAAAAAGCTAACCTCTGAATATTATGACATGATTGGATATCAAAGCATTTAATTAAAAACAGTCTAAAACTTATTTTAAATAGGCATTTTAAGACTAACATTATACTATTTTTTTTTCAATTAAAACTAAAATAACCAGTTAACTTATTCTATTGGGAGGTGGGGTGGATGTCATTACTTGGCACATGAAATGGGAAGTGCCAAGGGAGCTTCAGCAATTTTTGTTAAACCTGATAGAAAAGTCAACCTTGTATTAAATTTGTACAACAGATTTTTCAGATAAATCTCTTATTTCTTTTTAATTTACCATCTCTTTTAGCTACTGTTTTCATGCCAACTACTGTAGCTGTACTTTTTCTTTATTTTTAAATTGTCTAAAAAAGACAAATAAAATTATGTACATCTAATGAGATCTTCAAATATCTTTTTAAACTTCATTGTTACACTCACAGCAAAATCTTTGAGTAAAGTTTTCAGGAAGATGGAGAAAAAAAAAAAGTAAATTTGATGGGTGAACAGATTATGGATTACTATCAAACAACAGAGGAGAAGAGAAAATATAGAAAAATTGCAAATAAATGTTTTGACAGATATGGTGTAAACGAAAAGAAAACTTATCAAACAACAGGAACATAACAAAATATGTGTTACAATGTTAGTATTTAGAGAAATTTCCTTGTAACATCACCTGTGAATAAGGTAAAGTAAAATGAGTTTGACATTTTTTGTATCAATCTTCAGGTGTGATTTTAGTATAAAAGCAGCATTGTAGGAAAAGTTAAAAAAGGAAAAAAAAAATGGCAAAGCATCTGATGATTTAAAAAGAAAACCATTTGTCATTTTGATGGATTTTATAGACTAATAAATAATCTTTAATCTGAGATGGTACTAAGATGTTTTTTAGTTGAGCATGCAGTATGACATGAAGACTAGATTTAAATCAACATTTTAGTGAAAATGAAGTGACATTACAACTTAACAACATTGGTCACATGAATATTTTGAAATTGCCATTATTCTTGAAATAAGTAATTAATTATCAGCATTAGTCTCTACTTCCAATATGAGGTAGCACTTACACTATTTACATTGTTTAGACCATAACCCTCAACTCTACTGCCATGTTTACGACGTTTCAGCTGTTGTACGATCAGGCTTTCTTCAGGTGCTAGGAATTTAAAACCAAAAACCTTTATTATGTTCACTGGAGTATATCATTCTCATCTTGGTTCACACTCCACCCACGTCTATTGAACAGGTGAAGAGGCTCATCCCTTGTTTCCTGTTTAGGATGTGGTTTCCGGTTTTTCTCTTTTCCAATCTTTTCACTCTTACGTAGCCCCCTGCGCATAAGTGGCGTTTTCGCCTTGCTTGGGGTGATATGATTTAAAAAAAAAAAAATCCATCTACAATGCCACTTCTGGTAGCCATGTAGTTATCTCCCTTTAACTTAAAGTTAAGTTATTTGTTGACTACTGTTGTAGTTCGGTACTGAACTCACAAACGTCTATATCCACTAGGCCATGTGTCCTAACACCTGAAGAAGGCTGAAGCATGCAATGGTCGAAATGTCATAAACATAGCAGTAAAGATGAGGACAATAGTTCAAACAATGCAAATAGCACAATTATCAGCACTTTTATTTTCTACTTGCAAATTATTCAATTAGAAATTTTTATTTGAATGGCTTTTTATGCACAGTATTTTGAATGAATAACTTTCAAATAATTTCTACCATTCTGTAGAATAACACAAAGAATAATGAAATCAAAAGAATAAATCAAACTAAATTTAACATTACACCAATTCAAAAATCATTCTCATTAGCAAAAAGATTAATCACTAATTTTCTGAGTCATCGAAAATAAACAGTATTAACTCATAAATTAATTTTTAATAATCTGTAATTTTGACAAAAACAAAACAAAACAGTCAAACGATAGGTTAAGTTTAGTAGTGTTAAAAAAGAAGTTTGCTATGAGTTAATAATAAAATGCAACATACCATAGTAATTACAAATACACTATGATAAATTTCCATAAAGAAGACCTCCAACCTAAATATTTTCATAACTAAATTATCAAGCAAGATATAATTCACAACAGAGATATTTAAGAGCAGAACTAACACATCACTCAATAAATCTCAGGCCCAACTAATAAAACAACTTTTAGGCAAAATTCGACTTCATTCATAAAGTCTCTTTCGGTGATACACTGATTCCAACACTTCTCTAACAATACGATGCCTTTTTTGTAGAATGATTTGTCTTTGACCTCAAAAATATGCCACAGTTTCTGATATCACTTCTTCATTAGAACCAAATCTCTTTATTTGGAACATTCTTTTGAGGTCTGCAAATAGCCAGTAGTCACTAGGTGCCAGATGTAGAAAATAGGGTGAATGTGGAAGCAATTCGTAGTGCAATTCATGTAGTTTTGCTATTGTTGTGATTGATTTGTGACAGAGTGTGTTGTCTTGGGGAAAAATCACTTGTACTTGTTTTATTTGTGGGCGTTTTTTGGCAATTTCTTTCTTCAAATGCACCAATAATGCTATATAATATTTGCTATTGATAGTTCTTCCTTCCTCAAGAATTTGGACAACTTTCACTTGCTGCTGTCTACTCAGCTGACTGCTGATTTGATTCTGAAGTGAAGATGTGGATCCAGGTTTCATCCATTGTCATATATTTATGCAAAAACAGCTGCAAGGCTCTGAATCATCGACTCGTTTTTGATTGACTGTTAGCAAACATGATATCCACGTTGATCACAGCTTTCTCATTGATAAATGGTCATGCAAAATGGTGAACACACTGCCTTCTGATATGTTCAACCCCTCTGCTATCTCATGCAACTTCAATTTACGATCGACCAAAATGAGTTTGTGGATTTTCTTAGCATTTTCTGGGACAACTGCTGATTTTGGATGACCTGAGTGTTCAGCATCATTTGTGTCTGTATGACCACGTTTAAAGTCAGCATACCACCTCTTAGCCAGTGTTTGTGATGAAGTAGAGTCTGAATAACACTTATCAAGCCATTGCTTTGCTTGAACAGTATTTTTTCCCCCATCAGAAAGCAATGCTTTATCAACAAATGAAATTTAGATTTTTCCATTGTTTTGAAAATTTGCAGTAGTAGCTTCACTTAACTAATTTATAAACTAATAATTCAACTGGGCTCAAATTTTGTCATGTGCCATTTGAAGGTTAGTACTTCATAAAAATCATATGGATGTTTTATTAGTAGCGCTATCTATATGTTAGGCCCTGGACTTATGTGATGTGTAATTTTGATTTTTATTAACTGAAGGCAAGAAAATAACATCAGACAGAGTCAGCATATATGTTAGACAATAACAACCGATTTAGTAGTCCAAGCAAAGTGATGAGTACATCTGAGAACCGCGGATTAAGAAAAAGGACACTTAACAAACCCCAACACTAGATTGTCTGAGAACTATAGTTTAATGGATTGAAGTGTTAGTTAAAACATAATGAATTCAGTTGTGGATTTAATCTCAGTGTTTGTCAGTGCTGGAAAGTTTCATACTCTTGTTCAGTGGAAGAAATGTAAGTGACACAAAAACTGGTATTAACTGATACAAAATGTTCCTTACACATGGAAAATGTAATAAAGTTTTTGGTTTAAAATTCAACAATGGTTACTAAGTACAAAAACACCTGTAGATGCATTGTTAGTATAACAATCAAGATGAGCATGCTGGCTTAAATAGCAAAGCATATTTTGATCGATTATTTAATAAGGTATGCTAACGATTTTATTGTCTAGGATATTTTCTATGGTGTAAAAAAAAAAAAAAAAGGAAAAAATGTACTATAACAAAAAGCTATCAATATTTCATTTTCTGAGAAATAAATCTCTGGAGAAATTGTTTTTGGCTGTAAGATATGAGCTTATAACAAAGTCATAACAGCAATATATGAAAGCTTATCAACAACAGCTAGAATTAGAACTAAATATATACATACCCAGAAAACATTCTGCAAAAAAAAAAAAAAAAAAAAAAAAAAAAAGAAAAAAAAGAAAAAAAAGAAAAAGGAAAATAAAAACAGAATTAACAAAAAGTGGCAAACTGCTCATCAGATTTAAACTCAATATGAAGTTAAAGTAACATCAGTTTCATAGATCTTAGACAAATTTGAACAAGGAAAACACTTCACTGATATTTAAATATTTTCAAGCTATTTTGGGGAAGATCAATTATTAAAAATCTAATATTTATTTTTGTTTTACTTTTTAGACACTAGACTATATTAATGACGTGCGGATAATGTAATGGATAGTTATTAGGAACAAGGAATCGTAAATCAAGTTGGGATTCCAACATAGTTACATTCATTTTCAAGCAAAATTATGAGTCCATCTCTCTCCACCCCCCAGGTTAACAGTAGAACACAAACTGGACCCTTTAGCTTTGGGTGGCAACCATTCTAGAGGAATGAGAACTCTGAATTCAAAATTGTATAGAGTCCTGGCAAAATATATACTATGCAGCCATTAATAATATCATCGAATTGACAATGACTCTAGAATCTCAACTGCGTCAATGTTTGATCAACTATTCCAAGCGTTTCATATAAAATTTAACATTTAAAACTGAAAAATCAGTTTATTCTATTATGTTTCAACCAGTATTTTCTTCATTATAATACATATATATATAGTCATCCGCAGACAGATCTGTTTCACTGTATCACAGCTCATCAGTACGGTTTGACTCCAATTGCTTTTAACCCAGGATTGAAACCCGACTGAAGTGGCGTCAGTCGGCGGTTCTGCCTCTGGGCCATGAGCGCATGGTAGAAGGCGGCAGACTTTTTAGCATGTATATTATCATTATACATGCTCAATAGCCAGAGTGCTCTAATTCATTAGTGAATGAGCGATGCGTACATGCCAGGTTAGCTACTGTTTTTCAAAGTCTACCATTCTTCCAGAGTGCTCAATCAGGGTGTGAGAGTGTAAATAGAGCGTATGTATATATAAGTAAAAAAATCTAGGAGATAAGTAAATAATGCCAGAGAATCCTAGTAATATTGGTTAAATATTAAAATTTAATTTACATTTAACAGAGAGCTCAATGTAAATTTAATTTACACAGCAGTTATTCATTTATTTCATATGTAAATTCAGATCATATTTAGCGAGGTATACCTATTTCAGCATGTCAGTTTGAAACATGCATTGCCAACCACAGTCGACCATAAAAGGAAGAAAATTTTTGTACCAGAAGCAAGGGTTAGTAAAGAAAGGGGTAAGGAATGATACTTGCTAATTAATTTGTTACATTGATAAAAGTAAATTTTGATATTAATATTTCAAAATCCTAATCTTTCCTACTAAACACAGATTATATCTCCTTGACCCTTTCTTGACCAATACTCCTCATCCCTTCCCTCACTAACCTTTGCTTCAGGCACAAGAATTTTCTTCATTCTATGGTTGACTATGCAGGTCTCAAACTGACATGTTGAAATAGCTATCTCCCCCTTTTACAGACGGAATAAACGTGTGTGTGTGTGTGTGTGTGTGTGTGTGTATAAAAGAGTGAACATTGAAGTCAACACTCAAGGGCAACAGACTGTCTCATGCTAAGCGCAATCATGAGGCCACATGCATTGAGTTTTTCGGCTTCTAACGGTTATTTTGGCGGGAGTGGCTTGATTATTTATTTATTTATTAAATCTATTCGACTTGTTATTTGTTTATACTTTTGTTTTTCAATTAATTTATTTATTTGGATTTGTTATTTTATTTTTTATTACTTTTTATTCAATTTTATTATGATTTGTTATTTATTTATATTATTTTATTTATTATTTATTGTAATGGGTGTTGTATCATCGACAGTTTGTTAATTTGTTTATAATTTGCTCCTTATTATTAGTTTTCTATTTTTAAGTAATGTAAAAATTTGTTTTCATGTCTGCATTTTGATATTAGTTCAGATCGTTTATTTTGTAGTTTGTTTTGGTCAGGTCTTTTATATTTACATACGCTCTATCTCTGATATTGAGTATGTTACCCTATAAATATAGCAAACCTTAAAACTATATTTATTCATATTTTTTATAAATTAGTATTTAGGCAGCAATTCTTTTATAGAGGTTTTGTTAAAGACGACTGACAAGGTACAGTAATTTAATTTTTCTTGTGTTCGTAAAAGTGTTTTCTTTTCTGAACATAAAGTGTAAAAACTGTCCTAAAGTTCTGCACATCTGAGCACTTTTGGCTTTTCTTTTAGCCAGTATCAAGGATGATTTTTATTGTCAATTAAATATGTGGGGTTTTGTTGCTTGGCAGGGAGTTCTAAAACTATGTGCCCAGAAACAAAAACACTTGTACAAACACAAGAAATATTGCTGCTGGTATAGTATGTGGCCTAACTTAAAAAGTGTATTATAAGGAAGTATTATAACTGTCTGGTAAAGGATAGGTATAATGAAAATAATTAGTTTCAATAAATAGCTGAAAACTTTTTTTTTTTCTTTTTTTAATCATATCACCCCAAGCAAGGCAGTAATGCCACTGATGTGCAGGGGGCTATATAAGAGTGAAAAAATTGGAAAAGAGAAAGCCAGAAACCACATCCTAAACAGGGAACAAGGGATGAGTCTCTTCACCTATTCAATAGACGTGGGTGGAGTGAGAACCGGCCGATAGTTTAGTCTATCTACTCCAATTGAGAGAGAAAAAAAAAAAAAAAGAGAAAAGAATGAAAAGATTGGAAAAGATAAAGCTGGAAACCACATTCTAAACAGGGAACAAGAGATGAGCCTCTTCACCTGTTCAATAAACGTGGATGGAATGTGAACTGGGCAATAGTTTACTCTTACTGTGGTAGAACAGTCAAACTGAGGAGACCACATACTACACCAGAATCAAAGCAATTGGCTATAAACTGGCACTGAAAAATTAAACAAAAAGCTTAATAACTGTACCTTGTCATCTTTAACAAAACAGGTGTGTATATTTCATACATACACTTTGTATTGTTAAAGTTAAATGAGATAAATTTATAAAAAATAAGTTTATAATAAAGATATTTAATTAACTTTGTATTTAAGAATAGCTAATGAACTAAATTTAACACTTAATAGAAAAAATAATTTGTTTCACATTAAATCAGATTTTAGAAAAGTATTAAAAATTTAAAAAATAGTCATTTTTATTTTTCAAATACAAAAATTGGTTCAAACTCAAAAATTAAAAACAAGACAATTGTAAATGAGGTGGTGGTACTGAAAGGACACCAATAACTTTTCCGTGCCTCTTTGTACATTTCAAATAAAAACTTAAAACAACCAAAATGAAGTGGATTAAAACATAATAAATGAATACAGAAAGTCAACATGCATTATTTGAGAAGCAGATAAAAAAAAACAGAAAAAAAAAAAAAAGAATATGAAAACAACATGGGGCAATGAAAAAATAAAAATGTTAATGAAATATATCAAAATATATCATGTATTTTATCAGAATATTTACAAGACTATAGGCCTGCAAAGATCGGCTTTTAAATGTCAGTCACAAGTAGAGACACCCTAACAGACAGACATGCCAGGAAAACTGACTTAAAACCATGTTCTTTAGCTAAGTATACTAGCCATTTAATTTTTAAAGGATGTCAATAGATCTTGCTAAATATTTATCAAGGATAAAAATTCTTTTAAAACTCTAAGAAGGTCTAAAAAGGTTATGCACTATAAACAAAGGCAATGAAGAGAACCAATTTTCTTTCACAAAATGATTAAAATAAATCCTTGACCTGTGAAGATGGTGGAATGGTAGTTCAGAGATCATAATGAATGCAGAGAATCATAAATATTGAAGAGGAAAACAATATCAGAAAATGTCTTGTTTTATGTGTGTTAATAGTTAAATTCATTCACTAATAATATTTATCTAACCATATAAGAAAATATCTACCTAAAGTATACAAGCAATACGGGTAGAAAAGGAATTCATAAAAAGTAGTAAAAATGAAAGTAAAGAAAAATCTTTATAGAAATTGACATAGTAAAGAAAAGTAAATACAAACCTAGCAAACGGAAGGGCTCTGTAAGAAAAGAAAAAAAATAAGAATAATTTACATGTAACAAGATAAGTGTTTTGCTCATTTTTAATAGATAGAACATTACCAGCCTAATTAATTTTTTTGTCTAGTATTTTTTATCACAATGATGCAGGCCATCAAGTATTGGGATTTTCTAAGTATAGCACAGACATGTCCCAAGGCTAAAAATATGGAGCACCTAGTGAGGATTGAAATCACAATTCAGTTGTAACTGATCTAGCAAGACAAGCTTGCTAACCATTACACTATGTCAAAGTGCCTATCATGTTATAGTATGAATCAGAAACAAAAATTTTTTTTTAAAAAGAGAAAACCCAAACTTGTATTCTCCCTTACTTTCAAAGCCCATTTTGACAAATGGAATTTTCAAAGAGATACAAGTGAGTTTCACAAGAGAAGCATTATTCAATAAAATTTAAAAAAACAAAGAAAAGAAAAAAAATGCAAGTAAAAAATTAATGGTTAACAAATATTTTTAATTTTAATTAAAAACAAGCTATGCATTTTCTTTTATAGCAAATCATCAAAAAATTTATAAATTTTGTTGCTCAAACAGGTTATAAATTTACCTATTTGTAGAATACAATTACAATAATTTTGTTACCAACTAGAATCTTGTAATGGAGAGAGCAGTCTCTAAATGCAAGTTATAATTCTTTAAAATTATTTAAATTTAAAAAAAAAACAAACCAAAATTCAACTCTTAAAATTTTGATAGTGCACATATTTTGTATCATGTACTTTAAGAAAAAAAAAAAAAAGACTAACTCACTTGTTAGTATTAGATGAATTACTTTTTCCTCCTGTATTGCCACATTTTTCATTCCAATAATCATTTAATTTGGTACCAAGGGAGGTCATAAATGAGCTGAAATAGAGAAATCAAAGAATCCTACTTGACATTTGTATTTTGATAAGTTTGAAAGAATAACAATTACATTAATAAGAAACAGAAACTTGATAAACAGAAGATTTTTTTTATTACTATTTATTTGGTAAATATCAAATGGTAAATTAGAGGTGAGAAGAAAAAGAACTCAGTCATGCTTTTAATGAATTGCATATTAAGAGAAGATAACCATTGAAGATAAAATTCCTGGGTATTTTATGTACATTAAAGCTCAGTTGCTTTAAATTTATTTTATTTTCTACAAGCAATGATTACTAAAAATCATTGCAAATAGAATATAACACACTAGATCTTTTTTAATTTTATAAAATTTAATGTTTTGCATGAAAAAAAAAAAAAAAAAAAACTACAAAAGAAATAATCTAATAATTTCAAATATGCAAGAATTTTTAGCATACATATAGCAACACTGAAGTTTTTAAAATCTGAATATTATGAAAATATGAATAAAATTACCAATAAACAAAAATAGAAAACATAAAAGGAATTTACAATAAAATCTTTCCAAATTCAGACTCACTTGTATCTGTCAGTTCGCTTAAAATCCTGTTTATTATGAATTGGATCTAAAAAATCCACCTCAACCACTCCTACAACACCTACACCCAATTCATTGGCCTGAAGAATAAAGAAATTAAAGATTAACTCTTTATTTTAAAGTGGACAAGCAAAGATTCATAAAGGCATCATGCCATTTGAAAATATTGAAATTACACACAAGAAGCAATGGAAATATTTGAAGAATAAAAAAGTGTTACAATCTAAAATTGTGAGGCATTTTTTTTATGACAAATAAAAAAGTACATTCATAAATCTATTTTCATTGTTACTGTCATCATTTATATTAAGCACTGAAAAGATTTTCCAGTATATTTTGAAACAAATTTATGACTTCTGAAAATCAATATTCTAAATTTTTACATATGGATATGTTAATTAAAACAAATGAAAATGAAATTTATTTGAAAAGATCAATTTTCTCCCATTAGCTAAGTTATAACCTAAAACATATTTTAAGTATTTTTTTGGAGAGGAAAAAAAAAAAAAAGAAAAAAAAAAGAAAAAAAGAATATGCATTTGCCAGAACAGAGTTTAAATAATTTTCAGAATAAAAAGATAATTCCAGTATTCTTAGAAGTCATTGTCATTATTCTTGTACTATTTCAAACTATCTTTGTTGATGTAGATGACGTTATAGACAACATTTCGACCAAGTACCCTCTGCTCCACCACCCGTAGAATCACCACCGCATGTAGTGCTCTTTCAAAACTAAAGGAGTTATGGGCACTGTGATTATGGTTTTTATCAAAGGTCAATCATATCCTCATAGTCTTAGAAAATTAAAAAAAAAAAAAAGCAATTAAAGAAAAAGCTTACTACTTACTTGCCTCTGGAAGCCAACTTTTTCATATGCCTTGATGAGCCGATTTCTGTGATACATGAGTACACCATAATTTTCAGTGTTATGATCATTTTTATTTGGACTGAATCCAAATGTTAGTAGAATTGGTTTTGGCTAGACAGTGGTCAAGGAAATAGAATTCATGAGCATGCCCAAAAATGCTGCAAAGTTGGACAACTTCTAATACAAAACCATTCAAGGACAGTGAAATATCCAAATCTATTCATATAAGATTTATATCATTAAAAGAAAAGGAATCAGAGGAAAATCTGTTAATAAAAATTAGTTTCTCACATTTTATAGAAACAGAGTTAACTGCTTTTGAGATTTGTTTACTACTCTTTTTTTTTTTTTTTAACCAGAAATTACATGTAAGAAAATCAATTGAAATATTCATTAAGAAATATACACTTGAATCTGGGAACTAGCAAAAATGAAATAAATAATGGTTTTGAATGAAACTGTCAATATTTACTTATTGGAAAAATATACGCACACACAAACACACAGGGTACAGCAGAAATACCTTGTACATAATAATAAGGCATTAATTAAATAAAAAATTGATTACTACTAATAACTTATTATTATGTGCAAGGTATATCGGCTGCATCATGTGTGCATATATAAGAAAAAAAATATTAGTGGAAATATATTTTCGTTTCATGTAAGTAAATACTTCACGAGCAGCAAACACAGAATTATATACGCAGACAGTGAGTGAAAAAAAACAAAGGGAGTAGAACTAATACTAGATAAAGACAGGAGGAAAGAGAAGGCATTCAGTATAGGCATCATAGTATATGCACAGTCACAAAGCACAGAAGAAATAGGTACTTTTTTCAACACTAGATAAAAACAAAAGCCAGCATAAATCACATGAAATTATACTCATGAAAGACCTAAATAAAACAGTTGGAAATACAGTGAAATAGTTAAAAATAGGAAATTGGATCACACAACAATTGGTGCACAGCAAATGACCAAGTAACCTGGTTTCCAGAATACCCAAGACACTTGGGGAAATGAAAAAGCCTAGGAGATACAAAGAACCAAATAGACTAAGAAACAATGAAAATTTTAGAAATGTAGCTCTATGAATATCCAAGTGCCAATTGTGAGAATAATCCTCTACCAATCATAAGCAAATTAAGATAAAATTACAGAAATGTCTAAATTGCAATAAAAATATAAAAATTTTGATGAGGTCAGTAACTAAGTAGGACACATTATGGGAAACATTTGTGACATCAGGAAAGAGGTTCCATGGGAAGGACAAGAATAAAAAAGTGGATGACAGATGAAATTCTCAAATTTATGAAAAAGAGACAGCAGATAATACCAAGGAATGGCACAGAATAAGTAAAACATGTAACAGATAAATGACTTGAGATGTGAAGAGAGAGAGACAAACTCAACAGAACAGACACAGCAGACATGGATTAAAAGAGAAAGACAAGACAGAAAACATGCTCTTCAACAGGATGCATAAAATCTAAAATTGAATGTCTATAATAGAAAAAAGATATGCCAAAGTACTACATTGGAGGGCTCTTCTTTAAGAAAAAGGAGGGAAACCTACAAAGTAAGAACATGGAAGGACCAGCAGTATTATGATCTGACACAAGATAGACACGATAAACAGAAACCAAGCAACAAGGCCAGATGGGATTATAATCAAAATGTTATTAAACCTTAAACAATTTCAAGATTAATAAGATTATTGAAATAAAAAAACAAAATGTATAACTAGTGAAATCTATTTTCACAGTGATGCCAAAGAAGTCAGATGCAAATGAATGCAAAACGCTATCAGACAACTAGCTTAATGAGTAATGTAAAACTAATCCTACAATTATGATTCTAATGACTCGAGTTTGCAGCCGAATTAAAATGGAAATAGAGCAAGAGGGCTGCTTCAATCAAGACACTGAAACAAAAAATATGATCTTTAGAATGATAGAGAATAGATTCAAAAGAATACACTAAAATAGGAGTAAGACATGCATTTTCTCACCAGATTTAACCTATACAGTATCCTATGCAGATGAGAAGACCCAACAGGATTTTTTTAGTTGACATAATCTAGATGTAAGATATGTATATATATCACAGCTGATAACAGGTTCAGAACTAAAACTGAAATTCTTAACTAAGGTAATAAAAAAAAAGCAAGAATACAAGGTTATCAACAAAAGAAAGAGCACAAAGTGTGAGCTCTGTATTTGGAACATCAGCCTCAAATGGGCAGACATTTAACTATTTGGATAGTGTAGTAACAATGACAGAAAATGTGACACAGACATCTGAAACTACATAGGAATAGAAAAAGTTCCTTCCAGAAACTAAGCAAAGAGAGGAAAATTTTGTTAAAATCAAAGAGTGCTGAATTTCCATATATTTAATCTTTTATATGCCAGTGAATGCTGGATCATCTCTTTACAGAGAGACTTGAAGCAACAGATATTCTTCAAAAGGATGCAAAAAACACCATAGACAGAACAAAGTTTTACAGAAAATAAGAACTAAAAAGCAACGTATACTTACAATCAGAAAGAGACAACTGAAATTTCTTGGATACATAATAAGGAAAGCAGGCCTGAAAATTTAAACTCACAGTTCATACTAAAGACAAAAGAAGCAAGGGAAAATAGCAAGTAACCGACTTGAATTTGTGCAAATGGATGGCAAAAGGAGAACAAAGAAGAAAAAAGCAAAAAGTTAGAGCAACAAAAGACAGGAAGTTGTGGAGAGTCTTGATTGGCCACATGCTGAAAGTAGATGGTACATAAAAATAGTAAATCCTCCTTTATTTAATTTTATATCTCAAATACTGATCTAAGACTAAAGAAATTTTACTGCAGAAGTTAACTTTTAAAAAAATTAATCTGTTGAGAGTGAAAACTTCAAATATGAAATTTTTAGGGATATTTTAACATTTTATTTTTATATCATAAAATATATTTGAGACTTACTGAAAGATGCAAAGAAAGTAATTGACATTTTTTCTAGAGATTTTAAAAGTATTTTCCATATTTACATTCCTGAGATACATATAAAATGTTTTTAAATAATAATGCTATTTGGATAATGTAGAAATATAGGACTTACTCAAAATAGTAAATGGCTTTATTTTTAATACTGTTTCTGTTATTTACTGTCAAGAAAATCTTTTATGACAGTACAAGTCCATGCCAAAAGTCAGTGTTCTTTTTGTCAGCAGTCAAAATCTTTGCTGTAACTTACTCATCTCACCAGAAATCCTACTACCTGTTCAGTAAACAGCACTAGGCTTTTATTCCCTTGGAACATTAGCCATTGGTCAAGTTTGAAGAATTTCCATGTTGTGACTTCTATTTTTATAGGTCTCAAAAAAAGATGAGGGCTTGGTTTAACCAACAATGATAAGCATGCAACTACTTTTCTGATAGAGTTCTGCAATCAGTATATACAAAAACAAACTTTCAGCAACACACTATGTGATTTAAAAAAAAACAAAAAATTATTAGTAAAAAATAATCATCAACAATAAAAAAATAAAAAAAATACTATTTTCCATTGAAAAAGATTTAATGGAAACTAGTTTACTTTCATGATATTAAACATAGAAACTACAAAATCAAATTTCTTACTTTTAAGTAAACAGAAAGAAAAAAAAAAGCCAACAAAACTGCCTTTTCTGGATGGATGTTTTTCGTGCCAGCAATCTGTGTTGACAAGAGAAGCTTCTTTTCAATACCATTATTCAACTGGAATGAAATAGATCAACTCCAAAGATTTTCAAACCAGGGAAATAATACAGCAACAAAAAGGTATGCAATATTGTTAATCATCAGTGTTGTCACTTCGAAAACAGTTTTCATTTTTTATCTATTTTGATCATTTTAATTTGTTAGTCACATGATACACAATTTTATCAAGTTTTGAACTTTTTGATCCCAAAATGTTGACATCAACAGTAAATAAATGTTTGTCAATATACATATTAAATAAAATATAAGTAATATTTTCTCATAATCCAGGAAAATAATCATTAAATTAACTGAATTAAATTGTCAACTAATTCTTGTCAATTTTTTTTTTTTAAATTTTAACTGGCTACATTTTTTTTGTTGTTGTTGGATTTTTAATTAAATTATCTTTAACAGGTGAAGTACCATCAAATTGATGGAATCTTCATGTTAATTTGGGGTTTCAAGGAACATCAGTTTAAAAATATTTTATGTATTAAAATTTCAAATAAGGTATTTAAATTAATACAACAGGTTCTTAAATTTTTAAAAAAAATATCCGTGGTCATGCATAAGAATTTTATCTTAGATTTTCATTTACACTAATTTGGTAACAAAATGTTATTCCCTACTCATTGATGTCACTTATGTTCCAGAGTTAATTTTGGCCACCAAATTATGTACAAACCAGTTATGAGTATTTGATTAGGAACCACAAAATTTTTAGTCCAGTCACAGGCATCATTCATTCAGCATGCAGTGTTTGTTTGAATGAAAATTAAAACTCCATTCAAATAAAAGGATATTTTGATCTGAATTTTTGAGATAAGGAAGTATTAGAAAGTGATTTGCTTGGACAAGTGTCCTCATTTTGGTTGATATCATTATAACATCTTGGTCATCATACCCTCCGGCTCACTTAAAATATCTGTCACCTGTCAATTTGTAGGAATTTTGAACTGAACTCATTAAATTCATGGAGTAGAATGCTTGCATTCTACTGTCCATGCCAAAAAGATATTTCATATTGGTTAATTCATCCTTATGATGTTACTTGTCTTTTGCTACTGAGCCAGAGCATACATAATTTTTGTGGATTACCTGACACTTGTCCCCATTGTCATGTTTGGAGCCTTAAATCTTATGTAACTTGACCATCTTTTCAATTGAACCAGAGCAGCATGTCTTTGCATCAGTTTCAGTGTTATTAGGTGGTGGAATTTTATAGTCTTAGGTTTAATATTCTTTTTAAATTAAAGATTCCCATGTGGTGTTATTTTATATGCTAGATCTACTGAGGAGATTATTAGAGTCTGGCATGTGTGCGGATTCTTTTAATAGCCTTATCTTTCTGTATTGTTCTTTATATATTATACAAGGATGAATTAAATAAGTAGAATTAAATGAACAGATGCCTGGTTTAGACAAGTCATAGCTCTGAGATCACCAGTAGAATTTATTCAAACAAAAATTTCAAAACTTTCTTTCACCCTAATGAATACATGGTCCAAGTTGAAAGTAAGAAATAGTACATATAAAAAGTAAAACAAAAGTTGGTAATTAATACTTTCTAGGAAACTTATGCAAAATATTAACTCTAGAGAATAAAAAAAAGAAGGTACATTTTGTCCCACCCCACCCCTGTCAAAAAAGAATAGCCCACTTATAGATTGCTGTGAATGAATACAAAAACAATCAGTAGTTGTTAGCAGGATCCTGATTGGATAGAAATTATACAATTTGTGCTTAAATATAAAATTTTGTCATTAAGTACAGGACTTGTAGTTGTAATGATCTTTGATATTAGTTTTAGCAAGTTTTTTTTCCACTTAATCTGCATGTTAAATACAAAAAGCAGTAAAAATGGATTTATCAGTGGTCAGAAATTAAAACATTACTGACAGATGGAAAGGGGCTATAGATAAAACAATGAAACAAGATGAATTTCAAACTGTTTATACATAATTTCAAACAATACACAACACCTTATTTGAAAACTGAAAAAATACAATAAAAATTACACAGACCTTGTTGGTTCATATTAAATCAAACTTATTTAGGTGAATACTGGCTGCTTAAATATACTGTATTCAAATATATTTTAACAAGAATATAAAATAATATCTATAACCTAGTACAAACACTAATTTGGTAGCAGTTATTTAACTAAAACTTGGAGTTGAAGAAAAAAAAAAAGAAACAATTTTTACTTATTAGTTTGATATAATCTCTATTAATCAAAATAAAAATTGCCTCCTCACTTATGCAATCTAATAGGTTATGAGAAGAGCAGGCAATATATTTTCATGTCATTATTGGCATGAATAACATTTTGAAATAATGAAAGAGAATAAAAATATCCTTTATGAGTGCTGAGAGAAAAGTGAAGAAACGGAATCGAAAGATAACAAAAGCTTTTGAAAGGATACCAGCCATGTTGGTCGATAAATATCCGTTTCTGTTTGGGATAAACTTTTGGAGATTAGTTTAGTTTGTATTTTCTTGCCTCTGAGAATGATCTTCATTCTGGGCTTCAAGAACAAAATAGAACCATATTCCTGGAACAGGAAAAAAAAAATAAAATAAAATAAAAAAAAGTATTAAAACAATAATAAAAAAAAAATTGCTTCCTAAGTTACTGAGAAAATCTTAAATCTAAGACAAGTCGTGAGTGTTTGTTGGTGATATAAAAAGTATGTGCATTTGTAGATTCATTTATTGCTTTTTAAGCAACAAGATGAGTGACTAAATCCAATTCAAATTAGTTCTGACACAAAGTATTAAAACGAACATAATCAAGATAAAAAACAAAAAAACAAAAAAAACACAAAAGGTGAAACATTTTTTTCATTGAAGAATTAAAAACGTCATTATTAAATTAAAAAAATAAAGTTTTAATCTTACCCTAAGGGATCTGCGATATTCAGGTGAGTATTGACTCAGAGGACGGTTAATGGAGGAATAATCAAACTCGTGACTTTCTGGATTTCGGATGTCAACGGGATCACTTTCGAAGTCCAGTTCGAGTTTGCCATCATTTCCTCTTTAAAGAAAGAAAGAAAAACATTCATTTTTCAATCAATTTTCTGGCTATTCATCTTTGCGTCTGTGTTGTTAGTCTATTTGAAGGTTTGTATTTTGTATACAAAAAGAGGCTGAGGGTGTACACTTTGCTGCCTACATCATCTCAAAGAAGATCACTGTTTTTTTTTGTTTTTTTTTTTAACGCTATGTCCATTCGCAATGAACCAAATCAAAGTTCTCCGCAAATTCCTTTTCCTTAACATGTGTAAATTGGCAGTGTATTGATTTTCTCTTGCTTTCTCCATGGTTTTGAACTTAAAGTTGTCCTCCTAAACTGGATGCCACCCAAGGCTCAAGAGCCAAGTCTATTCTTATTTAATACATAAGAGGAGGGAGGGAAGAGATTACTACATTCCTTTACTAAAGGCACAAGTACAAAGTGAATGCAACAAATAAGGCTCATCAATTCCAAATTCCAGTTGAGTTTGTTGCAGACACACATGTGCAAACACCATTGCAAAAGGTATGAATCTGTTGCTTCTCCTCCAGTTATGGGTTAAATAACAGGACAGATTGGGTTCTATATCCTTGGTAGGTAATTAGACTACTGCAGAAAGTAATGGCAACCTACTGCAAGAAAATCTTCTACCTAATCAGTCATGTCTCTTTCAAGACATGATTGCCCAAGCATGTATTATGTAAAGCACTTAGGTTGGAGAAATTGAAATACAATATTTAAGTAATCATCTGAATGAATAACAGCAATTAAGTATCTGAAGCTTCAAATGCTAATTCATAATTTAGCTTTAATTCTAATTTTGTCATAAAAATGAGAACTCTTCATAAATACAATAGTTCAGTAAATAATCAGCAGGTCTTTAAAGATACAATGTATTTAAATGCAAATATTTTGTGTTCAGAGTAATGAAAGAATATATATTGATAAAAGATACCAAACCTCTTCCACTTCATTTCTATGATATTTAAAGAGAAAAACTATATTGATATTAGGACAAAATATATAAATGCACTGATGTGTTTCAAACATTAAACTAATATCCACAATTTTGGTTGGATACATGGAGTGTGTGAGCGGAAATAGAAGGTTGCAACACATCCAATTCCCTTCAGTCTGCAAAATGTATGGTCAATTTTGTAAACTTAATTTTGGTAAGAAAATAGCATATTTGATACCAGGAAATATAGCCTCTGCATCATTGAAGAAAAAAAATTAGTACTAATTTGCAAAAAGAGTTAAGCAACAACAACATCAGCTCCAAATCAATATAAATAAAAATGTACTTGACTGCTTTTTTACTATCCGCTAATCTAGAAAACTGCTGCATCAATTGTTTTGAAATTTTACTTTAGCATTTTAATTGAATACGAGTGTGTTTTTATATACCTTATATAAAAATTTTACAATGTTAAAAAATATATATTTTGCAAATCTATTAGAGCTGAATGTTAAAGATTTCATTTTCAATATGGACGCATTTACAGACAACTTTGTTATTTCATAGAAAACATAGGAAAATTGTATATTTAAGGTAAATGAAGCCTTTTATTATTATTATTTCTATTTTGGTGGGCGTAAACAACAGCAATCCTTTTCCTTTTTTTTAAAAAAAAAATTTCTATTAATTTTTTTTTCAACAAATTATTATGATATTCCATTTATTTCATTGGTTTAGTAAATAAATTTCTTCTTTTTTTTTTTCCATTTAACCAAACTGAGCCACAGCAACGTGTAGCCGGATACAGATAGTGTTTAAATAAAACCAAATTAAACTTTTAAGTTATCAATTAAAACGCATGAATTGAAAATATCCACATTGAAATTTGTCAGAATTTTGAAGTTTCTACTTGGTGTGTTATGAAATGAGACTAACCTCTTGAGGTTGTAGATAATAATTTTTGTGCCTGTTTTTAGCATTTCCAGTGAAGCCAATTCATCTAAGAGACTCTTCTCTGTGCGGAAAATAGAATACTTCAAAATAGCACGGAGGCTATTTAAGGTACCTTGACTTGTAGAACGAATTTCTGAGAATTGTTAAGGCAAAAATCAGTTTTCTTATAGACATTAACACTTGTTAATAATAGAAAAAATAGTAAAAATAAATAATATCACAGTAAGTTAATGAAACTAAAAAAGGCAAGTAAAAAGAAACATTTACATTAAAAACAGTTTTTGTTGACAGCTGCTTTTAATCTCACAACCATGAATGCTAAAATGAGTAGACACTTTATATATATATATATATATATATATATATAAAAAACTGTATTTCTAAAAGCTTGCCACCAATCTAGTACTGTATTTAAATTCATAATGTTAAAGTACCAAAAGGAGAAAGCACATTCGAATAATTTCTATGAAAATATTTCTACAAAAGGCTACATTATGGCAGAAAGAAAATGAAGCCAAGATGCCAGGTCTAGATTAATAACAATGCAGATACTTCTGCATTTTATAAAAAATCTCTAAATACATAACAGAAGCACCAGACCAGATGTGGCAGTCATATTCAATGCACGTACAAGTAGTAGACTTTAAAATGCATAGGATAGAATCTAGCTAGAAAATAATTGTCCTGTACAAGACTGAACTAACTTTTTAAGCAGCAGATGTAGCAACTGATTTAATATAATCATTCTACTTTATGCAAGTGAAAAACATTAGCCCAAGAAAGCATAATGAGATGCATGATCCAAGAGATTAGCATCAGCCATGCTGATGAAAGAAAGATTTTTAGAGGATTAAGAGAGCAGTTTTGTTTTGGAGGGGTTAAAACTAACAAGCCATTTCTTGCCCCAATTAACAGATTGGTCATTTTTGAGATCAGCTGCCAATTTGACCTTATTGAACTGATTAGACTTACCATTAAGACAGGGTCAAATAGCTGTGTTGTCAAGCATGGATCCAAAGAATTTTGCTAAACTCTTGCTACTTTTGGCTGAGTAAATACAAGAGCAGTATTTTCATAATTCATTTTTGCTCTGTACTTTTGATGAGGAGGACAAAAATCATCCAATGTACTGCTAACTCGATTTTTGGCCCTTTGGATGGAATGAAATTTTAAAATTTCAAAAGGATAATATTGAAATAGAAATCGTCGTTATGAACATATAAAAAACAATAAAAATTCTCATCACAAACACAAAACAAAACACAAAAGCAGGTAAATAATAGCTTAAAAGGATACTCTGTGGTAGCTTCCATGTAACAATGGGGACAAGAACTGACTCTTCCCTTACAGCTTCCAAGTAATTCTGAGACAACATGCCCACACTCATACAATTAACGGTCCGTGTAAGCACCAAAGCATCACGCCCAAGTCGCATTGAACCAGATTTAAATCCATTACCATACTGTCCAATTGGCTTATGGCCACCAACTGCAACTTTTTCACAAAATCCAAAACTAGAGGAATATAATAAAAATTTTTTTAAAAAATTCATTAGCCATATAAAAATATTGTTTAGCATATTAACATTACACTAATTTTAAATAATCTTTGAAGACAAAAATCAAAGGATAAAGTTAAAAATGTTCATTAGTTTTATTAGATTACAAAAAAAAAAAAAAAAAAAAAAATTCACAGAAAAACATTTCATATGCCGCCATGCAATCATTTAAAAAATAGATAAATCTTTCAACATCATCTGCAAGTGCCAATTTCCAGAACAGAAAACTGAAACTAACAGGGAAAGATATTTTTAAGTTTTCTTAAATTGCATTTTTTTTCCCCTGAAATAAATCATGATACCTTAAAGCATTGTTTCTGATTTTTTTTCTTTAACTTCAGGGTGCACTTATAGAATAACTAAAACTCTGGGGTGGACTTTAAATTTTTATAAGGAAAAATTAGTCATGAAATTTGAAAATAGGAAATAAGAAGTCTCCTGAAATATACACTTATTTTTTAGACATTTAATTGCATAGTTAAGTATGCTTGTTTGAAACCCATGTTTGATGTGCTTTGGCAGTTTTGTTTAATGTCAGGCTTTATATGTGAAGATTAGTAATACAGTTTTCATTTAAAGGGATTTATGAAAAATCTGCTATATTTTTTTTTTTAGAGATGCCAACCAATTTAAATCCATTGAGGGATTTAAAAAAAGACTATCCACTATCTTGAAGATTAAGAATTTTACCATCTATTTTAAAATATCAGATAACAAAGACTTGATTTAGACATTGAAAGCCAGAGGCTTGGTGTCTACCTTTTGTAAAATATAATTTTTTTTTTTAAACAAAAATAATGAAGTACACTTCTGTTAACTTGGTGTGCACCTGTTGAAAAAAAGCTACCTTACAGAGTCATGAAGATAAAGTTAGCAATTGGGGTGGAGGTGTTGTATTGGTGAGGGAGATGGGGAAGGAAATTATACTGAATTAAAAACTGCTGAGAAATGCATTTCAAATGTATAATAATTATAATGGTTAGAAATGACCAATAAAAACATTTAGTTTTACTGTTTGGGATTGATAACATTAGCATAATTTTTAATAGTGATGCTTTTGATGCTTACTTCACAGTAAGATTTAATGCAAATCAGAAAAATTGCTATCTTTAAAAACTGTACTGCTGTTACAGTAAGACAAGAAATCAAAGACAAATATACTGATAAAAATTTGTTATCTATGATGAAACAAAATTCAGAATGTATTAAAATAGAAAAGGTTAAATTTTGCTGATAAACTGTCAACATAAATTATTGAGGAAAACATTAAAAATGTTTCATGTTAAAAAAAAGTTAGAAGCAAAATCAGAAATTTGTTTTGGTAATCAAAGTTCATGTAATCCTATTTTTAAAAATATTTACAAGCTGCTAATGATTTGTGTGGTCAAATAGAAGCATAAATAATAGTTTTGTGGGATTTTAGTGCAGAAACCCAGTTAACATTTTCAAATACTAGATATTTCAAAAATGTCTTTATAAAAAAAAAAGGTTTCCATTACTATGAATAGATATTTTTCTGAATAATTTTTATTTCCAAATCTAATCAAATTTGTCAATATTAAAAAGCAAATACGTAATAACAATGAAATGTTCATTTTAGATTACAGCAGAGAGTCAACAAGGGAAATAACTCCGAGCCTTATAAAAAGCGAATTGCCTGCTCCTCGCCTGTATGAAAAATTAAATGAGATTAACTTACCTAAGCATTCTAAGTAGTTTATCAGGTTCCATGCCATTTCCATTATCAACAAAAGATAAACAGATTTTATTGTTGATATTGTACTTGTCGATCCACAATTGAGACGCATTGACATCTGGATCATAAGCATTGTCTAAAGGGAAAACGATTAAAAAATACATGTAGTGACAAACAAAAATGCAGATCACAAACTTATGAAAAAAAACAAAAAAAAACAAAAAACAAACATTTCTTAGTACTTGGTGATAGCTTTCACATTAGCCCAGTGGTGGAATATTAGACTTAAGTGCATAAGGACAACAAGTCAATCTTACTTGTTACATGAGCATAGAATCATTTATTAGTTAAAACAATTCAAGATTATTTTCTTTATTAGGCTCTTATTGGTAAAATATTTGATTCCAACATATTCTGTTCAATACATCAAAACTAAATCTGCATCCAACTTTGAGATTTCAGCATTGCTCCAAGATGGTAATAGTTATCAAAAATTTAATTCAAATTTTTACCATCAACCTCTTTAATGATTGGGAACCCTCGGGACCAGGCCACTGCTGGGTGACAGAAATCACCCCTAAAACAAACCATGTTTTGCCAGCTCATTTCACATAAGAGAACAACAAAGTTTAAAATGGAATAAAACAATCATTAATGCTTCCAATTCCATACAATGTATTTTTTATCGTTTCATGTAATGCAAAGCAAAGGCAAAAAAAAAAAAAAAAAAAAAAAAAAAACTTATCCCAAATGGGGAAATATGCAGCTATATGTAAGAAATGAACAAGATCACAACACCAAAACACACTATCGCCATGGAAAGTAGTAAAAATGTGTAATGTTGACAGTATTACCATTCAACAAATATCAGCTGATTAAAAAAAAAGTACCAGTTGACAAGAGTACCAGATTAAAGTGGTCGGACTCACTGTACTTTATATTTTTATAAATTCAAATTCTGGTTAATAATACTCTTAATTGTCCTTATGCGTGAGGCATTCACTGAGAATTGAACTTAGTACAGTAGTAATGGTGTGAATCTCTAACTTGCTAGCCATTACTTCACAAGGTACCTGTAATGCAATATAATCATCACATGCTTCAGGGATGCAGAAGCACATGATAAATTATCAGAATGGAATGCTGTCTTAACAGTTGTGTGTGTATAAAAATTCTCATCTCAATTTTGTATTGATTTAGCTCCTTATATATATATATATATATATATAGAGAGAGAGAGAGAGAGACATGTGTGTGTCCTTGTTGAAGCTTTATATATAGTTTATCCTTAGTAATAAATAAAATAAAAAGATTCACTTTTCTTATCCCTAAAATCCCCTGATCAACTTTTTATTTTTAGCAAAACAACCTTTATTAAAGTTTATCTGTATGCAAATTTAGGATGGTCCTACAGTGATTTTTATGATTTGTTTGGAATACATTAGATTATGTAATGTTTGGCATTTATCCTAATTCAAATTTTCTTATTATAAAATAGAGAGACACACTCACTAAAAAGTTAAATTCTTCCAGAACATATAAAAAAGAAAAAGAAAAACAAAAGGTATAATCTAGTTTGAATTAGTTTTGTTTGTTTATATTTATTTTTTGGTAATAATCACAAATGGTTAAATCATGTGACAAAAAACCCCCAAAAAACTGCTTTCTCATTTTAAATAAATTTTTTATGGAAATAACATTTTTCAGCATCAGTGATAAGAAATTCCAATAAATATTCCGAGAAAACTAATTTGAGAATTCTACTACATAAAGCAACAAAATAATGTGACAAATTCCTATGTATATATAATAATCACCTCTAAAATTAGCTAATGAAAACTGATAAGCCAAATTGAATGCATCAGATAATTTGGAAATATGAGTTTAATCATAGCAATTTTTTTCTCTTTATCTGTGTGTGGGTGTGTGTGATGATAATGTTTAGTAATGCCAAGATTGTTTTTTTTCAATAGTTTTACTAATAAAAGGTATTTTGGCAAGCAGGCATTTTATTGTAAAGTGCTCAATATCGAAGGGGGCAGAGATAGAGTTTAGATAGTTTTAGTGTAAAGAATGTTATTTTAACTAAGCAGGTTATTGTCAGCATGAACCTGCTTAAAGTGACAAATTCTTCACATTAAAACTATGTAATTATATATATATATATATATCAGTAATAAACCCAGCAAAAAAAATTTGATAAATAATCTAAATGGATTCACACAATATTAAATATTAAAACTGATCCAACAGAGAGCTTTGTATATATATATATAATTTACAGAGCAGATATTTATCTGTAAATTCAATATTTTACATTTGGGGAATAACCATTTTTACAGGCTCTTATATATATGAGAAATTTTAATCCAATAATCGTTTCATTATATAAGTATTACATGTTTATGTAATGCATCATTTAAAATTAGAGTAATTTATGCAGCTGGAGAAGTTAGTGGAACAAAAGTAATGGAATTTTTTTTATTCATAATATTTGTAAAGCTGTTTCTTTCTCTATGATAAAGGAAATGCATATTTAATGATCATAATTCTAACATATATTTTAACACATTGAAAATAATTTTAAAGTTTACAAATATAGGAAAAGTTGCTTAAATATTGAATATTCTTTAATTTTATAAATTTTTAATCACTTGTAAACTTTAAGAACATCTTTCAAATAACAAAGACATTATTTTTACGAACATATTTTTAAAATTAGTATTCAAAAAGGTACAAAAACAAATTTTGATTAACAGGATATACCACACTGCAGCATGTGATTCATGTCAGGAAAAATGCAGACATGTAAATTGAATTTAATGTCCATTAGAAACTTTTGATCTAAGAGTTGATTTGTGGTGACCTGAATATGTACTGGTTTCACCCTAAGAGATACCAAAGTAGGCTTTGTATTTGTTACATCAGAATATCAAAAGATCAAGGCCCCTCAGAGAGATGACCCTGTCTAACTTTATGGCCATCAAGTACAGAATCAGGTCTCAAAAGATGTTGGTGTGTGTGTGCTGACATAAACAAGAAATGAGCCCAACTGAACTCAGGGCACACACAAGCACAAGAGAACCAGATGACAGTAAATTATATACAATTCGGGGGTGGGGGTGGGGGCTGAATCTTGCACAACCGTGAAAGATTTTATTGATTGATTTATTCATCTTTCAGTTTATCAACTCAGCAGATCCAAAGCCAGAAGATATTTTTAGCTTGCAAGAAACGTTTCAGATAGGATAAAAATTTACTGATAAAAGTCTAATTAACACATAGATGGGGAGAAATGCTGCGGATTCATACCTTTCCCAAGAATATTAGAGTGTAAGTGAATATAATGAAGCAGACTGGAATTGGAACTCAGCTCTGCTTTTTAATTTCAAGCCATTATCCATTATACCACCCACACATCCAAGCTTACAGCATCTGGTATTCCCAAGCAGTCACTCAACTGGGTACTAACATGACCTTCGTTAACAAAGGTCAAGGTACTAACCAAGCTCAATGCCGTTTAACTTTGGAGGTCATATGAAAATTGGTGTTTCAATGTGATATGGTCATAAGCCCATCTTTGCAAGCTCAAAATGTTTCCCCCAAAACCATACCCATTTCTTTATGGCTCACATTAATTTAATATGTTATATAATCTTGTTCTCTGCAAACAATGATCATCTGACGGATAAATGACGGACACATTTTATATAAACATATTTTCATTCTTGTCAGTGACAGTTGTGTGGGTAGTGGTAGTCATGCACATACAAAGGAGTAGTCTTCTTTTCTTCTCTCTTCCCTGCACTGAGTTCTTTTGGTGTTTTGCCTTTTACCTAAAAAACAACTACTCTTATATAAACTGAAATTTCCTCAAATTCTACTTAATTGCATCATCTATGGCTAGGCATATCTATTAATTATTTTTGCCATTTATTGCTTTTGTAGCCAGCTGCTTCTGATGTCAACACATTCTTGTTTGTCATTGTTTATATTTTCTGACCTTGAAGCCAGCTGCCTTTGATGCAATCACACTTTTGTTTGTCACTGTTTAAATTCCTGCCTTTTGATGCCAATCATATTTCTGTGGATCACAGAAATATATTACAAATAGAGTCCAGTAGTGAATAAACAATCATTTTGCATATGACTCATATTCTTATCAGACCTTTATTAACATAACATCACAAAAGCAAAAAGTGGGGGAGAAATTATTTTATCTTATAGAATACAGATGATTATCTTATAATTATGGAGATAGTACTATTAAATATGAAATTTTTAGAACCAAATCAAAAGAGTTAAACAATGTTAGATCCACTCTAATTGGAGAAAGGGAAAAAAAAAAAATATCAAGTTTAAAATTAGACCTAACGTATTTGCTACTGGTTTTATTCAAAGTTGTGTTGCTAGATTTTTACTTGCTAGTTGGCTCTACAACACTTCATCTTTCAGAGACTGCAGCATCCTTGAAAACAAAGCAGCAGCAAAATTTTCCTAGTTTTTAGCATTTCTTCTCCATCAATAAGTCTTTTTCACAAAATAACATTTTGTAAATAAAGAGGACAAATGCAGCTATCTTTAAAATTACAAATTTTCTCTTTATATCCTGACAGCAATTCAGGTAAAAAAAAAAAAAAAAAATTCTTCACTTGAAATTTCTATTTCTCCAAGTAATTTCTGAATCTGCTTTTGTCAGGGAAAAATAATGCATCATCTTCCCAGAACTGACAAAAATAACTGCATTGATCCTTTTGCCCAAATTTGTATTAAAAAGATAGAAATCTATTGATTGCATCTGTCCAAAAAGAAAGTGTGCTTATAGGGATCACATGCTGTTACATAACATTTGGCTGAATTTAGATACTTGATGTTTAAAATTCTCTTGATAGATATTTACAGATCATCAATAGAAATCGTTATATAAGAGATCTAAGAAAATCTGAAAGCTGGTGTTATATAACCTGGTAAATAACTATTGTCTTGAAATATAACAACAAACAAGGAACCCGTATATATAAAAATATAAACTTATATTTTTTATTCTGTAGGTACTAGTTGTGTGGAGAATCATTAACCAGTGGGAATTCTCTGTTCTCTCTCTGCATTTTCTTCTGTTTTCAACCTGAAACCCCAGGCTCATCAAGCCAAAATTTCTACACATTTTTGCTTTTTCAGATTGTCGCTTAACTGACAGCATTATATCTGTTGTCTATTGTCTTTTTTTAAGTCTTTGTTGTTGCCTGTTTTCTACGTTTTCATGTCAATCATATCTTTGTGGGTTATTGCCTGTGTTTTTGTCTTTGATGATGTACACTGTCCATGACCTGAATATAATTTTGCCACTAAATTGGTAGGGAGCAATCAATATCCAAGACACTGTGATTTGCAAGTTAAATCTTACCAATAAGCAATCCAGAAACATTCATTACCTTTTACCCACATATTAAGAAGAGTTAACAGACACTTTTGCGTCGTCATGTAAACATTTGAAAACAAAATTTAAATGTTTACTGAAATTAAGTGATAAATACAATTGCTATGATTCATATATTTAAAAAAAAAAAAAAAAAAAAAAAAGCACTAATAATATATACAAAAAAAAAAAAGATTTTTTTTTTCAAATAGCTGCTGGAGTAAAAGGGGAAAAAATCATGGTTTTATTTTTTGGCAAACGGGCTTGTCAGTCTGCGCAAAAATGAACCCCTTAAAAAAAGCTGCAAATTTAAAATTGGTTTTAATAACTCTTTGGAAACGAAAAACAAGCTGTTCATTTGAAACGACTTTAAATTTTAAATCATTCATTAAAGGCTTCTTTACCAATGTATATTTCAAGTCAATGACGATGATCAGTGAAAAAAAACTAAAACATTTCAAATTTAAAAATAAAAACAACGTTACTACTATGTAAGTTGGTAAGCACAGAGACATCATAGCGGTTTCTTTGTAGTTTTTTTTTCTTTTAGCTACTAACAACTCTTTTTCTGAAGCTCATTTGATGATTTACCGAGATGCAGGCTAATTTTACTTAAAAATTAATTGCTAGCAGCAATAAAACAAAAAATCAGCTGCAATTAATTAACCTTCCCCCATACAACAAATTGATTTACGATTTTTAGATATTAAAAGAACTGGAAATCGTGGCAAATGTATAAAAAAAGAAAACAAAACTCTTGATAACCAGCTTAACCATAAGATTCCAGTCTCAGGTATTTTAGCAAATTAAGATAGAATCCGATAATGGTATTTATTTAAATTTAATTCTGCCGCCGCAGGTAAGATTTTTTTTTCTGATGCTAAGTAACGGTTTCACACCTTAAATTCGGTGTTAAAGTGTGACAGAATTGAATACCCGAACAGTCGATGGCATTGTATGAAGATGTCGACGAAAGATGAAGACAATAAAAAAAAAAAAAGGAAATATAAAATTAAGGTTACTTTGATGGAAGGAGCGAAATCTTAGTTTTACGAAAACTAATTGTCAAAGTTTAAGGGAGACAATTGCGTTATTACAATTTTATCGTGTTACACGATAAAACTGTAAAAAGTAATACCGACAATTCCACCGTAGAAGTATCATGTGTGTGTGTGCGTATATATAAATAAACATGCATACATCCATCCATAATCGGGATACTGAAAAGTTCTCGGCTCGTCCGACTAAAAATCTAACCAAACAGATTTTTTTCTTTATTCGATCTGAGAAATTTTCACCACTCCTCGTATTCGTTTTTATTAAGTTTTATTTACTAAGAGGACATAAAAAGTTACGTTTTGAAATTTTGACATCTATGGAAGGATAAAAAAAAAAATCTAAGCTACAAGGAAAAACAAAGCGAATAAAACGTAAATTAATGCTTGTAAAAGTTTCCTTAGGTTCAAACACTGAATTTTTTTTATATATATCGTTTCAATAATCCGTTCTTCAATTATTTGAACTGTAGGGAATTGGCAAAATTTTTTTTAAAAATCCAGTTTTCAGTTACAGCATAAGTGTGTGGTGTAGTTGCTCACGAAAATAAATATAGCAAGGAAAAAAAAATTAACATGGTATGACAAATTTAAAAATACCCAAAATAATAATAGTAAATAAAAATTTTATTTACTATTAAGTTTTTATTAAAAACATTATCAATTTTTTTAATTGCATTTAAATGTTAAAGTTTATTTTTAACGTTTAGAAGTGAAAATGTCATTAAAAAAAAATAAAAAAAACACCGAAAGATCGTGTTGTCGAAATAAATGTATGCAAAAATGTCTGGAGCAACCTCTACCAAAAGTACAAAAATTAACATACAAATTTTATTTAACAATTGACGAGAATGCATATAAAAAAACAAAAACAAACCAACAAAAACAAACTTGTTTTCTTTACAGGCTCGATTTTTGTCTTCACAAAGATATAAATGAAAAACAAAAAGAAAAACGACACAATTGTCATAACTAATAAACTTTAATTACCAAATATACGGGACGAAAAAAAAAAAAAAAAAATTCTAATTCCAGTTTCACAGACGACGAACATTTCTGGTTTGGTGAACCATTTGCTAAGCTACAAAGATAAATTGTTGTGCATGAAGGACCGGAAAGTTATTTTGACAAATAGAAGAAAGCAGATTATTTCTCTGACTACCAATTTAATTTTTGAGATATCCTAACCAATTTAAATTTCAAGTATTTGATAGTTTGGGAAATAAATGACAATTGGACATTATTTTAATTGAATTTTTGTAACAAGATTAGTACTTTTTTTTTTGCTGATCTTGAACACGATTTTTAATTTTTTTCAATAAAATATCGATTTCGGATTTCAGGTTTTTCCTTCCTGTAGCTAAAAAATTTTAATCTCCGGCGTTTTTTTTTTGGGGGGGGGGGAGCAAAAAAAAAAAAACAACAAAAAACGCGGCGTTTTTAATTTGCTATTTCTACGTTAATTAAAGAAATAATAAGCTTTGTATAAATTTGTGTTCTAACACACACACAAAACAAAATCTAATACTAAAAAGTAGTCATAAGACCCAAAAACAGAATTGTTTTTTTTGTGTTTTTTAAAGCAAAATGAAAAATAGAACGAAAAGAATTCGGTTCCATAGACGGCGGTAGTAACGGAAGAAATAAGTCTACAGCGGGCTAAAGAGAACGATGAAAATTTTAAAATAAGATTTTTTGTAAAAAAAAAAAAAAAAAACTTTGTTCGTGTTTTCTTAAGGGTAGTCTTTGTGTTTTGTAATGAATTACTCAAAAAACAAAACAAAAAACAGATCATTAGCATAAAGAAGTAGAGAATAATGAAAAAAAAATTACCGATAAGTTCGGCAATAGCACTGAAAGTCCAAGTGTGGCTTGTAGAGTTGGCGTGGAGAAACGATGGGCTCACCTGGTTAAGAAGTGAAAAAAAATCAGTTACAAAAAATGTATTTAAACACTTAAATAATATTGAGGAATGACTTCATTCCAAATGTTATATTTCAATAAAATTAAAAACATGAAAGAATGAATGGGAAACGAACAAGTCAGTTTGAATGGTCAGGCAAAAAGTTATTTTACTCAACTGAATAGGCACCACGCTTTTAACACGGCAGGCACCTGTTTTGAACGGGCGGTCTTTTAAAAACAGGATAAAAGTTATTGGGATATATATTTCATTAACTATGGCGATGTTTATTTTTAATTTAATTTTACATGCAAGACTTAACTCAAATTATGTGTGCCTAATAAAAAGAGAAAAAGAAAATCAGAAAACTTTTTTTATTGGGCTCCGTGAATCCTTACGGAAATTAACAATCCTTTATATTTTTAATGGAAAATTGCGCTAAAATTTGTATGCAGTACTAATTAAATTCCTCAAATGAGCAACAAAAAATTAGATAATAATCACACAAAAAGAATAAATATTTAAGTTAAAAAAAAAACTTTGAGAAATCTACAAAAAAAAAAAAAGTCTAGAATTCTCTTTGTTGGTTCAACGTTTCTAACGACATGAAGTGTAAAAATGTACTGTTGATTGAAAAGAAATATTATTGTGTCTACAATACTGATGTGTAATGTTTATAAGCACCCAATTCTAGAAGCGATACTAATGAAAAGCTTGGACGATAGAGAGAAGAAAGAAAAATAATAAATCATTATATTTACTTTGCTCAGTTGTATCCCTTGAGTAGTAGAGGCCATTTTGCGATTTGTGTCGCGGTGTTGTTTGTGATGGCCGCTATTCGCTCCTCCTCCGTTTGGAGAGTTCCACTTCCTTCTACTTTACCGCGCCCCAGTCAAAGTCCCCTACTACTCTTGCTGCGGTTAGCAGGGGACAATCTTTTCCTTCATCTACCACGTGTGGTAGTTTAATTTATCTTTTTACCAATTTCCTTTAACTTGTTGGTCTGTCATCATTTAAGTTGCAGAATAATTGTTTTTTAATCAGTCAATAAAGGTAATGAAATCATTTGTGTTTAGCTGACTAAAAACAAACAGTACCTTTCACCACCTTTGTTACACAGCCATTGTAGTAGAATTGTTGGAGAATTCGTATTGGCTTTAAATGTAAGTTTTAATGAACTCTGAATACAAGCAGAGTTCTCATAAATATTCAGGATATCCATTAATAGTGAAATGAATCATACCACAGCCAGTATAGCTTTTATTTTTTTATTAGTTATTTTAGTATTTCACTTGAGGTCTTTTTATCTTGTATGATGATGTGCACATTTAAAGCTTCAAATATGAACCAATTTCATATAAAATTATTTTATTAAGGACGTCGAACACCAACCACTCAAGTATAACTAGATTAGATTTAACACACACGATTACGAATTCAAGTAAAAAAAGTTATTCATTTGTGTCACTTTGGGCCACGTTCTCATAACTCCTTTAAAAATTTCGATTACGTTATAGGCAAAAATATCGAAATATTAACAAAAACAACCTTTACGGGTTATTAATCAAAATACTGAAAGTGTATTAGTGCACTGTCGTTCGTTCGCTTCCAGTTAATCCCTAACTCCTATTCATACACTGTGATTTGAAGATCTACACAGGTCAGCTGATAAAAACTTTGATAGGAATGTTCGTGCAGTGCACGGGCACTCTATACAAATACACAGGAAGTATCTTCCAGATAATGGACTAGGTGAAGACGAACATTAACAACAAGTTTAGTTAATGATAGGATTACAGAAACAATTTAACTTTTCCACTTGATTTTAAGCAAACATACTCCTCCGGACGTGTTGCGGCGAGAAGGGGAGGATAAATCGAGAATCTTTTAAGTTAAGAAGTGGCAACGCGTTCGTATCACTTCCGGTTTTAGGACTATAATTAAAGTCTTCTACTGTTATCTACTGCAGCTGCTGAATCTGGATAAACAACGCGGAATACGTATATATAAAAATATAATCTTTTATTTTTATTTTTCGTCCGTGACTCTTGTGTGGTGCAAGAGGACATCCGGAGAGAGATCGCACATACGAAGGAGCCGTCGGAAGTCGTTAGCCAGTGAGATTTCTTTGTCTTCAGCTAAAAATTCTAGACTTTATATAGTCTTAAAACTCCCACGCATTTTCGCTCTTTTGGGTTGTCGCTTTTTAGGCGTCATCTACGGCCGGATATGTTTGTCAACCACCCTTGTCCTAGTTAACGCCTATCTTTGGTCGGATGTATCTGTCAATCATATCCTTGCCGGCCATCGCTTTCAAGCCAGTTGTCGTTTATGTTTTTTTGTTGTTGCTTTTTTGCACTTGTTGACATCATCCACGACCGGATATATCTGTCAATCATATTTGTCCTTTGTTTACTTCACCTACGACCAGATGTACCTGTTAATTACCTCTGACGTTCAAGGTAATAGATAGCAGGGCACGTTACCTTCATCTACCACGTGGTAGTTTAATTTATTTTTATCAATTTCCTTTAGCTTGTTGGTCTGTCATCATTTAAGTTGCAGAATAATTGTTTTTTAATCAGTCAATAAAGGTAATGAAATCATTTGTGTTAGCTGACTAAAAACAAACAGTACCTTTCACCACCTTTGTTACACAGCCATTAGAATTGTTTGAGAATTCGTACTGGCTTTAAATGTAAGTTTTAATGAACTTTGAATACAAGCAAAGTTCTCCTGAATATTCAGGATATCCATTAATATTCACGGGCTAACCACCAACTCGAAAATTTCTACATTTATTTACTGTTTTGTTTTAAATGCACTCAGCCATTGTTTTATATATACGGGTGAGCTGAGGAATGTACTCGTGCGCTGACAGGGTGCTGCTTTTTGGAGGTGTGCCTGTGGCTTGACGTGGCAACCGACGGACACTCTATACCAGCCTGACGACACTTTATTACAGATGAAGAACACTCCCTTCTTCTCACAAGTTTTCTGTTATTCTATTTTCTGCGGTCACACTATCAAAACAATAGAACATCTGATCTTTGTACTATCCGCATATGTGTATTTAAAAAGCCAGTCAGCCAGCCACATAGTGCTACAGCTCCAGCTCTTGGTGTTAATCACAAAAAGAAATTTCATTTTTTTTTAATCATATCACCCCGAGCAAGGCGGTAACACCACTGATGTGCCAGGGAGCTACGTAAGAGTGAAAAGATTGGAAAAGAGAAAGCCGGAAACCACATCCTAAACAGGGAACACGGGATGAACCTCTACACCTGTTCAATAGACGTGGGTGGAGTGTGAACCGGGCGATAGTTTAGTCTATCTACTCCAATTGAAAAAAAAGAAAAAAGAAAAAAAAGAAAAGTGAAAAGATTGGAAAAGAGAAAGCCGGAAACCACATCCTAAACAGGGAACACGGGATGAGCCTCTTTACCTGTTCAATAGACGTGGGTGGAGTGTGAACCGGGCGATAGTTCCTGTAAAAAGAATTTTTGTCTAATGCTCAGTTATGTATTTCCCAAGAATTTTCTCTTGGGCTATTGCTTATTACGCTTGCTAAAGACATTCTTTATGTGCCATATCCTCTCAGAACACAGTCGATCATAGCTCTCTACAACTTCCTGTCCATTGTAGCTCTTAATAAACTTTGTCTTTCTGTTATTTCTCCTAAACTCTGTTTTGATATCTATTTTATTTACTCAAGCTTACTAAGTATGTTATGCGTTTTCCGCCGTCTTTCTTGTCTTCAATCTGCCGTATGAGTATCATATTTTCCAAGCCCTCTTTCCTCATGATGTGCACTAGAAACCTCAGCTGTCTCTTCCTGATGCTAAATATAAGTTTTCTTTTTGTTTCCATTTTCTCTAAAACTTCGTCGTTTATCACATGTCTGGACCATGACATCCCCAGCAGTCTTCTGTAGAACCATGTTTCTGTTGCTTCAAGTCTCTTCTTAATCTTTGAGAAAATTGTCTAGCACTCACTACCATACAGAAGGACATATATTTTCCTGATTTCTAGCGAAGGTTTTCTATTTTTTAGTACTTGACTTAGCTTTTGAAATGCATTTTTCGCTATCCGGATCTCAGTATCTTATTTTCCGTCCTCCGTTAAAACAGTTCCCAGATATTTAAATTTTCTCACTTGTTTGATTTTGTTATCTCCGATTTGCAATTCGCCATTTGGGCTCATCTTTTTGCTAACAACCGTGCAATTCTGTCTTTTTACATTTGATGTTTAATCTGTTCTTCTCGCTTCTCTTTACTACCTTCTGTAGGAGTTTAGTTTTCTTTCCGTGCCTGCCATCAACACTGTGCCATATGCATCTCTTATACCGTTAAGATTCGGGCCGCAAATAATAAATCCTGGTAGGACATCTACTTGCCCAAAAAATGCGTCAGTTTGATAAATGTTTTTTTTTTTCATTTAATTTAAAATCTCCTTGTTTGTCTTAACTAAAAAATTGTTGGAGTCGGAACAATTTTTATTCATCAAGTGTTAATGTTTAATATTTTTCTTGGTTCTCTAGTACTAAGAGCAGTCAGCAGAAATTATCCTTGTTGCAACCATGCATTATCTTACATCAGGACATTGGCGATTATGGCTCGCCACAATTTCCTTTCCTTTGTTATAAACTTAAATTATTTTACTCCACTCTCATCGCCTCTTGCTATATTCTTCTTCTTCCTTTTTATGCCGTGTCTCTTCAGAACGTTGACGATCATGGTTCTCCGCAATTTCTCCTTTGTTATAACCTTAAATTATCTTACTCCATTCTCAGCACCTTTCTCCATGTCCTTCTTCTTCTATATACTATATCCCTTTGAAACGTTGACGATCATGGCTCTCCACAATTTCCTTTGTGTTAGATAATATCTTGGTCGGTGTGGAATAATTCGTAATTGCCAGTGAAAATGACAGGATTTTGCCGAATTGTTATATAATATTTGGGTCTGTGTAGAAATTTGCCAAGAAGTGTATTTTGCTCTGGGTGTGAAGTACAACTAGCGAAGACAGGATTTTGTTCTGGCAAACAGAAGTCAAAAAAAGGTCAGCGCTCGAGGTGAGACAGAATGTACCGGAAGTAAGACGTGCCACGTGTCAAAAGGAGGACAGCTATTTAAGTGATGTCAGCTGTCACAAAGTTGAGTTCAGAGTTTTTCAGACAGCAATTGGAGAGAGCAGACAGAAGGGCCAGTCTGTCTGTCTGTCTGGCTGGCTGGCTGGCTCGTATGCGTGTGTTGTCAACTCTGACCAGACCAACCCCACTCCACGGTCAAGTCACGGAAGAAGAGCGAATAAAATATAATTGTTTATCTTATACTAGCAGTATAGCCCGGTGTTGCTCGGGTATAATGAAAGCTTTAAAACTAATCCATGGTCCTGGAGCTCAGACTCTTTGGACGTTGGCACGAAAGACTAAAAAGCAATAGTTGTTTCCAGTTAAAGCGAAACCGTAGACTGAAAGAAAAATGAATTGATGTAAGTCAAATTTTGATTTTCTGGTATCGATATCAAATTTTCTACACTATGGTAAGAACTGCAACCTTGAAACTTCTGAATATCGTTTCTTATGTCTTTGTCTATGAGTGTATCAAATTTGATTAAAATCGGACCACTTCTTCTATAACCCGATTTTTTCGATTTTCGATATTTATCGGGGGTACCTCGACACAAAACCTAGCTAAGAACACTTATAGTACTACTGTGTAAATTTTCAAGAAAATCCGTTCAGCCGTTTCGGAGTCTATAGGTAACGGACACACACACACACACACACACACACACACACACACACACACACACACACACAAATTTCGATTTATAAATAAGTTTTAGATAGATATACGCCCGTAACTAGCAGTGAAAATGATCGTCGATTTTATCAGTTAAAAAGCAATTCATTTTGGGTTCAGTTTATATTTTGTCGATTTATAAATGCGAAAAGATAATCAAAATTCGGTTCAATCATATTCTTGCCGAAATGATAGAAGTTATATTTCCGTAATTTGAGTACCAGTTTTATTATCGTCAACTTTGATTCTCGCCGAAAACCCTTCGAAGTGGGTATGTAACACTTTATAGCTCTTAAAACATTTTTTTTTTTTGTCATCTTTCTTAAATCCTGTTTTGCCATCCATTTACTCAAGCTCTCTAGATAGGTTACGCATTGTTTTCATGTCCTTCCTCTGTTTTTAGTATCTCCAATTTTTAATTTGCATGTTCTTACATGTAATTTAGTAGAGAGCGTCGGGAGCATACCTGTGGTCATTTATTATCATTAATTCCAGTTGATTTTTTTTTTTTACCAATAATTATTATTCATGATATTTTACCATTAAATGTAATTAAATTAAAACACACCTGACAAATTATTCTTACGGCAGCGCACTCTCTTTATCTAAAGATTTATTGTTGTTGAATATATTTTATGTCAGTTATATAGCACAAGCTAGCAGTTTAGCCAGTGTTGTGTTGCTTCGTTTTGGTATAATTAGAAGATAACACAAACTTGAATTAATGATGTTTATTTTTGGTATAAAACTTTACGTTTTTACATCAAGTTACAACCATTAAATTTTGTGTGGATACAGGAGCAGACTAGCTAAATTCTCTTCACTGTGGGATGCTAGTAGTAAACGAGCCTATCCCTTTTGGACTCTAGTGGTCAACTGACTAGCGTCTTCCTCTTTTCAAATATCCTACACAAAATCAGTGTCCTTAACTCCTACTTCTTACTCCTACTCTTACTCCTACTCCTACTAAAAGAAACGGTTCCTTATTTTGCCGCCCAATTTTGAATTCTTGGCGTCAGTGTGTCTACCTTTTTCTATTTTTAGAACACTCGCCATTTTATAAACCATAACACCCGGTTTCACTCGGGTAGTTAAAGGAATAATAAGAATAAAAACATATGATGAATTTACATAGCAAAACTGACATAACAATGTAGAATGTCTCTATTGGATTAGGGTTGGAGGGGGAGGAGTAACATATATAGATATAGATAATATAAAGTGGGGTGATCGATTCCATATTATAATCAAGACATAAACAAAATGCAGACGCTAATCCGAATCTATCAAACAAACAAATACTTACACAACGTCCACCCACGTCACTTTTATAGGTATAGATGTGATGATCTTTCTTTAAGTTCTGTTGCACTGCATTCTATAAGCTGCTAAAACGCAGAGGGTTACAGAGACTGAAAGAGAAGGAGAAAACTTTCGTGTGGATAAGTGAAGAAACGACAATAAGGGAACAGAGTTCAGGAAGACGTTGCATTTAAATTTTTAAAGATTGTAAGCGGCAGGGAAGCTACAAAACTATGGTGTGTTCGGGTTAAAATGGCCTTGAGACAGACTTGAGAAACGGGCAATTAAATTTTAGAACTGACTTTAGGAAAGAGAATTTTCTTGTTTATTTTTTTTATTAAAACGAGTTATGTTTACTTTGGACAAGGAGAACAATAAGAATTAAAGAAAAAATAATCTAAACTTATTTATAAATGGAACTTTGTGTGTGTGTGTGTCCCCGTTACCTATAGACTCCGAAACGGCTGAACCGATTTTCTTGAAAATTTGCACAGTTGTACTATAAGCGTCTGCGAGTGCTCTTAGCTAGACTTTATGTCGCTGTACCCCTGATAAATATCGAAAATCGATAATAAAAAAAATCGGGTTATAGAAGGTGTGGTCCGATTTTAATCAAATTTGATACACTCATAGACAAAGACATAAGAAACGATATTCAGAAGATTCAAGGTTGCAGTTCTTACAGTAGTGCAGAAAATCGATAATATATATATATATATATATATATATATATATATATATATATATAAAACAAGATACCGGGTCTGATCAAAATCAGTTTTTCAGCCCTTTTATTTTAGTTTTTGCTTTGGGTTTGGCTCTAAGTAGGTATAATTGTAGTTCATAGTCTCAGCCATGATACCATTTACTCAGAGGACTGATTCAGTTTATGACGAAAAAAACGTATTTGATATCGATACCAAGAAATCAAAATCTGATTTAATCCATTCATTTTTCTTTCAGTCTACGGTTTCGCTTTAACTGGAAACGACTATTGCTTTCTAGTCTTTCGTGCCAACGTCCAAAGAGTCTGTGCTCCAGAACCATGGATTAGTTTTAAATCTTTCATTACACCCGAGCAACGCCGGGCGATACTGCTAGTAAACAAATAACTATCTGTAAACATTCCAAAAGTGAGATGGCTAGCGAACGTGAGAAACCCTGGCTAGGTAAACTTTTGAGTATCGTTTTTCTTGCTTGAATGACAAAAGGAAATCCGAGAATTTCTAAAGATAGACCAAACCGGGTGAGAGCAAGCTGCTCTGAATTATCGAATTCAACCTTCGTGCCAAGTAAACTGTGCGAAAGCAACGCTTTGTTAATTGCAAGGTAGGGGCGCACGTGTTTTGGTGACGTATTGTTTTGGTATTGGGCAAAAAAGATAAATCCCGCCCCTTCATGTCAGAAGTCGAAGTCGATTTGTCAGGTTAGGATCGATTACATTACAGACCCTTATTTGATTTTTGTCAAGAAACTCAAGATATAAAACAGGAGTACTGGCAACAGTATTCAATCACGGACTAATGGCAGATTTATAATATGCAAGGTTGATTCTTCATGAGAAAAATCCTCTTGCACGATGCAGTGAATCAACTTTCATAATAGTGTGGTGATACTGACCGAGCAAAAGCGAGGCCGGATGTTTGCTCTATAGCAACTAATAAGCAAATAAATAAAACTCGTCGTCCGCATCCGAGTTCGCGCAGATGTTCCGGTTGAAAAATAAAAATTAATCAAATATCAAATTTCCTTTTCGCGAGCCTACGCGAATTTTATTTACCAGCCAATGGGAAGCCCGGAATCAAATACAAGCGTGAAATTCAAAACGAGCTTTTGATCCAAAATGCGGATATAAAAAGCGGAGACACAAAGCATCGCCAGGCAGAAGGACTCACAGGCTAGAGTAACCAGTGCGTCACCTTGACTTAAGTCGAGCGGCTACTATGCTATGCTAGCCTCTTTCCTTCTCCCTGTCTCAAAAGCACTTATTGACCTCAGGAGTGACCTCTTCAAAGACATTCCACACAAACCAACTTACTGACTTACTGACTTTAGAAGTGGCAACTTCAAAATGAACATTCATCACATTCCTAAGCCTTTTATCTTTTTCAGCATTATTATTTGTCACGAACACTTTAACCTTCGTTGGACCTATCCTTCAAGCATTACTTTAATTGTAAAACATTAATTGACATGTGTATATATAAATGTTATTTTCAACTCAATTTGCTTTACTTGATTTTATAATCATTTTCTGACTTATAGTGGGCTATCTTCCACAAGGCCAAATTCCGTTAACCTGCAACGGTATACAATTACCCTTCACTACAAATGGAATCCTACTATAACTAGAAAAAGAATAAATAAGATAAGATACTCGCTATAATAATAAACATAGCAATCGATTCAATATAGTCGTTCCACTTAATGTCGGAGGAAAATGTGAGCCGAAGAAGGTGTGTTGCTCTCCTGAAGGATAAAAAATGTTCTCTGTGGTGATGAAATGAAAAACAATTCTGTTTTGGAGACGTTAAATTTACAAGCACATTTCTTGGCTTAGTTAATCACTGATTAGAGGTTCTTTTTCGAGAACAGTTGCCATGTTTTCTTTGTCAAAACTGTCATACTTGCTACTAGGACAGGAAGAAATTTTCGTGTTAGTTTTTACCGGGCTTGTGATTTACCGAGTAAGCCATGAGATAAGGAATTGATCTCAAGAAAAAGTTAAAGATATTACAAAGAATTCATATTTGCTTTATCAGTCGTTGCAATAATAATAATAATAAATGAAAAAAATTATTTTTTTTCTTTCTGTACATTTTAAGTTTATAATTTTTTTTTTTAAGACTCTTTTCAAGCATTATGAGTTAATGAGATTTTAAGCGTAGTATTGTCAGTAAGGTCTCATCATTTTACAGTTGAAATTGATATATATAACCGTAAGTTCTATGCTAACAGTTTCTTTAGTCGCATTTTTTGCTTGTCAAACTCTCTTCCGTTTTGCGTTCTAGTCAATTTTGATCTTTAAAAATTTAAATGAAATGTAATCTTTTGCTTTCTTAATTCTCATATTTTTATCCTTTTTTCTTAATCATGTTTTTTTTTACTCATATTCTTTCACATTTCGTAACACCTTGAGTTTTAGTGGCTTTATTGGCTAGCTTCCGGTGAAATAATATATAAAAAATAGGTGAAAACACTTGAAAAAAAAGAAAAAAGAAAAAGAAAATGAAAACCAGTAAACAAGAAACACACAAAAAAGAAACGACAAAAAAAAAAAAAAAAAAAAGGAAACGTAAACCAAGAAAAAAAGAAATACATATAAGAAAATGCTAGACACCTACTTATGCAATAATCAAAAGTGCTCTATGCATAAATCAAATCACGTAAGCCAGAATAGTAACTCAAACCAACGAAACCTCCCAAAAGAGACCAATCGTTATTCTGAATTTCTCGCAACAACGCGATCGTCAGTTGACAAGAACATCTCTCTCTCTCTCTCTCTCTCTCTCTCTATATATATATATATATATATATATACCGCGGTAGGTGGTGGCTCACTTCTAGATTTCTTGTATTGTATATAGGTATAGATGTTCAGTCCGTAAACGGCGAGGATAATCCAACAAGATCAACAATTATTGGTGGGGTTACACATACGTACGTATCCATGGAAGTAGCGGTTAATGACTTAGTGGTCAGCATCTACACGACTGGTCTGAATACCCCCAGCTGATCTGATACCAATGCCTCTGTCCTGACTTTCTTTTTCCCTTTTTTTTTGTTTTTTTATTTTATTTTAGTTTTTATTTTTTTTATCTTTCTTTGCAGTTAAAGGAAATGCTTATTCTGGCAAATATTTTTGTACCAAATGGAAGGAATATTGTGTGGTTTGATGAAATGAGCTAATTAAGCTTATTGAAATGAATTATAATAACCAATTTAAATGACGTGTTGAGTTTTCCTTTAAATATATATATATATATATATATATATATATATATATATATATATATATATATATAAAGAGAGAGGGGTTTAATAGGCCGATTAATAAAATTTTAGTAATAAAAAGCCAACAAAATGAAGACAAAATTGGCAATAAGATTGGTGATATTTACTATGTAACCCTATTTTCCGATGGCTGATATTCATTTTAAGTGATTTTCAAGATGAGAAGAGATTTCTCTAAAATTAAAGAATACAGTTATTTTTATCGAGAAAAGTAGCTGAAGTAACAAAAAGTGCAAAATACTGATTCAAAGATACAATAAGTGCAGAATTGCTTTTGTCGGAAGAAGTAAGTGAATTTATCAAAGCTACTTAGTCAAAATATTGTCAATATGTTTTGACGATATGTGACCCTAAGTCAACATACGGCCTTGAGGATTTTCTATTTACTGATTACCAGGAAGGGCTGATAGAAACAGGCGGATAATAAGAGAGTAAGTTTTCTTCCTTTCGAAAGTCGAAATGGTTAAATTATATTGCTTACATTTCGAGACGTATATAGGGAGAGGGAAATAAAAATCCCGTACCTAACTTCAACATCCCGGTTTTGTATTTTTTTAATAAAACTGGGGTGGAAAACGAAATTTAGTCAGACGGGGACCAGCGATTAATTGATGTTGACAGGCTGAAATTGCCTGCCACCAGAAATATTGCAAGAGACGGTCAGTCCAAATTCAACGAGCTGCAACTTGAATAAACTATCGTCTCGTGGATATGATACATCACGAATATTAATGTACTACTGAAATAGCAGCCAACTGATATTTTTGCATCATTTAGCTTTGAATCACTTGTAATTTTATATCTATTCGATATATACAAATATATATAAATCTTCACCGTGGCGTGGCAATCTTAAATCTGGTTTATCGTTATATACGTTCCTTCGCGTATCTTGTTTAATCTAGTCGGGTGATGACAAGTAATCCTGCTTTGGACGATCCGAGATCAACAAATACAACGTGGGCAGAATCGACTAAAGCTCAGAAAGGTTGGCTGGACTCAGCCAGGGGTCGTGTTATAATTATATATTAGCTTTTTGAGCAAATTGAAGCACGATGAGAAAGATTTTAAAGTCGAAATTATCGGACATGCGTGTGTCCTTTTTCAACCAGACGTGAAATAAATAAATATATTTAAACTAAATATTTGTTTATTCCTCGTCTTGTTGAAAAAAAGGTCACAGGCGTACATATATATATATATATATATATATATATATAGTCATCCGCAGACAGATCTGTTTTGCTGTATCACAGCTCATCAATACGGTTAGACTCCGATTGCTTTTACCAAGGATTGAAACCCGACCGAATTGGCGTCAGTCGGCGATTCTACCTCTGGGCTATGGGCGCTCGGTAGAAGGAGGCAGACTTTTAGCGTATCATGTATCGTATGCCAATAGCCAGAGTGCTCTAATTCATTACTGAATGAGCGATGCATATATATATATATATATATAGAGAGAGAGAGAGAGAGTGACCAAAAACAGAAACAATGAAATATTCCCGATCATGCAACAGCAAAAGAAGCCTAGGTTGTAACTCCATTCAGTCAGTTAAGTGCCATACGTGTTACCCGCTTTTGTAACTGGGCAGAAAATTATCCCGCAGTAGATTGTCATTCCTTTCTGCGGTAGACTGGTTGCCAGCCAAGGCTATAGAACCCCATTATTCAACCCATAACTAGAGGGAAGAGGCGGATTAATACCTTTTCCCAAGGATATTTGCGCGTAAGTGAATGCAAGGAATTCAACTGGAATTCGAAATCGAGTCCCCGATTTCTCGTTCCGAGTCGGTATCCACTGCACCACAACGCACTTCCATGTAACTCCATTAATCATGCTAATTCTGTCACTAGCGCAAAATTGACTATTACTGAAAGAATAGAAATGAATATAAAAGACAAAGCAAGGTATATACTAGAAGCACATTAAGACAAATGGATTTCATGCCTCAAAACATTGTCCAAACGGTTTCAACAACAAATTAAACAGCACAGATAGAATTAGTATATAATCTCACCACTCAAACTCCTGTATTTCTTTCTGTGTTGTGTAATAGTAAGCTTGTCTTGTTAGAAACATTACCATTGAGAAGTGAGTTCGATCCTCACTGAGTCTCTTATACTTTCGGCCTTGTGTCACATCACCTCTCTCACACATTATAATCTTTGTATAGTGGAATATGTACTCTACTGTTACTATACAGAAGAAGATCCCACCCATGAAGGGCCTGAGCCGAATCACCTAACTCCTTCCACTCTCATTCATATTAGACAGACATACTTATAGAAGTGATCAGGTCTTGCATACACACACTCATACACAAATATCACATGCATGCATTACACACATTCCTCAAAAATTAAAACATAACATGCTTATAACACAAACATCCCCTTCCTAGCAGCTAATAAAGCTATCAAAATGATTAAAGAGGTAAATCTGAGTCTCCCAAGCCCTCTTCAAAAAACAACTTGAAAACGATCTTTGACCAGTTCCAGAATTTACCAAAAATAAATTATAAAAACACAAGAATAAGAAAGCAAATGAAGACTACAGGCCAAGTTCAACTTTCTCAGAGACTGCCATTCAGTTCTATTTCACTGCTACTGTATTTACTAGCCTTCCCACGCAAGGCCGGATGTGACACATGGTCATTTTAATGTGGGTATTCCCGGCCATATAGCCGGGCCAAAAATATGTCTGTCTATTTTTACCGAGTCGTGGTTCTACCCTTCGGCGGAACCACGACTGGGTTTGTGCTCTCTGCTCGGAAGCAGAGAGCGCCCCCTGCCTGAAGGCAGAGAACTGACAGTGTAAAGGCAGTTACAGCGAGGCAACTACTACTATTTCACTGCTACTAACAAGCATGAATATTTCTCCTGATGATAGCTATGCTGGCCGAAACTAGTCGAGAAACTTAATTAGCAAATAAAGACACAGTGTGTCTCAAATCTTCATTTTTTAATAACCATTATTATATAATCCTGTATATATTTTTGTTTGTCGCTGTTTACATTTCTTTGATGTAAATACACTTTTGTTTGTCACTGTTTACATTTCTTTGATGTAAATACACTTTTGTTTGTCACTGTTTACATTTCTTTGATGTAAATACACTTTTGTTTATCACTGTTTACATTTCTTTGATGTAAATACACTTTTGTTTGTCACTGTTTATATTTCTTTGATGTAAATACACTTTTGTTTATCACTGTTTACATTTCTTTGATGTAAATACACTTTTGTTTGTCACTGTTTACATTTCTTTGATGTAAATACACTTTTGTTTGTCACTGTTTACATTTCTTTGATGTAAATACACTTTTGTTTATCACTGTTTACATTTCTTTGATGTAAATACACTTTTGTTTGTCACTGCTTACATTTCTTTGATGTAAATGCACTTTTGTTTATCACTGTTTACATTTCTTTGATGTAAATACACTTTTGTTTGTTACTGTCTGTGTTCCTGCTTTTGACCGAAATCATATTTCCGTAGGTCACAGAAATATATTACATTGGGAAGGGGACGCGTTTATTATTTTCAGAGGGAATAGTTAAATAATTTTTTTATGAGGCAGACCTGTTCAGGTCCCTACTTTGGCAACAGGCCTGTTTTTACTGAAGACGTTAATAACATAACTTGCATTGCTATCACAATTGTAATGGTCAGTCAAGAATAACCAGATCAAAGCAAGCTACGAATTGGAGAGGTCAGCATCAAGCAAGTACAGAAGTTTAAGTACTCTGGGAAATGTTACACAAGACGGTGGAAAATGTCACACAGAAATCCGACAGTGCATTGGATTAACATAAGATGCCTTACAAAAGTTTGACAAGTAATTAAGAAACACGGAACATTTCTTTGAAAACAAGGAATTCTGAACTGCAAAGTATTTTTTTTAATAATATCACCTCGAGCGAGGCGGTAATGCCACTGATGTGCAGGGGGCTACGTAAGAGTGAAAAGATTGGAAGAGAGAAAGCCGGAAACCACATCCTAAACAGGAAACAAGGGATGAACCTCTTCACCCGTTCAATAGACGTGGGTGGAGTGTGAACCGGGCGATAGTCATCAATGGTAGTGAATGCTGGACAATTTCTGCACTGATGAAGAAGAAATGATGCAACAAAGACGTGGTTTTACAGCAGAATATTAAGAATGCCATGGCCGGAATATGTAGTGGGCAACACTCGTTCGCCGATGAGAGTAGAAGATTGTTCGGCCACCGAGGAGTGATTGTTCGGCTGGCCACCGAGAAGAGGTTAGAAAAATTCGCGACATATACGGTTTCAGTTTTTCCTTAGAAGTGAGTGATAGCAAAAGGGAATCTGCGATAATAGATGGAAAAAATTAAACAAAGCAAAACATACAAAAACTGACAGCTATCGTGGGTAGAGGTAGAGAAACAGAGAGATAGAGATAGATATACCCAGATAGAAATAGAGTAGATAGATACACAAAAAATAAAGGAACGAAAGCGATAGACGTTTGAGAAAGGGACATGGTTGTGATTTTCCCCATTCCTGAATTTATCCAAGTAAGTACATGGACTGCTATAAATCCCTTGAATGTATCAAATGCAATACATGTTGTACAAAACAGTCGATGTTTGACCATGAGGTGAACTCAAGCAATGCCCATTTCAACAAGAAATAACAGTTGGATACAACACTACAATAACAAAACAATGAGGAAATATTCCTGGTTTAGATCAAAGCAAAATGAAATAAATTACTCATTTAGTTTCTCCTAATTTAGAAGTTCGCAGTGTACGACCAAAATGGATTTTTTTTAAGCGGTCGCTTGATCAGTGATTTTCAGGCGTTGATGTTAGTCGCTGGTCGTGTTCTGGAGGTGCTCGCTCACTGAGGTTCAATTAACATTAGCAAATCGTCCGTGCATAGAAAAAACGGTCATTAACAACAGGTGGTCGCATACGACAGGTTCCACTGCATATACCATTCCACTGATATTGATATTCCAGGTAATACATTTACCTATTCACAATTTTAGTCTGGATTAATAAAAAAAAAGTTTGTTGTTAGAAATAAATTGAAGTTTGAAAATATAGCGTATTACTTAGCTATCATGAAGTTTATTTACTTGTACCTAAAGAAACTGAACGGTAAAGATCAGCTGTTCTGGGGACGGACATTTCTAAAAGACCGGTTTATGCATGTTGAGGGCCATCACCTATGCTTACTGGAAGTATTTGAGGGGGATAATAAAAATATTAGGCAAAACTTCTAGTTGGAATGAGTTGCCAATAAAACACTCCCTGGGGACGTTAGCCTCTCGGATGTGATTAAGGCTGCAGAATTTGTTAAGAGAAACGAACCGTGACAATTGAAATAACACTTACCTTGAATACTATCGACTTGCTAATAAGATGTTCAACATTCGAGAAATCAATATTTCTACACCCTTGTTATAATGTAGAAGTGAGATTCGAAACCAAGGATTCTTTATTGACGTTAGATAATGCGTTCATTAATGACTAAAGGCAATCTCCAGAACTGTTAAAACAAGAGAGGAAAATTTATCTGCAACAATTTTTTTTTTTTATAATCAACTCACCCCAAGCAAAGCATTTTACTGCCACTGTTGTGCAGGGGGTTACATAGAAGGAAACTTGTGAAGAAGAGTGACAGGTTATAGGGGTGTTAGGAAGTGGGTAAGGAAAGGATCATAATACTGATGAGAGTGGAGTGGACGGAGAAAGGAGCATGAGAGAGAGAGAGAGAGAGAGAGAGAAAGAGGATGCAGGGGTTAGTGAGATAGAAGATGACTATTGACTTTACATTTAAATTCTTGGAGATTGTAGCTGTCGGGGAAGCAAGTAAACGGGACCTTTAGTGAGCGACTACCTGCCGTATGCGACTATTTTTTGATGGCAGTAGAGGTGGTCGCATACGACAGGTTCCATTGTATATCTACTGAAAATGTGGCAATGTTTAACTTTTGACCCCTAAAAACTGTATATCAAAAGGACGGTTATTCACTTAACACTGCTGTAAATGTATACACTTCTGACTCCCTCGTCAATGTTTATGATTTTAAAAATCGAAATAGATTCAAATTTTCTTGTTTTATAGTTCACTATGCAAATGTGCGTTGTGGTGCAATGGATATCGTCTCGGAATAAGAAATCGAAGAGCCGAGTTCGAATTCCAGTTGAGTTCATTGCATTCACTTACGCGCAAATACCCTTGGAAAGCCATCTCTTCTCCCTCCAGCTATGAGTTGAATAGCAGGACAGATTGGATTTTATAGCCTTGTCTACCGTAGAAAGAAATAGCAACATACTGTGTAAAAATCTGCCTAGTTAGTCATGAATCGAAAGAGACATGATTGTTCAAGCGTGTATCACGTATGGTACTTAACTGACTGACTGATATTAGTCTATATTTCTGAGAGTAGGTAGTATTTACAGTATTCGGACTATTGTCCTCATCTTTGTTGCCATCTGTACGACGTTTCAGCCGTTGTACACTCCGGAAATGGAATGGTGTTCATATACCCCAGTGGTTGTAATAAAGGGTTCGGCTCGAAACTCCTAGCACCTGAAGAAGGCCGGAGCGTACAACGGCCGAAATGTCGTACAAATGGCTACAAAGATGAGGACAATAGTTCGAATAATGTAAATACTGACTGATATCTCTATAAAATTATAAATAAAAAACTTGTTATTCATAAAACTGTAAATAATATTTTATTGCAGTTGGTTTACATAGTGTGACAATTTTGTAATTGGTTTATACATTTTTTAATAAAAAATATTTCTTTTCAAATTTATTCCTTTATAAAATAGCAAATAATAGATCTTTATGAAAAGATCTTTATCGCATTGTATTTGGTTCACAGTCTTTTATAATCTTGTAAATAAACATTGCCGAGGGAGTCAAAAGTGTACATAGCAAAAGCGGTGTCAAAGGAATAATAACCATCATTTTGACACACCGTTTCTTTCGAGTATTGGCGAAAATATTTTCATCAGAACGATACATAATGAAATCAAATAAACGACAGGTTGAAATTTAAAATGAATTCGATTGCAATACACACAAAAAAGAATAATTTGGCTGTGAAAGAAAGGAAAAAAATACGCCTTCTGTTAATAACATATTCCGGTTTCAAATACGTATATTTCTGAACAAAAAAGTGCTACTTACTGACCGGCTGAAGAGAAGCGCTCCTTGTTAGGGCTGTGTAAACCATAAACGAAGAGAGTTTCTTTTGAAAGCATGGTTTTTTAAAAGCGTCAGTCAGCTGCTAGTACGTATATCCTTTACAGATAATCCTTTCGCTCCCGTGACCCAAATTAACTACTCAAGTAATCTTTACTTTTCCACAAAGTTGACACAGCTGAAAGATTTATAATAATGCCATGGCTTACCAGTTTGTTTAGTAATGCTACGCTATAGTTTATCCGTTTGTATCGATGAGGTAGTTGAGATTGAATTATTGCAAGGTAGTTTTTTAGATGAGTGAAGACTACTGTAACGGTTAATGAACTGCTGGTATATTTATTACCATACATTTAATTTATTCACATATTGTGTGATATCGAAATCCCCTTTTATGTATACTGACATGTCATTTATTAACTCTCTTTTATTATTATTTGTCGATCTTCAGCTTATAATTCAGAAGGAAAGGCTGGCAGTAAACATTAACGACCTGTCTATGATTTATTCCCCCTTCTTTTTTTTTTTTTCATGCTCATAATAGGCAACGTAGTAATTATCTTCTTTCTGTTATGTGGGAAATACTTTCGCTATGAGAATGTTTCTCGAACTATCTGATGTAGCGTACCGGCGGTTTTTTTTTTATCTCAATGTGGGAGGTATCGACAAGCGAAGTTCAGGGGGGACACTGCTCCTACTCTTTATAAGAGTTCTATTTCAGGGTCTTTTTGAGACTATGTCTGCTAAACACAAGGACATAATGTCATTAATTCTAAGGCCAGTCATCATTGATGTAACAAGTCTTCCCAGTGATCTAGGGATCGGTGCCATATTTGTTGCCGTATAAAAACGATCTGAAAGAATATTGTTTGAACATTCGTAGTTTTATTTATTTGTTACTCCGTGCGGCTGGCTGGGATGAGACTTATTGTCTGAAGTAATGGGGTCACCTACTCAATTGAGGTCAAATCGAATAAATGATATTGTCATTATGTCACTTACTAGAGTTGAGTAATTAATACTGTTTTCTATTTTAATGTACACGTATGCAGATGGTACAAAGGTAAGATGTTCCATTGTTTAGGTAGTGTGACCGCAGAGATATAACAGAAGAAGGAGGGTGTTCTTCGTCTAAACAGAAAGTGTCATCAGGCTGGCACAGAGTGTCCATTGGTTGTCACGTCAAGCCACAGTATTATATGCACAGTCATCCCACCGGAACTGCTGTTGGAAAAATAAAAGTGAATTCTCCTCACAAACACTAGCTGCTGTCATTTTCGGTGTGTCCAAGTGAATCTTTTCCCAACTTCATACCCTTGTCAGTATATCTTGGCAGTTTCGGCCAACTTAAAATAAAAACAACGAAACACAGCGTTATGTCGATTGCTTGTTCAGCGAATTCGGGTATTTACCCGAGACCTCCCCATTGAGGTGGGATGTAACACATGGCCGATTTTTATGTTGGAAATCTCAGCTCGTAAGCTCGAGTAAAAATTTCCCGTAGATTTTGCATATATGGGACCGGGTCTTGTCTCCTTTTCCCCAGACGAGACTCAGCTCTTCGGCATAGAAGCATCTGGGTTACTATCTTCCTGAAAACAGAGAGTCCGACAAAGTTCAGTTCAGATGGAACCCTGATTTAGCGAATCTATCGGAGCGCTAGACTATGATCACATATTTATACCTGAAAAATATGCATAAAAAAGTTGCATGATTTTTTAATTTTTATATCGATTTTGTAAACACGTAATTTTAAAACCTAAAATAAAAATGTTAAAAAACAAAACGAAACAAAAAAAGTGTTAGACATCTTGGTTGTCTCCAATGTCGTGGAATGGGACTACTGTTTCTTTGTTTTTTTTCTGGAAACTCTCCGCGTACTGGAAGATGATGGTTTGCATACCGACGCCGATACGCTTACCACTCTTTGAGTAGCACAGATCTAAGACACCCTATGTCTCGTTATCATTTCTTTGAGTTTGTTCCGAATTAGTTATTGTTTCTGCTTGAAGAGCATTTTCTTTGTTTATTTCTTTTGAAATGTAGTTTGTCAATTTCCTTTTCAGGATTATATTTCACGGTAATTCGCCAATAAAGAAAAAAACATCAGTATAAAGCGTGGACCTTTTACATTGAGACCAGCATGTAGTTAGAATTATTATAATCGGTGCTAGGTTCTAGCATATCTATCCATATTTGTCTATGTGCTCTTGTATCCCTATTTCCAGATGGCTGGTATTAATATTTTATTAAGAAGATAAGAAGAAATTTATCTGAAATTGAATAGATTTGGAAAATACAATTTACTTTTATCGGGAAAAGTAAACCAATTGGTTGAATCTGTGTTGGAGAACCGTAGACATAATATCTTTGTCCTGTTTTGACGATTGCATGGTCCAAGGTCAAATTGGAATGTGAGAATTTCATATCTACGGCCATCTGCTTGTTTTGCAGCTTTGGGTATGGATAAGCAAGCGAGAGAGAGAGAGAGAGAGAGAGAGAGAGAGAGAGAGAGAGAGAGAGAGAGAGAGAGAGAGAGTATCTCCCCCTCAATGGTGAAGAGCCAAAGGCTAAGTCGAAATGGATAATTGATATTATTTTTATTTCAAGCTGGTAAGACTTACACAGAGAATGAGAACTGAACTCCCCGTAGCTTACTTTACTACCCCGGTTTTGTGCCTTTTCAGTAAAATCGAGGTGAAAAACGAAATTAATAGATTTGGGTCTGTGAGTTCGAAGAAGACGGTCAGTCTGAAATCAGCAAGCTGCAAGTCGATTGTGTGCGCCACCGCTCCCGAGAAAACTACTACTACGAGTGGTAGTGTGAAGTTACCAAACGTATGGAAGACTTGTGCTGGTCTTAGAGAGTTATACTAAAATACCAGCCAGCTAATTTGTACATCACCTACATTTGAACCTGCTTGTAAACGTGTATATAAAATGTTTCCTGTCGTGTTGATATTCCGTTTGCTGGTTACTGGGAACCGGAGATCGTGTTATATCTCGTGGCAGTGGCTAGATCGGTGTTGTATCTGGTGGCCCTGACTAAAGGACTAACATCAGAGTTAGTGTTTTAACCATATACCGTCCTCTCGCAAGCCTGGACTGACCTAACCAGCTAATAACAGACAATTCTACTTTAACCGCTCTGAGATCCAACACAACGTGGGCGGATTGGTCGAGGTTCAGGAAGGGTGTGCTCGAGTGCGCCCAGGAACGTGTTATACTCTACGGACAATAGCAAGGAGAGTAAAACTTGGCGCTGTTGGTCCATAACCTAGATAACCAGAGATATTGTTTCACAAAATCGCTAAACGCTCTCATTTTGATTGGCGTGACTTTCGTTAGATTGCTAAACCTCCGACCATATATCCCAAATTAAGCCGATGCTTGCTCTGCTCCATTCGAGTAACATTCAAGATCGATAGACTGCGTCTCACTTTTTCTGTTAAGATTTGATTTCGCCACAAAGCTACTAAATTTCTCTAAAACGCATTTAAGTTCCTTTATTACTAATTTTCATCAAATGCAAGGCTAAATTTGAAGTTGAGTGTTACTGAATGAGGTGTGTGATATGAAGAGTAGATGTGAGTATTATGTGTTTATAGAGGATAGGTAACGATTGATACTTGTTTGAAGAGGTTAAGATCGTACCATTCGAGGAAGCAGACTTATGGATGTCTGCTTCACAAAAGAGCGGTTCTTGGTGGGGAGCTATCTGAGTGGAAATACATCCTTAAAGTTGGAATACGGGGGAAGAAGCGGTGGTTCGGCTCTGAGGATGTCGGGTTTTAGCTGCAAAAATATGAATTGGTACAACTAAAGAATAGTGCTTTTTCGTGGAAATGACGATAGTGTAGCGACTGGCTTGAGATGCAGCATGGTTTCAAAAAGAATATTTAATGTCTTCCTCAGTGTTTGTCATATAATCTTTTTAAATTTACAATACAACAATTTTAGCCCCTTTAAATAATTAGTTATATTTCTCCACCGTGCCTCTGTGGTGAATAAAAATAACATTTTTTTTCTTCACTGTTTTAAAATTCGCGAGCCTGTGCGAAATTTATTTTGACCAATAGAAAAAGAGATTGGCCCCGGATTGAAGAAAAGACCAAGGCAAATTTTAGCTAGTCTATATTAAAATTTTAGTTAGTCTATATTAAAATCTACTCTAATCAATGAAAAGCGGAGTCGCTTACAAACTGAGAAAAAGTAACGAGCCGATGTCAAATATCTTTCTGATATTTGACATCTGATATATATATAAATATAGTGCAAGTTGAATCAACCCAGAAAACAAGAAGAAAAGAGAGAGAGAGAGAGAGAGAGAGAGAGAGAGAGAGAGAGAGAGAGAGAGAGAGAGAGTCCCACGCGTCTGAATAACGCCGGTGTCAAATGACACGCTGATACATTATCAGCCTCTAATGAGAGTTGGGAAATTTAAAAGAACTCTATTCAACTCTTAAGCTAAGTACCTTAAAATATATCTTTTTATTAATGTTGAATACAACTGTTCAACTTTTATGTGAAAAACGAACTCTCTCAATTTGTTTTAAGCATTTTGATATATTACTTTGTGTCTGATAATTTTATATGAGCATTTTCTCTCCTTGGCAATTCATCGAACTACGAACCTTTAATGTTTGATTACTTGTCCTGAAACAAGCTACTGAAACTTCAAATGTGTGAATTTGTAAATAAATGACTTATCTTGTTTCGATAAAAGAACAACAAAAAAACAAAAACAAAAAAAAAAAGACACGTGATTTTCCTCATTACTACCCTTGCACTTCACCTCTAATATCATAGTCCCTGATTGAAGAAATGCAATATATTTCTATAATCTCCTTTATCTGGAACCAAATATCATTATAATATTGCCTTCTTGGTTTTATGATTTTTAACTGAGGTCATGTATCAGATAATTTCAAAGTTCGTGCCCGATTTTCATTGCTTATAAAACAATGCTTATAAACTTGACACTGGCGTTTGTTTTGACGCCTATCTCTGGTGTGTTCGTGAATGAAACCTTGGATTATTGCGAGTCAGACTTTGTTGAATTTTGACATTTTGTTCATAAATGAAATGCCTTAAATATGGAGGATGAAAAGTTTCACTTTCGCCATTATTATGCTCAATGAATTTCGGAAAGGAGTAAACGTCGAAACTGATAAAAAAAAAAAAGAATAGAAAACATTCAGAAGGTTTATTTGGATCATGTTTCATCTTTTCGGGTGGTCAAAAAGTGGTTTGACAGAGTTAGTCAGGGTGATTTAAATCTAAAAACTCAATCACGCTCCTGGTGACCTTTCGACATCAGTGGAGACGTTCTGCTTGCCAGCGTGGAGAATAAAGCGACGATTTCGAGAGAAGCAATTGTTAATAGTTTGAAAATCGATATCTCAACTGCTTTTTACTATTTGTTGAGACATGGGTTCAAGAAAAGAAATCCCGGCCAATTATGGTAAATCGAAACCACGACAACGCAAGACTGTTGCAAAACTGACCTTGCAGAAGCTAGAGTTGAAATGCGAAACCCTCTAGCACCTAACGTATTCTTCTGACAAGATTCCTTTGGATTTTCATTTGTTTCGATCTCCACAGATTTAAATTAAAAAAAAAATGAGACTCAGTCGAAACTTACCTGACAACTTTCTTTCAACAAAAACGACGAAGCTTCTATGAAAATCAACAAGATTCTAGAACGATAGAAGACAGTTGTTAAAAACAATGGAGACTACGTACTTGACTAACAAATGATTTTTGTTAGTATGTAAAACTTTAGTTTTAATTTTCTAATCAGACAAGAACCTTTGCAATAATCTAATAGTAACAACATGTAAAATCTTATGTGAATTATACACATTATTAACTATTTTGTTTGAATACTCTCACCCCTGGCAAGGTGATATCGCACTATGACGCTGGGGGTTTACTTTTATGTTCAATAATGTTCACTCTCTACAAGGCCCAAGAGCCATTCGATATAGGCTTACAAAGTAAGAGGTAAGAGACATGTTTATGAAGACACGTGGAAAGAAAACGGTTAATCCTAAATTAGAACAGATTAAGACTGTCAGTCAGTTAAGTGCCATACGTGATAAACGCTTTGGCGATCATGTCTCGAAAGAGACATGACTGACTGGGCAGAAGATTATGCCATTGCTTTCTGCGGTAGACTGGTTTCCGACCAAGTCTATAGAACCCAATCTGTCCTGCTATTTAACCCATAACTGGAAGGAAGAGACGGATTAATACTTTTCCCAAGGGTATTTGCGCGTAAGTGAATACAATGGATTCAACTGGAATTCGAACTCGGCTCCCCGGTTTCTCGTTCCGAGCTGATATCCACTGTACCACACGCACATCCTGAGTAAGACTGTAGTGATCGGAAAAGCATTCTCTTCGGTGTTGCTTCAACAATGTAGTGGTTCGTGGGAAGAAGCTGCTTGAGTGAAATTTATATCACGCCAATGGAATGCGAAGGGAAAGGGTGTGGTTCGTTACAATGTGCGTGGCATGGTGGGTCTTAGCTGTGAAGATTAGAACTGGTAGGACTAAGGAATGTAGTTCGTCTGAATAATTTCCACGGAAATGGCGATAAAGTAACTAATTACTCGTGACGTTACGTCTCTAGAAAATGAATTGTAAGATGGAAAATAATTTGCTATTTTGAACTCTATCGAGACTGCAAATTAGAAACTATAAGGAACTCTATTTTCGGCCTTATCTGGCTCTTGGGTCAGGTACTCACTGGAGCGGAACAGGTAACTGACTATTTTTCAAGCACCTTTAGTGTTGCAGCATATGTACAAGTTCCACTTGAGACACGAGATCTCTATGAGAGAATACTGAGAGTGAAAGAGAAGGAGAAGACTTTAGAGAAGAAAGGACAATAAGAGAAGGATAACCAGGAAAGCAGAAATCTTCGATTTCTATTGCATTTAAAAGTTTCAAGATCGTAAGTAGCAGGAAAATAAGAAACCATTACAGTGCTCCACAGGTCAAAAGTGGGAAGTCGGGCAATTATTATGCTATTGAATTTCTTGAACATTGTGTTCTACATTATCCCGAGAACACTAACCATGGATATATAGTCAGTCAGTCAGTTAAGTGCCATACGTGATACACGCTTTGGGCGATCCTGTCTCGAAAGAGACATGACTGACCGGGCAGAATATTATCTACGTTTTTGCATTCTACAGTAGACTGGTTGCCAGCCAAGACTATAGAACCCAATCTGTCCCATTATTTAACCCATAAGTGGAGGAAAGGGACGGATTAATACCTTTCCCAAGGGTATTTGTGCGTAAGTGAAAGCAAGGAATTTAGCTGGAATTCGAACTCGGCTCCCCGATTTGTCGTTCCGAGTCGATATCCACTGCACTACAACGCACATCCTGGGGTATATAGTACCCAGCGCAAATGACGCCTTTTAATTACAATTTAATTAAATTTTCAGTGCCTGATTTTTCTTACCTAAATATGTTTTTCAGTTCCTATTAATGTGAACTCAAAGTACAAATTTTGAAGTGCCTGCATGTAAAATATTTCAAATAAAGATTTATATTCAATATTTTTTGATATTTTCAAAATTGGGTATGATATACCCATGGTTAGTAGTGGTGTAACTTTAATTGATGGTTAGTGTTCCAAGTTCACTTTCTCTCGTCATTACGACTAACAGTCACCGTATCCCACAGTTATCAGTGGAAAAAAAAAACCAAAAAAAAAAAAACATGATCATTTATTAGGAAGTATACGGACGGAAAATATGACACTGAAATCTTAAGATTAATTGAAATAGCGAAAGATGCCTTCTAAAAGCTTATCAAAGTATTAAGAAATCTAAAAATTTCATTTGAAACAGTGTCGAACTGGTACACAATATTATTCCTCCTATATGACAATGAATGTTAGACAATCTCTTCACACATGAAGAAGAAACATCAGACAACAGAAAGTTGGTTCTTCAGAAGGATACTGAGAATCCCATGAACTGCATATGTTAGCTAGGACGAAGCTTTTAGGAAAATGGAAACAAAAACAAAAATGACTCTTAGCATCAGAAAAAGATAGTTAAAATTTCTCAGCAAAATAATGAGGAAAGAGGGCTTGGAGAATTTGATACTCACAGAACATACTGAACGCAAGAGGGACAGAGGAAAGCAACGAATAACCCATTTAACGTGCTTACGTAAATAGTTGGCAAAACAAGGATTAAGAGGGTCAGGAAAAAGACAAACCTTGCTAAGAACTATGAAGAACAGGAAAGTGTGGAAAATCATGATCATTCACTGCCTGAAGAAGAAAATATTACGTTATTTTTTCTTTATTGTGTTTTTCATCCCACCATTCACTTGCTTCGTAACAAACTTTTGACAATTACTTATGTCTTCATCAAGAGTTTTTTTTCTTTGTAATAAACACTTCATTAAACATAGGTTATTTTTTTTTCTAAAGCCTAATCACTTCAAACCTCAAATGTAATTCACTCCTCATTTAGTTATTCTGAAACGCTTTTTAAGTACCCTGGAAGCTCTCTATCGTCCGGTTCAAAATCGGCTTTAACTTTCTATTCCTAATGTTGTCATCCGACCATGAAATTTGATTCACTGATATGCGTTGTGGTGCAGTGGATATAGTATCGGAACGAGAAATTGAAGAGCCGAGTTCGAATTCCACTTGAATTCATTGCATTCGCATACGCACAGATACCTTTAAGAAAGGCATGAATTCATCACTTCTCCCTCCAGCTATGGGTTAAATAGCAGGACAGATTGGGTTCTACAGCCTTGGTTAATAACCAGGCAATCTACTGCAGGAAAATCTTCTGCCCAGTCACTCATGTCTCTTTCGAGACATGACCACCCAAGCGTGTATCACGTATGGCACTTAACTGACTGTATTAAATTCTGAACTCTTCAAGTCTAGAATTAGCTGTCTATATTTTTTGTTATTTTGCTCTTTCTGACGCTAATACTTCACACAGTAACTCTCGACCCTGGATGGTCCTTGAATCTTGTATCGAGGAACATGATAGATTAAACTATCGCCCGGTTCACACTCCACCCTCGTCTATTGAACAGGTGAAGAGGCTCATCCCTTGTTTCCTGTTTATGATGCTGTTTCCGGTATTCTCTTTTCCAATCTTCTCACTTATTTTTTCAATTGGAGTAGATAGACTAAACTATCGCCCGGTTCACACTCCACCCTCGTCTATTAAACAGGTGAAGAGGCTCATCCCTTGTTTCCTGTTTAGGATGCGGTTTCCGATTTTCTCCTTTCCAATCTTACTTTTTTTTCTTTTTTTTCAATTGGAGTAGATAGACTAAACTATCGCCCGGTTCACACTCCACCCACGTCTGTTGAACAGGTGAAGAGGCTCATCCCTTGTTTCCTGTTTAGGATGCGGTTTCCGGTTTTCTCTTTTCCAATCTTTTCACTTCTATGTAGCCCCCTGCACATCAGTGGCGTTACTGCCTTGCTCGGGGTGATATGATAAAAAACAAAAATTTGTTAAATAAATGGATAAATAAATAAATAAGACTTAATTGTACTTTTTATTTTTATTTTTTAACCAGATTCTCCTGGCATCAGTTTAAGCTGACATCTGCTTTTTCCATATATTTTCTTGACTTTAGATGAAAACCTTAATATTTTCTAACGTATTTGCATTTTTCAATATTACAGTTCATGATCATAGTTTAAATATACTGGGGTGGGGGACATAAACGGAGGTGAGGAGGATACGATAATGTCCTCACAGAAGTGGGTAGAAATACATGGTGAGTCTAACCTTCACTGATGTCTAATCTATCACCGCACAGCGGGACGTCACCGCGTACACCAGCGCGAAAGCCTGCGAAGACAACCGCTCGCCTATGCACCCTCACTCTCGCTATACAGACATTCAGTTTCGATATTGATCTGGTTGGACTTGCTCGTCTTTATTCTTTCTCCTTAAGAGTTGTTTCTTTCTTATCGCTCACATCTGCCCTAAGTTTATCACACAGAAGGACTTCTCAGATCAGTCATTAAAATGGCTCCAAGCAAATGAATCCTCTAGATCTTAAAGAAATCAACCCTTCATTCCATCTTATAGCCCACAGTCAGTTAAGTGCTATACGTGATACACGCTTGAGCGATCAGGTTTCGAGAGAGACATGACTGACTCGGCAGAAAATTTTCCCACAGTAGGTTGCCATTACATTCTGCGGCAGACTGGTTGCCAACCAACGCTATAAACCCCAATCTGTTCTCTTATTAGACTCATAGGTGAAGGGAAGAGACGGATTAATACCTTTCCCAAAGGATATTTGCACGTAAGTGAATGCAACGAATTCAAGTGGAATTCGAACTCGGCTCTTCGATTTCTCGTTCTGAGCCGATGTCCACTGCATCACAATTTACAAAAGAAACTTTTACAAATAACAAAGAATCACTCGAAGATTTGCCACAGCAGCAGGTTGGATAGCTCATGTAACTAGTAGGGAAAATAATGACATAATCAAGATGTCTTTCCACAGTACTTTAAACAAAAGGTTAGGAAGGAAACCTATCTCAATAGCAGGAAGAAGGATAAAAGTGGACATGAGAATCCCATTTTTGTGAAAAACTGTTTTAAGAGAATATTTATATAAATTTCAACTGACAGTAATGTTGACTGATCAATGAATACCCAATGTTTCCTGTATGGAAACGGCTATTCTCACCTTTATATTAAACATTCTCCTTCCTTCTCTTCACCAAGGGCTTACGGTCTCATCATGTTTAAACACCGGTTCCCATACGATCACCGAAATTAAACAACGAACTTAAGTCACTGGTGCCTCCACAACAGGTGTTTACTCGTGCAACCAGACTGGCAACTGGGTCTCACCCCATTCACAGTTAGATCAACCAAATGCAGACGATAATTCTACTCCTTCGGCTTCTTTCCTCGCACTTCTCGCCTGTGGAACTCGCTTCCTTATTCTTGCTTTCCTGACGGCTACAACCTCCAGGAATTTAAATGCGGGGTCAATACTCATCTCTTAACAACTTGACCCTAGTTCTTTCCACACCGCCCTGTATATCCTTTCCTTTCTCTCCGTCTTTGCAACTGTCTTCACACCTGTATTCCCATCCTTCTCTTGCTCCTTTCTAACTGGTTCATTCTTCTCTTCAATCTCCTGTAATCTTTTTCTCTTATGTATACCCCTGTACATCAGTGGCGTTGCCGCCTTGCTCGGGGTGATATGATTAAAAAAAACAACTCATCATCTACCTTGATTGATAACCGTTTGGGAATGTCAGGTGCTTTAAAGTTGGACGTGCGGGTGATGTAATAGATAATGGTGCGGAATTATTAATTGAAAGGCCAAGTTTCAATTCCAGTTGGGTTCGTTATATTCACTTATGCGCAAAGCAGAGGTATGAAGCCAGCTCTTCTCCCCCAGCTACGGGTTAATTAGTAGGACTTATATCACTAAATCATTATTATCTCCCACCTGCCACAAAAAATCTAAAAATAATTTCTGGCTTTAAATAACGTGCAAACAGTTAACTCAGAAAAAGAACGAATCAATCAGTAAATCTCTTTTGACAGTTTTTTTTTCTATCTTTTCTCTGTGACTTAATTTTGAAAGTGGAAAGTCGCTTTAAAGAAAGTTGTCCGCCTATTTCAGGAATGGATTTCCAGCTTTCTCTTTAGATGGAGGGAAACATTCAGACTTTATTTATCTGTCAGTTAAAGTTACTCTTTTAACTACACTTTCTTCATTCTTGGGAAAATTATTTACATATCTATCTCCACGAATTCCAAACAGCGCGTCTACGCTTGGTTTTTCGGCAAATTTGACCCAAATTCACACACACAAAAAAAAAAAAAACACAAAAAAAAAACACACACACAAAAAAAGCAAAAACAAAAAAGGGATTCAGACGCAGCCGCTTCTATATCTTACTTATTTGTACTTGTGGCGATATTCACCCTGGGCGGGTTGTGTCTTCTTATTCATGGGACATTTTGGCTCCACATGCGGTCTCCAACAGCATGTGGTGCGAAAATTTTTCTGCAGTAGGTTGCCAATTCTTACTGCGGTAGTGTTATGGTGAAATACACATATTCTATAGTGAACAGACTCTCCCACCTAATTTAAGTAGGAGTAATAAGAGGAACGAGGATCAGTCGATGTTGGACGATAGTAGTCGACAGTTAGTCGAATACGAAAGTAGTCAGCGACCTGGTAAGATTACACTGCGTAATAGATATTATATCAAGTTCCTAACGTTTTGTACGTCGAATCTATTAGGGCCGACTTTAGCACAAATACTAGCCTCCACTGCGAAAATGACTCCGCAACAGGTAGACTGGTTGCCAACCCAGTCTTCCGTGCTATTTACCAATAGTTGGATAGAGAAAAGATAGATTCATGCCTTTCCTAAATGTATTAGCATGTAAGTGAATGCAATGAACTCTACTTAAATTCAAATTCAGCTAAAACCGTTCCTCTAGTTTATCCGCGCTTCTATATCTGGCCGTAGGGCCTCCATTTTTATACTTCTTTTCCTGTCTCTGGTGAACATTAATGGAGATCCAACTTCTAGTTTTATTTCCTTTCTGATCTTATTCCCCCCCACCCCCACCCCCACAACCCGCATAAATGACACTTAGAATCATAAAGTAACAGCCGAAATCTTTGGAACACATAATAAAGAAAGAAGGCTTGTAAAATTTGATCTTCTTCACAAGTTGAAAGGTCATGGTATTTTTTTCATAACTCACTTCTCGCGCTTATAATATTATGTCTCGCTAACGCTACTCACCGTAACGTCACTAGAAATTCCCCTCGACCGACTCCAACGACTTCCCTTGAATCACTTTTTCTTTATTTAAGGTGTCTTGCCGCATTCAATTGTGTTGCCGAGGCTAACTTATTTACTCCATAACTTTCCCCGTTTTGAGATTTTTTTCCCTAGTAAATATTGTATTTTATTTCCCCTTCTACTTTCTGTAGTGTACTGAAATTTGTATTGTTTTCGTTTTGAGTCAGTTTCTAGTTTTCCGTACGTTTCCTTTTTTTTTTTTTTGTAATCATAATTGTACGTTCAACAAATTCTTGTGGTCTTAGTACGTCAAAATTATCATGCAGTACTTGCGTAAGTTCTTCCTTTTTTGTGGATTTTCTTTAGTATCACGTTTCTTTAACTGATTCCAGTGCCTTTTGTGTTCCAATTTTTTCCTTTCACTTTATAAATTTATTTTTTATCCATTACCTATTTCGCTACCTTACCAGGTTTCTTTTCCATTTTTACATATTCTGAAAAAATAAACTTCAGAAATTTTCACAAGTTTGTGTCTTTTTTGTTATCCGTTCTTATTCCTTTTTGACATTATAACATGTCGGACACCGATTTAATTTTTCTTGTGAACATCAATTCTCCCAGTGACATGCCTGCCGGTATATAGGTATTCGGCGTTATATGGTATGCCCTCGAGAATCTTTCTAGTGCTTCTTCGCTCACCTTTTAATTACTTGCTTTTTTAAAACCTCTCTTAAAAGTACCTACAAACTGTTCAGTTTGTCTGTTTGACCTTGAGTGATACGACAGGGTAGTAAATATGTTCAATCTAGAATATTTTACAAAATTCTTGAAATTCGTAATCAGTGGATTGTATGCCGTTATCCGAGCATATGGCACCCGAAATGCCATATTTTACAAACAGTTCCTGTAAACAATTTACTGTAAACGTGGAAGCTGAGTTTTTGAACTTACAAATTTCTGGCTACTTAGTAAATCTATCAACTACCAAAAGATAATGCCATCTGTTTATTGGAACTGTAATCTATGTGCAATCTTGACCACGGAATATCTGTTTTGGCCAAGGTTGTAATTTCGTGGTAGATTTTTGCTGTCATGGCACAACTTCTACAGGTTTTTCCTAATGTTTCAATGTCTTGATCCATTTTGATCTAGTATATATAGCTTCTCGTAAGAGATTTCATCCTTGAAATTCCCGGATGTCCGCTATAAAATCCATTTAATATCCACTTTTGTAGTATGATATGTATTTCTACTCTTTATGCAAACATCAGTGTTATTGATAGCAAGTAAGCGTTCAAGTTTGGATTTTGTACTAAAAATGGTCTTTCTTACTTTCTTTTAGTTGTTTTTTTTTATTTTCGAAATATACATATTTTGTTCTGCTTTTAATGTTTTTTGTTCTGCTTTTAATGTTTTTTGTTCTGCTTTTAATGTTTTTTGTTCTGCTTTTAATGTTTTTTCTTCCACGGTAACCGGTAGTTCGCGTAATACATTGCATAATATATTTTTAATTTTTATTTCACTTTTCAATGTTGCAATAACCATGTCTTCAAGCGGTTCAGTATTTTTTTGGTATCATTCGTGATAAACCATCAGCATCTTTTAATTTTTGGACAGTTGGAATTCCATCTTGAATTCGTAATTTAATAAAATGTTATCCCAACGTTGTAATGCGTAGGAATTCCTTTTTTCGAACCATAAACTGATATTAAAGGTCAGTGTTCCGTCTGTAACCAAAAACTCCTGCTGTGTATAAAGTGAATTATTTTTGCTAGAAATATAACTGCGAACTCTTCTTGTTCGATCTTGCTATAGTTCTTTTTTTCTGCCGGTAACAGCAAAGGCGATGCATGTGCGACGGCTTTCATGTTACCGTAATCATATTTCTGTAGAATTACTGCTCTTATACCATAATCACTAGTATCTGAAGCCAATACAGTTTCTGATTTTGGATTGTAGCGAAATAAAGGTAAATCCCCAAACTCAAATAATTCCATTCAGTGAGTACAGAATAAGTTTGTCGCATTTTTAGCAAATAAGCCTTAATCTTTGCACTCTTGTTATGAAATGAAACGTTACAAATCATTTCACTAATAAAAAATAATCTCTTATCCGACACGTTTCGTGCAATTTTGAAGTTCTTTTTAATGTAGGTTTTCCGTTTTCTTTCCATGTAACTTCGTTGATTATTATAACAGCACTACCAGTGTCTAGCTGCATTTTTACATCCACATTATTAATTTTCACATACACAAGTTTTCTCTAATTATTTTCTCCATCACAACGCAGTGTACGAATTTTTTTTTGTGATAAATTTTCCTTGATTTACTTGTACAGTGTGATTTTTATTACCTATTTTTCCACATTTGTAACATTTTGAATTCTTAAAGGGACAGTTGTCCCCGTTATGTGACCTTCCACATCGGAAAGATGGATTAATTTCTTTTCCCCACATTTCTCTTAAGCTTGTGTGTATGAATTTTCTTTTTCTTCATTTTCTTCAAATCATTAAATTTCTAGGACATATCCCTGCGTCTTTTTCGTCGTTAACCCTTGAAAAAAAAAAAATGAAGCCTTTAAACATCCACTGAGTCAGTTCATTTAATTTGAATCTTACACACTTATTGTTAACTATACCAGTATATATAACAAAATTTTCGTCTCCTTTAATGTCAGATTCATACACTTCCCACGAATATTGAATATCGAACTTTTTTCACTAAAGATTTAAGTCAGAATTTTACTGTTACTTCAATCAATTTTCTCCTGTTTTTTCGGTAGTACATAATTACAATATTTTTCATGATCTATATGTGCTAACGTTCTCAACAAAAGTTTTCTTTTTTCTCGTCTTCCCACTGGTTGAATTATGCTCTGAAAATTTGCTCGTATCTTCTAAACTAAGCAGAAAATGTAATTCCATCATTTGAATTGTATGTTAAGTCAGCTATGGCATTTGCCACCGCGTCGAAAAATTAAAAAATTGGCAAATTTTCCGTGTTTTTTTTTCAGTATTATTTCAATAAAATTTTGTTGTTGCTTCTGGAGTTCCAACAACTGCTGTTGTTGTTATTTTTGCAGTATTTTTAACTGGCTAATAATATTTGTTTTTTTTCCCTTTCTTTCTCTTTTTTTACACACACAAAAGAAAACAATTAAACCAATGTGGTTGTAATTTATCGTAGTACATTTTCTTACTCCGTATGAGTTTCAATTCTTCGTCACCACTGTTATAACTCGCTCCTAGCAGTTATAATGTTATAGCTCTCTTAGGTTACTCGCCGTGACGTCACTAGAAATTATTCTCGATTGTCTCCAAACGAACTTTCCATGACTCACCGTAAGATCTTTATTTAAGGCGTCTTGCCTAGTTCATTCTTATTGACTCCATATTTCTGGACGAAATTTTCAAATGATCCAGTCTTTCTTATCAAATAGCGAAATGTAAGTTGTCTTGAACGGTTTTTCTTCTACATTTTTTTGCTTTGATGCAGGTGTCCCTTAGCTCTCAATTCTTAGAATTATGTTGCTCCTAATTTTCATCAACAATATTCCTGATGTTATCAGTACTAAAATTAGTATTTATGCTGATGACACAACTATTTATTCCAGTCTGATCGGGTTGATAAGATCAAATTGGCAGCTGATATAAAAAAAATGGCGTAAAATGTTTTGTTAATTGAGTCAAAGAATGGCTGGCAAATTTTAACGTCTGTAAGAGAAAACTACTCTCTTTTAATCATCTGATAGAATGTATTCTTTATCTTCCATCATTATGTCTAATGTTAATCTTCAGGAGAGTGATTCATTGTGCCTTCTCGAAATAATGGTTTCCGCTGACATGAATTGAAAAGATTATATTGAATCAATTGCTAGGGCTGCAACTAGAATAGTTGGTTTAATGTGAATAGCTAGACAATTTGTCCCGCAAGACGCTATATTACATATTTATAATATTTGTTCATGCTTTAAATACTGTCGCCACATTTGGTCTGGTGTTTCTGCTATATATCTAAATATTCTTGATAAAACACAATGAAGAATCTACAATATTATTGTTCTTGATCTGGTGTCAAGGTATCATTATTTTATAGTTGAAATGGGTAGACTTAACCGTAAGTTCTATGCTAACAGTTTCTTCTATCGCACTTCTCACTTGAGGAACCTCTCTATTTTTTCACTGATAGTTTCTCACACTCACTAATTCATCGCGCCTTAGTGGCTTTATTACCTTGCCGATGGTGAAGCAATTAAAAGAAAGATTTCAGTGTGAATCTAAGATTACAGTCATACAGTAAAACAGCAATTCTAGGACAATCACCAAAGCTAGGTCTGTGCCTAGCTTTGGTGATTGGCCGCTTTGTTTTAGTGGGTGCACTTACCAGGTGCTGTACGCATCGATATGCGGATAGTGTAATGAACAACGGCTCAGAAGTGGAAGTAATAGTTTCAATTTCATTCGTCATATTCCTTTACACAGGGAAATATACGAATCATGTCATGTCATGTGAAGGACTTGCGCTCCTTTCTGGTGGCGTACTCTCTATCTAACATGCAGATTTCATTAAAATGACAGACAAAGTGTGATGGTTAAGTTTTTAATGTAATTTTTCATGTGATCTTTTTTCATTTAAGGACATAAATTATATAAAAATTGTCCAAATGTTTTGTTTATCTGAGCGCTTTCGGTTATACTTTTAACCGTTTTCGAGAATGAATTTTATTTTACATGTAACAGAATGTATGTGATGTTATGTATGATGTACAGTAGTGGTATGTGTTATGTACCGAACACCGTAATTACGTTGTAAGTAGTCTCTGGGTAATTTCGGTATCTCTCGGTAACTTACGTATCAGTTCCGGTACTCTCCGATAACTAGCACAGATCTCTACGATTACTCTCAACTTTATGGCAGCAACTGCTGTTTTCTCTATGGCAGGAGTATATGTATACTCAGTCGAGTCCATTATCATATACAAACGGGGGATCCCACAACATAAATAATATCGGTTCGTTGTAGTTTGAATCGCACGAGTGAATTAAAACAACATTTCATCCGCGAGATCCAAACTACAACGAACCAATATTCGTTCAGTAGTGGTTCATTTATAGTGCACTTTCTCCGGAGAGTATCTGCTACAAGAGGCCTCTACATGGTTGCATTTGCTGTAATCATGAGATCATTGGGGAGTGTAGTGAACTACCGTAGAGGCCAAAAATGCCCAAGGACGCATGCATTTTTTTTAACAGTCACTATAATACTCCAGGATTTGGATATGTTTCATAAATCATCCAAAAAGGAAAAATGGCGGTTTCGAGGGTCACATTTAAAACAAATAGATCCAGGATTCGGATAGACTCTCGTGAGAGTCTTTTTTTTTTACATATGTAAATTATGGCTATGGGATAAACAGTAGGACTTGTATCAGTCATTTTTTATCTCCAAATATAACACTATCGAGCGGTCCGGTTAAAATAGCCTTGAGCTAGACTTAAGACGAAGTAATTTTATTTTGCAATTGAATTTAGGAAGAAATTTCTTGTTTTTGAATAAAAACAAATTATTTTTACTTTGGACGAGGAGAACAATAGGAATTAAGGAGAAAAATTATAAACAAAAATACAATAGCGAGATGGTTAGCAAACGTATAAAACCCTGTCTTGGTGAACTTTTGAGTATCGTTTTTCTTACTTGAATGTCTAAAAAGAAAAAAAGAAAAAAAGAAAAAGAAAAGAAATATGAGAATTTCTAAAAAATAGCGCTGATTTGTAAAATAAACCAAAATAAACCAGCTGATCTGAATTATCGAATTCGACCTTCGAGCCATGCAGAACATGCAGGGAGAAACACTTTGTTAATTGGAGGGTATGGATCCATGCATCTTAGTGATGTATCGTCTTGGTAACAGGCGAAGAAGATAAACCCCGCCCCTCCATGCCAGATGGTTTTATATAAAAACCCGTTCGCCAATGAGAGAAGCACATTTTTCGGTCGGCCCTGGGGAGAAATTGTTCGGTCGGCCACCGAGAGAAACTGTTCAGCTAGCCACCGAGGAAAATTTTTCAGTCGGCCAGAAAGAGAATTGGACAGGGCACCGTGGAGATTCGTCCGGCTTGCCAGAGAAGAGAATTCGCCCGGCAGGCTTCTTGCCCAGTTACCCTATAGGCGGGGACTGGGTAGTGAGGATAGATTTTTCGGCTGGCTACCGAAGAGATAACGAGTAAGAGGATCCGATCTGATCTTACTCGCCCTCACTGATCACCGATTGAGTATAAGTATTTCCATTGTTTGCTTCCCGTTTGATTGTCGTTCTAGGATTCATGCATTGCGCCGAATTATTTTATTAAGTGTACTCGCAAGAAGAAAACTCAGTCAACTCTCTCTTATATAATTGGTTGGAATTTGTTTATTTGCTTTGTCGAAATATCCATCAATCAACGTTCGGCAGAACTAGGTTTATTTCAGGAACACGTCCAAAAAAGACCAGGATACAACTGCGTGTTCGGTTTTTGGATCGAAAACGAAACACAACAAAACGTCCTTGGATTAAACTCTGCTTAATTTTCTTCTGTGACCTGGTTAATGGGTTACACAAAGAATTCTTACAATCTAAAAAGATTTTTCTGGTTTAAAATAACCTGCAAAAGTTTGATAAAATCAATCAAACAAATAGTAAATCCAAGATTAATCTTATACCAAACTAGCAGTATAGCCCGGCGTTGCTCGGGGGTAATAAAAGCTTTAAAACTAATCCTTGGTCCTGGAGCTTAGACTCAGCCTAAAGAATATTTGTGTGAAGTTTGGTGGGAATCGGATAAAAATTGTAGATTTGTATAAAGAGCATACAGACAGATAAAAAGACACACACACAGACATCTTGCCTTTTATATATATATATGTATTATCGATTTTCTGCACTATTGTAAAAACTGCAACCTTAAAACTTCTGAATATCATTTCTTATGTCTTTGTCTATGAGTGTATCAAATTTGATTAAAATCGGACCACTCCTTCTATAACGTGATTTTTTCGATTATCAATTTTTCGATAACAGAACTTTGTCTGTGTGTGTGTGTGTCTGTGTGTGTGTGTGTCCGTTACCTATAGACTCCGAAACGGCTGAACCGATTTTCTTGAAAATTTACACGGTTGTACTGTAAGCGTCTGCGAGTGTTCTTAGCTAGGTTTTATGTCGAGGTACCCCCGATAAATATCGAAAATCGATAATCGAAAAAATTGGGTTGTAGAAGGAGTGGTCTGATTTTAATCAAATTTGATACACTCATAGACAAAGACATAAGAAACGATATTCAGAAGTTTCAAGGTTGCAGTTCTTACAATAGTGCAGAAAATTTGATATCGATACCAGGAAATCAAAATTTGATTTACATCCGTTCATTTTTCTTTCAGTCTACGGTTTCGCTTTAACTTGGAAACAAATATTGCTTTTTAGTCTTTCGTGCCAACGCCCAAAGAGTCTGAGCTCCAGGACCATGGATTAGTTTTAAAGCTTTCATTACACCCGAGCAACGCCGGGCTATACTGCTAGTCACTGCTTAAATGAATTGGTATGTGCACATTTTATAAGTTTTTGCTTCGGGTTTGGTTCTAAGTAGGTATAATTGTAGTTCTTATTCTCAGCCATGATACCATTTACTCAGAAGACTTATTTAGCCTTCAAAATTCAGTTTACGACGAAAAAAAACTTATTTGATACCAGGAAATCAAAATTTGATTTACATCCATTCATTTTTCTTTCAGTCTACGGTTTCGCTTTAACTGGAAACAACTATTGCTTTTTAGTTTTTTGTGTCAACGTCCAAAGAGTCTGAGCTCCAGGACCATGGATTAGTTTTAAAGCTTTCATTACACCCGAGCAACGCCGGGCTATACTGCTAGTATTTCATAAGAGCTAAAATTCAATAAATTTGAATGACAGAAATTTCACCCAATACATTTTTACATACGTTTTCATAAGAGCTTAAACCCATTAAATTTAAATGGTATGAATGCCTGCCGCTGCAGTTCTGTATTTAGTGTGCAGTGGCTCGCCATTTTATATTTTTCATTTCGCGCATATGCGTTGTTTGTCTTTAATTTTGTCAACTGAACGGTCAGTTTGCTACCGGCTGCTCGAAAAAATGATGCAATTCCCACTGCCATGAATTTGGAAACAGCATGCGCGACGGAAGCTACAATACAAACATTTCAGATTGTTTGGGTATCAATTTGAGTACAGTTGAAAGGATTCGAAACGGTTGGATGAGTCTAACGGTGATTATGGATGATTATACATAGGACGCAGTTGTCAGAAAATTTTTGCAACATCACCCTTTACACCTGGCCACCTAACTCCCCAGACTTGCAACCCCCTTTGATGATTATGTGTGAGGCGCATTTGAGCGAGAAACTAACAAAACTTCTTGTAACACCAAAGATGAACTGAAGGCAAGGATTATGGCAGCATTCACCAACTTAAACAAGGAGACCACCCAGAAGAGTTGCAGAAGATTCCGAAGTCGTCTGAAGGTCGTGGTTGAAGCTAATAGCGATTTTATTGAATAAATTTATTTTTTAGAAACGTTTCACCCCAAGCAAGGTAGTACAGCCACTGGTGTGCAGAGGGTTACATAAGAAGAGAGTGAAGAGAAAGCGGAACGGGTCACAGGATGTGTACGAGAATGGGTAAAAGAAGGATGGAAACACTGGCGTGAAGAGAGTTGCTTGAGAGGGGAGCAGAAAGGGAGAAGAGTCAAGGAGATAAGAGATGGCAACTGACGTTGCATTTAAACTTTTGAAGATTGTAGCTATCAGGAAAGCAAGTCTACGGGAGTTCCACAGGCGGAAAGTGCGAGAAAAGAAGCTGGTAGAGTAAAAGTTGCGGTTACATTTGATTGCTTTCATTGTAAAAGCTGCCAGTCTAGTAGCTCGAGTAAATTCGTGGAGAGCGGGTACCAGGGAGCTAAACTCGTTAGAGCAGAAGCCGTGAAAATATTTGCAGAAGAGACAGAAGAAAAGCACGTCTAGTCGGTGAGAAAGTGACTGGAGTCGTGCTGCCAGGTTAGGATCGATTACATTGCAAATTCTTTTTTGAATTTTGTTGAGAACCCCGATAAGAATAGCAGGGGCGCACGACCAGATGTGACGGTAGTATTTAATGCAGAGGCGGATGGAATATTTGTATATGTGCAAGATGGATTTAGACGAGAAAAAACTGAATCGACACAGTGACCCGAACTTTCTAGCAGTAAATTTAGCTATTGAATAAAAGTAGTAGTTGCTGTGAGAGTTAGACCGAGGAGGCGCAGTGTATCGAAGGTGATGACAAAAAATAGGCATATCTTGCTGAGCTGAGCTTGTTATTCAGTGAAATAGATCACATCTGTCTTTTTTCTTTTCAGAGAAGAAAAAACAAAAAACAAAAACAACCAAAAAAATCAGTTACCTCCCCTTCTTCTTCTTCTTCTTCTTCTTCTATGTGCATTGTCCTTTCAGGACGTAGGCGATCATGGCCTTCCATGTCTCCCTATTCCCATGTTGGCTCTGAACACACTTTTTCCTGTAACACCACGTACCTCCCGTTCCGTCATCCACCTGCTAAGGCCCTTCAAATATGTTATCCGCTGCTTTCCTCTGTCTCTTTTTTCATCTATCTGGCCTGTTAGTATCAGGTTCTCCAAGCCCTCCTTCCTCATTGCATGTCCCAGGAACTTTAGTTGTCTCTTCCTGAAGCTCAATATTAATTTCCTTTTTGTTTCCATCCTTTCCAAAACCTCATCACTGCTCACAAGCTCGGTCCAGGATATCCGCAGCATTACCTCCTCTTACATGTTGTAAATATCTTGATTTGCATGTACTACACTAGTTACCTCCATACACACTTTCGACGTTAAAAAATACGCTCTGATTTGAAAAATACCCTCCGATTAAAAAAAAAAAATATCCTCGGTTTAAAAAAATACCCTCTGATTAAAAAAACCCTTTGATTCAAAAATACTCTCTGATTAAAAAAATACCCTCTTATTTAAAAATAAAAGTACACTTTGATTTAAAAATGCCTTTCTGATTTTAAAAAAGACCCTCTGATTAAAAAAAAATACTCTCTGATTAAAAAAAACAGTAATTTATAAAAATGTTTTCTGATTTAAAAAAAATAATGCCCTCCGATTAAAAAAAAAAATGTCCTCTGATTTTTTAAAATATAGCCTTTGATTTTAAAAAAAATGACAAAAATGAGAAATTAATCCAATGTCATTGAAATGTTCAGCATTTATTTTTTAAGTAGTGTTCTCCTGCCGTAAAAAATGGCAACAAAATACATATAAATAAATACGCAACGGTCTTTATTATAATATATATATATATATATATATATATATATATATATATATTGTACTAGTTGTTACAATGGTTTATAAATTCATAGTATCACTACACAAAAAATTTTGCGTTTCGAAACTGCCATGCGCGCTTCTCATTGGGTGAAAAGTTATATGCTTCACTACTTGACATAATTATAGCAAAAGAATTAAATAAAGAAGCACTGTTAAAGAGCAAACACGTGACAAGAGGTTTCATAACTGGTCGGAAGATTTAATAACTGGTAGTAAAGAGAGTGAATTGACCCGTTGCTGCCTCGCTTTTGTTTCTCTCTCCATGAGCGTGACAGGATATATATAGTGGAACCTGTCGTATGCGACTACTCCTGCTGCCATCAAAAAATGGTCGCATACGGCAGCTGGCCGCTCACTAAAGGCTCATAGTCATGACCTATTTACACCAGGAACGTATATTCGACACATCAGAATGTACATATTAGAATTTTACCATGTTATCTGGTAATAAATAAATGAGAACATAAGAAAATGGCCTAACTTTAAAGAAATTTATTCAGCATAATTCATCATCGTTATCGCCTTGCTTGGGGTGATATGATTAAAAAAAAAAGAAAGAAAGATATACCCAGATAGAAATAGAGTAGATAGATACACAAAAAATAAAGGAACGAAAGTGATTGACATTTGAGAAAGGGACATAATTGTGATTTTCCCAATCCCTGAATTTCTCCAAGTCAATACAGAGACTGCGATAAATCCCTTGAACATGTCAAATGCAATACATGTTGTACAAAACAGCCGATGTTTGACCGTGATGTGAACGCAGGCAATGTACATTTCAGCAAGAAATAACAGTTTGATACAGCACTACAATAACAAAACAATGAGGAAATATTCCTGGTCTAGTTAGAATCAAAATGAAATAGTTTACTCATTTAGTTTCTCCTAATTTAGAAGTTCGCAGTGTACGTCCAAAATGGATTTTTTTACGCGGTCGTTTGATCAGTGATTTTCACTCGTTGGTGTGAGTCGCTGGTCGCGTTCTAGAGGTGGTCGCTCACTAAGGGTCAATTAGCATTAGCAAATTGTCCGTGCATTGAAAAACGGTCGTTAACAACAAGTGGTCACTGACAAAGATGGTTGCAGACTATATATATATATAATGATCCTCTTTGCAGCTTGTATCCGTAATGAAATTTCCTGAACGCGTTTGCCAGAGTTAATTAAATAATTGCTAAAGAGGAAAATAAAAGAAATGCCCTAGGAATTCATCGAAAGGAAGGCACGATGATGTATCCAAAGGGAATAATCGGCAACAAACCCAGAATGTAAAACAAATCATGAATTTAGAAAATTGTGTGGAGTTCCCATGTGTTTGCTGTCGGAAATTCAGGTCCCAAAAGGGAGCGAAGATTTACCGTACAAAAATGGTTCAGGAGCAGCGTTTCGTCAACGCAGATAAGACGTCGGTGAACCAATGCCAAGATGCATGCCATAGTGCTGAGGATATCCAAGCTGTTGAATCAAAGGCTGGGACGCAACTCAAATTGCCAAGAATCAAATTTCCACCAGCATCCGACACGGAAGCGTGGTGCATGCTTGATCACATTATTAGCCAAAATGTACATAAAGAGCTGGGAAAAAATAAATATCACGAACGTTTGAATGAAAGTAGTCAAATAATCTACAGGGTTTGTAAGGAAATCTACGGCGTGAAAGTGGGAAATGATAAGCCACCACCCCAAAAGAACAGACGTCAAAAGTTAATGCAGGAAAAAAAAACCCAAAACAAAACAAAAAAAAAACAAAAAACAATCTAAAACGTCAAATCCGTTTCGCAAATTTTGACGAGAAAGAAGACTTACTTAAAACCTGGCAGGACCTTAAAATGAAACACAATGCTCTTAGCAGAGCGGAAAATCGTAGGAAGAGATGAGTGAACAGAAGGAAAGACCAAGAGCGTTTCTTCAAGGAACTTTACAAATATGGGAGGAACATATCTGATCAACTAAGATCAGGTGTGCTTAAAATAGAGAAAAAAATATTCTAGAGGAACATTTAAGAGATATGTACTCTGATCCCAAACGACATATTCCTCTAGATCATAACAGCAACTTATTTTGGCCAGCCGTTTTTAAAGTAAAGTTTGACGTGAAACCACTCACACGCGAAGAAATAAGAGGCATGGTGTATAAAAGTAGGAATAAATCTCCACCTGTCCCGAACGGAACACCTTTCCTTCTATACAAAAAATGTCCTACACTTTTTAAATGGTTACATACCAACTTAAAGTTAGCATAGAAAAATTACCATATCAGCCAACAGTGGATGATAGCTGATGGGTTTTACATACACAAAGAAAAGAATTTCAAGGAAATCAGTCAATTTCGGACAATTTCGCTTCTCAATGTAAAAGGAAAAATATTTTTCACAGTTTTGGTATCGAGGTTGACAATATACCTTCTCGACAACGAGTATATCGATACTTCAGTACAAAAGGGCGGTGTTTCGTGAATAGCTGGTTGCTTAGAGCATAGAAATCTGGTAGGCCATTCCAAAAGCAAAAATTAAAAGAAAAGATTTGGATGTCATTTGGTTGAATTTGGCTAATGCCTACGGATCAGTAGTCCACTAAATGACACAATTATCATTACAAATGTACCATATTCCTGAATAAATATCTAACATGCAAGGAACTTATTTTGACAGTTTCCTCATGCGTTTCACTACAAAAGACTTTACGACTAAGTGGAGTAGACTTGAAGTTGGAATTGTGATGGGATGTACAGTGTCACCAATACTTTTCGTTCTAGTAATGCAGCTGATTCTCAAAGCAACAAACAACAAGGCTGATGTTGTTGAGCTTGGTGGAGGTCATCAAATGCCACCAGTGAAGGCATTCATGGATGACATTATAATCCTCTCATCCAAAGTAAATTCAACTCGCAAGATATTAAGCTTGATGGACGAACTGATAAGTTGGTGTAGAATGAAATTTAAACCAAACACGTCCAGAGGTGTTTCTCTTAGGAAAGGAAAATTGAATCAAAACATAAATTTTGTAGTAGGTAGTCAAAGGATCGCTACCGTATCAGAAAAATCAGTGAAAAGTTTAGGTCAGTGATATTATCAATCCTTAACAGATACCAAACAAGTAAAAGAAACATCCAGAAGATCTGCATTAGATAGATCTTTTTCTTTAAAAAAATTCAGGGTATGGTGCTTAATGCATGTACTCATTCCAATGCTACCATGGCCCCTACTTGTATACGAATTTGGAATGAGTGCAATTGAGTCCATGGAAAGAAAAATAAACAAATATATCTGAAAATGGTTGGGTTTGCCTCCAGGTTTGTTCGATATTACATTGTATTTCAAACAAACAAAGCTAAAGTTGCCATTTAAATCAATTGTGGATGAGTAAAAATTCGGAAAAATCCGACTTCAAAAGATGACTCCAAGGATAAAGCAGTAAAAGCATTAAATCCTACATTAAGAACAGAGAGAAAGTGAAGGGTCAGAGAAGATAATAATAAGTGCTAAAGACAATCTAGCTTTCAAAGTCATTGGATACACTTAAGCAGGGAAACAAGGGTTAGGACTAAATGAAAGGCAATGGTGGTCGAAAACTTCTGTTAAAGGTCACCGGAACATGGTCATCCAAAATGTAAGGAACGAAGAAGGTAAAAAACTCGTAAAAGGAGTTCAACAACCCCAACAAGGCCAATGAACAAACTGGAAGGAGGCTCTGCAGAAATCTATTACTTTGAAGGACATTTGACAGATGACTCCACTCAGGTTGAGTTTTTAATACGTTCCACATGTGACCTGCTACCATCTAAGAACAATCTGATTAAATGGAAGAAAGCGAGTGATTCAACTTGTCCCCTGTGTTAGGAAAATCCACAAATATTCGAACTTGTTCTTAGTTCCTGTAAAACAGCTCTTGGCAATGGAAAAATATACATGGAGGCATAATAGTGTTTTTGATGAGCTGGTCAAAATTATGAAGAAATATATGACGCCTGAGTCATATAATTCAACCCAGAAATTTGTTGCAGAAGGAAAAAGATATGTCGGTTCAAATCAAACAAGAAAATGTCAAGCTATACCCGGAAAAAACCTCTGGTGACATTTGGGAGGTATCTGCAGACCTTTCTAGTTTGCGTAATGATTACCCCAAAATAATATCAAGTAAAGGTCTGCAACCAGATATTGTTCTTCTATCAAGGGTGAACTATAAAATCATCCTGGTACCACATGAAAAACGGATGGAACAAAAGCACGATTATAAAGCTAATAAATTCGAAAATCTAAAATCAGAGCTAATAAAGGAGGAGTATAAGGTAATTGTTAGAGCAGTGGAAATTGAAGCAAGGGGTTTCGTTGCAGCCACTCTGTACCAATTTTTGGGTCAAATTGGAATCAAAGGGCCAAAAGTATGAAGCGCCTAATAGAAATCACTGAAAATAGTTCTATGTGGATATGGAAAAAAGAAATATTTCGTGGAGCGTTTCAGCGAACATGATGACATGACATTACTGATAGTGCATGAGTAATGAGGTTCACGTTGCATTCTCAGAACGCGAGGTTGGACTTTTTTTTATTTTTTCGAAAATCTAATTTCACCGTTAGACATTTGAACTAGTATATCTAGAACACACTAGTATGTCGTTATAATGTGGCCTCACATCAGTGAGGGGGGCGGTGTGAAAGTGAAACCATTGAAAGAAAGGCCCCGAAATGGTAAACATTCTCTCCTGATGACCCAAAATTTAAATGTAAATTCAAGAGGAAGAAATTCAAACGCACTTCAATGAAATCATATTCTTTAAACAGGCTCGGTGGAAATGTCATTGGCATGAGGAGCACTACACATTCAGCTCTCTTCAGGTGAATTTCAATGACTTTCCAGTAATTTCCTTTGTGTTCGTGGTAAAAAAAAAATCGTTATAGACGACCAAGCCAATAGCTCACTTGCGCATGCTAGATCGTGATGTCGCGCGCATTTTTTTTTTACTTGTTGTTTTGATCTCGACCAAATACAACTTGACGCGTGCTGAACCGTTGCTTGAATGCTATGCGAAACTCTTTTCAAGCGACGGCCAGTGATGCCTATTTTTGAAAGGAAAGAAATGACAAAATTTCCCAGAAGCCCACGATACTCAACCTCAATAGGCATCACGTTACACGTCCAATCATTGTCCACACATTCGGCACGCAGTGACTCGTATCGGTTTTTCTTTCGTTCGTGCGATTCCACCCTGTTCTCTTTCCAAGGGACTGTTAACTCTATTAACAAAACTCTTTTTGAGTTGGGCCACAACGCGATGTCGGGACGCTTGTCTGCCTGTCTGTGCGATCTGTATTGGAAATTTTAGAGACGTCATTAGATCTACTGAACCTCCCAATACTGGTTCCGCTCAGCAGTTTCATATTGGGGGCTGTTTGTGTTTTCTTTCCTTATGAAATTCGATCTTAGTTTCTTTGGCTATCACAAGCTGTTGATTTGATATCTCACATTGGTTTTTTATTAGCTCCTTGATGACCTCTAATACCTTGTTGTGTCACCACGTGTACATCTGTTGCGATCGTAGACAAGCAGAAAGCACATAACACAAGGTAGCTCGGTCTTTTTTTACACGAAAAACAAAGATCCGTATTTGTGTATCGTCACATTTTGAGGTTTGTTTCATTTGGGAGAAGATCGTACGAAGATTAAAGATGGAAAGATATCGTCAATGGCAATTAACGAGTTCCACAAATGTTTAATGAGTTCGATATCATTCCAGGTTGTCCACTTACATTGTTTAGCTTGAGTAATAGCAGTGGCTATTCTCTGTTCCTCTTCGAGCATTTTGACTTCTTTAATTACCATACGCCTCTTTCCCTTTGCTTTCTTCTTGGAGAAGAACTTGTGTGTCGCGTTTTCCAATCCAGCCCGATTATTTTGAATCACACCCATGGTATCTCTGACTCGCAGGCTGGTTTCCGCTTCTTCAGTTGACTCTGCAGATGACCACTTTGTATCAGATTTAATCTATTGATGCACCCTTAGAATGCAATCTTCAGCTGAGTCCCTCATCATCATATGAAGGCGTACCTTTCCAACCTTTAATTCCTCCACCAATATATAGGGAGCTGCAAATGTCCGGAGTTGGTATATAGTCTAACTTTCGAAAAACAGGGAGGCGCTCCAAGCCACTTACGCAAGTATTTATTGATCACTTGCTTAATGCGCTCAATACGAGATTGTGCAATTTCATACATTTGCAGAGGCCACAAAAGGCGGGTTACTAGACCATGTTGATAACACAATCATTTTGCCGGGCAGATAAGTTCTATCGATCGAAATTAGTCCCTTTAAAGCTGCTTTCTGAACCTCTTTACCCCGATGTCTATCAGTCAGTGGGATTTTATACATCCGTCTTTACTGGCATTTCCTTCACTGTTGGTATCGTGCTATTACCAGTTTTAAAGTGAATTCCCTTAACTGACCCCCCCTTAAATAAAAACAGGCTTCGACTTTTCATGGACTTTGACTTCATTCTCGCTCATATGAAAAGATCGTGATATTTTTGTAATAGGTTATCAGCAGCAATTTTAGAAGGGACGAGAATGGTGATATTCTGCATAAAAGCCCTATAAGGGAGTAGGGCCAGTTGTTGTTTAGTCCTCACTCCTTTGGCTGTGGTTGATGCACCTCGTAAAATCAACTCCATGAACCAAACGAAAAGAAGCGAGGAAATCACGCTGCCAATCATGATGCCAACCTGAAGTGGTTGCCACTTGCTAGTGTAATAATCTTTGACAGGAATTTTATGAAAGCTGAGTTTAATGATTTCCCTAATTATGATTTCCCTAATCTTGCCAGGGAAGTTGAAAACATAAAAAGCCATTCCTCTTAATTCATATGGGATTGACCCATATGCACTACCAAGATCACGCCACACTACATTCTGTTTTAATTCTTTTGGCTGATAGTATTATATAAAATTCCATATCATTTTTGCATCCCCCAGACAACCAGGGATGCCAGGTATTACAAAAGTTTGGATAGATATGTTTATGTAATCATTTGTTATATAAGAAAATCAGTCATGCGTTGAGTGAGGACTTCAAAAAATATTTTTCCTTCTATATTCAGGAGGTATATGGTGCGGAAATTGGAAATGCCTTTTTTGAGTTAATTTCTTTAGGTATCAAATACCATCCTCCGAACACCATTCCTGTGGTGCAATATTCTTCTTCCAAATACGCTAGAGGAGAATAGTGAGATTTCTGAGAACGCCTGGGCAGTTTCATATGATATCCTATTCATTCCGGTGACACTACCACCGCGTATCTTTCGAACAAAAACCCGGATTTGATTTAATTTTATCCCACTACCCTCAAACATAGCTGTCGAATCTTGAGGCCTTGGTAAATTTTTAAAAGAAGGGATTAGTATATCTCGTATATTATCTGAATACGTCATCTTCAAGTGATTCTCCCAATCTTTCTCTTCACCTTCCCCTATGTAACCCCATGCACAATAGTGACAGTGGAATGCCTTGTTTGGGGTGAAATGATTAAAAAAAAAAACTCCTCCTGTGGGGCATCAAGTTTGCCGCTTTTTGCTTCCACGAAAGGTTTTTAGCAAAGGCGTGCGGATTTTTTAAAAAATAATCTCAGCGACTGCCGCTTTTTCCTCCGATGCTTCCTTTAATTCTCAGCTCTGGATATCACTAGAATCTTCCTTATGATATCATTCATGAGTTCTTGAAGGTCTGCCCTTTCATGAATTGAAGCTTCTTTAAAACGGCGCTTCAGTAATCTTTGTTCTGATCGTAACTTTCCTTTCTGGATTTGTTGTCGATTTGATCGTTTTTCTTCTTTTTTTATCTTTCTTTTCCATTACTGGTCCACCTGGTTTCAAGGTTTGTCCAAATAATCTTCTAGTTACCTTTTGACCACTGGATTCTTGGTTTACTTAGAATTTCTCTAAGGTGTTGTCGCTCAACGATGGAATCCTAAACGCTGTGGGGTAGTCCAGATTCATAATCCCATCACTCGATTTACATTCTCCGACAGAAGACTTACGTTGTTTGGACCAGATATTGTTTGTACTGGATACGTAACTCGCGTAAACCATTAAATTTTTTACCGCAAACACACGTTGCAGCCGCGTCCATATCCAGGTCGTTTTCTTTAAAAATAGTCTGATGGGTGATATATGTTCTCTCTCCTCGCTACTGTCACCCAGAGACATTCTACGTCTCTTGTATTCTTCATGCTTTAATTTAAATTTTTGTCTTTCCAAGATGTCATTCCAACTTTCTAGAGGGTCATTTCGTCTTTCCGAAGAGTAGTCTTGCTTTCCAGAGAGCATTGGTAATCAATTTTTAACATACAACAAATACCCTGTCTTCATCAGCCGCTGACTAGGGGTGATATTAGGGTTTCGGTGGCTATGTCGGAACCAGCCAACCTCGGCGCCACCAGCAGCGATTGCCACCATGTAGGGCATGAAGATAAACTAATTAATCGTTCCTCTTTGAAAATTCTCGTAATGAAATAAACAAAACGATCGTTTCTCATTGCAGCTTGTATCCATAATGAAATTTCCTGAACGCGTTTGCCGTTATTAACGCGCTCGTGGGAAAAAAATCGTTATAGACGACCAAGCCAATAGCTCACTTGCGCATGTTAGATCGTGATGTTGCGCGCATTTTATTTGCTTGTTTTTTTTATCTCGACTGAATCCATCTTGACGCGTGCTGAACCGTTAATTGACTGCGATGTGAAACTCTTTTCAAGCGACGGCCAGTGATGCCTATTTTTGAAAGGAAAGAATTGACAAAATGTCCCCAGAAATCCACGACACTCAACCTCAATAGGCATCACATTACACGTCCAATCATTGTTCACACATTCGTCACGCAGTGATTCGTATCGGTTTTTCTTTCGTTTGTGCGACTCCACCCTGTTCTCTTCCCAAGGGACTGCTAATTGCATTAAGATGACAGTCCTTTTTGAGTATGGCCACAACACGATGTCGGGAGGCTTGTCTGGTTGTGCGATATGTATTGGAAATTTTACAGACGTCATTAGATCTACTGAAACCTCTTAATTACTCGCCCATATGAATTGTGCCCTATCGTGGTATATTTGTCATAGGTCATCGGCAGTTAACTGGTCAGAAAAAATACTACCACTGAATTAAAAATTCAATATGAGTTTTACCCTATCGTGGTATATTTGTCATAGGTCATCGGCAGTAAACTGGTCAGAAAAAATACTACCACTGAATTAAAAATTCAATATGAGTTTTACCCTATCGTGGTATATTTGTCATAGGTCATCGGCAGTTAACTGGTCAGAAAAAATACTACCACTGAATTAAAAATTCAATATAAACTTAATTAATCCTCGCTATTATAATAAAGAGCGTTATATATATATATTCCAATTTTCGCCCCATGTACCTCCTGAATGGAGAAGGAGAAATATTTTTTTAATATTTGTCATAGGTCCTCAGCAGTAATTTTAGAAGGGACGAGAATATCCTAGAAGAAGGAAGGACCAGTTCTTTTTTAGGCATCATTCCTTTGGCTGTGGTTGATGCACCTCGTAAAATCTACTCCATGACCAAAACGAAAAGAAGCGTGAAAATCAATTGGTAGGATTTCCAGTACTTTACACTTCGCCTGATGATGCATTGAGGCTTCAATGCTGAAACGAACGTACATTCGTAGCGAATATATATAGAAAAATTATGTCAGTCAGTCAGTTAAGTGCCATACGTGATACACGCTTGGGCGATCATATCTCGAAAGAGACATGACTGACTGGGCAGAATATTATCCCGCACTAGGTTGCCATTGCTTTCTGCGGTAGACTGGTTGCTGACCAAGGCTATAGAACCCAATCTGTCCTGTTATTTGACCCATAGCTGGAGGGAAGAGACGGATTAATATCTTTCCCAAGGGTGTTTGCGCGTAAGTGAATACAATGGATTCAACTGGAATTCGAACTCGGCTCCCCGGTTTCTCGTTCCGAGCCGATATCCACTGTACCCCAATGTTCTAAAATATAATTTATAACAAATATTCACAGCTCTGTATATTATATATCGAGCACTGTTTTAAATTAATGTTTTGGACGTTGTAAGAATTCTTCGTTCTGTATTCACTCGGATATGGATATAAACATGATCTCCCAAGCGTGTATCACGTATGGCATTTAACTGACTGAATTGATCTGAAATATAAATTTTCAGATAACTTTCTAATAAAATAATATTTTCAATAAAAAAATAAATGATTAATTAATGTTTTTATTAATTGAAGCGTTATTTTTAGTGGATTCTTTTAAAAATATTTATTGCGTCTACTGTTATGCACACTGAAGAATATCTAAACTTATTTATAAATGGAACTTTGCCTGTGTGTGTCTGTGTGTGTGTGTGTCTGTTACCTATAGACTCCGAAACGGCTGAACCGATTTTCTTGAAAATTTACACAGTTGTACTATAAGCGTTTGCGAGTGTTCTTAGCTAGGTTTTCGAAGTACGCCCGATAAATTTCGGAAATCGATAATCGAAAAAATTGGGTTATAAAAGGAGTGGTCCTATTTTAATCAAATTTGATACACTCATAGACAAAGACATAAAAAACGATATTCAGAAGATTCAAGGTTGCAGTTCTTACAATAGTGCAGAAAATCGATAATATATATATATATATATAAGGCAAGATGTTTCTGTGTGTGTCTGTTTATCTGTCTGTATGTCCTTTATACAAATCCACAATTTTTATCCGATTCTCACCAAACGTCACAGAAATTTCTTCAGGCTGAGTCTAAGCTCCAGGACCATGGATTAGTTTTAAAGCTTTCATTGAACGCGAGTAACGCCGGGCTATACTGCTAGTTAATTAAAAATTAATAAACCTTGTGAAGCCCTTCGTAGCTTAATTGATAAAGTACGCCGGACCAGGCAGTGGTTTCTTTTGCAAAGTGGACTGCCTGTTCGAATTCTGCCTGACGGCTTCTTCTTCTTCTTCTTCTTCTTCTTCTTCTTCTTCTTCTATGTGCCCTGTCCTTTCAGAACATAGGCGATCATGGCTTTCCACGTCTCCCTATCCCTGGTGGCTCTTAGCACGCTTTCTCCTGTTATACCACGCAACCCCGTTCTGTCATCCACCTGCTCAGGCCCTTCAAATACGTTATCTGCTACCTTCCTCTGTCTCTTTTCCCATCTATCTGGCCTGTCTCCAAGCCCTCCTTCCTCATTGCATGTCCCAGGAACTTCAGTTGTCTCTTCCTGATGCTCACTATTAATTTTCTTTTCGTTGCCATTCTTTCCAACACCTCATCATTGTTTACATGCTCGGTCCATGATATCCGCAGCATTCTTCTGTAGAACCACATTTCCGCTGCTTCAAATTTTTCCTTCATCTTCGATGATATTGTCCAACATTCACTGCCGTATTGAAGAACTGACATCACATAGCAATCTAGTACTCTCTTCTTTGTTTCTAGTGAAAGTTTCTTGTGTCTTAGTACTTTACTCAGCTTCTGGAACGCGTCATTCGCCATGCTAAATCGCCTTCGGATCTCTGTGTCGCACTTTCTATCTCCTGTTAAAACACTTCCTAGGTATTTAAATTTTTATACCTGCTTGGTTTTAGTATCTCCCAACTGTATTTGGAATTTTTGGTTGCTCTTTTTGCTGATGATTATGCATTCTGTTTTCTGGCAGTTTATTTGTAGTCCTTTTTTGTCACTCTCTTCAGCTACCTTTTGTAGGAGGTCTTGTAGTTTCTTTTCCGTGTCTGCAATCAGCACTGTATCATCTGCGTATCTTATGTTGTTCAAATTGTGGTCTGGCATAGCATCTAGGGCTCTCAAAATATTCTCGTTGTAGAAGTTAAATAGATCCGGTGAAAAGACGCATCATTGTATTTACGCCCCTTTCTATCTTTATAAATCTGCTGAACTTGTTACCTGTCCGTATGCACATTTTCTTCCATCGATTTTCTCGAATGTTCAGACCAGTAGAGACAAAATAAATACGGTTTAAAACTAAAACTAAGAGTCTACTTAAATACTGGCATCCGCTAAAAATAAAATTTTTGAAGTAAAAAAAATAAGTCGGATTAAAAATAAAATCTGTTAATTCATTAATGAATAAGTGTGGAACTTTTCATTAAAATAAGATAAGTTTTTTTGCATTTAAAATAAATTCTGAATTAAAAACCCGTTAGCTGTGCAAGGCTCCAAATATATCTTCTATTTTCACTCATACACTCAGAGAGAAAAAAACCAATACGATCCAGAATCTCCACCCACTCCGGCCTAAAAAAAAAAACATGAAAACTGGAGCCGATTTGAACATAAGTCTGACATAAAAGCCCATCAAAGGAACATTCGGGGTTGGACGGCACATCGGCCTAAGTTCACACACTTTGTCTGAAAGCAATTTCCCATCTCCAAGAGACATCAGACACGTCCAGCTCGCCAAAGACCATCACCCTTAGTAAATCCCAACTCATCCTCCTTCACCTTCCTTTCGGTTTATCGGGCTTCTTTTACTACTCAACTTATTTCTTTTTTTTTTTTTTATACGAGAGACATCTACACTGATTTATCATTTGTTGCATTTTTATGTTAATACAATTGTTTATTTCGTTAAATTTTCGGTGCAACCGTAGGCTTCTCATAAGGGTTATATAGAAATAATTATTTAACCTTTGAACCTACTGACAAACCCTACTAGTGAGAAATGTATTTTCGTTATATTAAAGCAAAAAGTAATATTTTTTTACAAAATATACTTACTTAATACATAAATTTACTACTTTACTTTTAAACAAATGTCTGAAAGATATTTTGAATTTTTAAGTGAATTTTAATGTGTTTGTGCTTTAATTTTTCTTTTGTCGGCGTCCATCAAATATACTTATCGATCTGGACGAATTGAAATTGTTTCTACTTTTTTCTTTAGAAAATATAAAATCTTTATTTAGAGACGTAAAACGGTGTTTCTTTTTTATTCATTTATTTGTTTATTTACTTATTTATTTTACAAATTAACCAATGACTTAAATATTACTTCACAAAAAGACATCTTTTACTCAACAAAAATACCTTTGAGGAGTCTAACGGAAGTAAGACTATACTCAAAGAGTTTATCAAGTCAGGATTTTGTACTAGCCAGCACACATTTGGATTGTTTAGAGATTGTTATTTGTCTCATTTTTTATATCTAACTTTAAATTGAATCTTTAGTTTTAATTGAAAGCTAAATGATTAAATTTACTCTTTCCAGTAAGCAAAATATTCTGGTGGATTTCAAACAGAAATTATATTGATTGCAATCTAAAATTTTTAGATTTTAAATTTTTTTTCAATTTTTCAGTCATTTTTGAGCAATCGATTTAATTGTAGACAAAAGTAAATTTTCGGTTTAAAAAATTTTGCAAAATAAAATATACATATGCAACACATTATTTTAAAAAAATAAGCAAATTTAAAGTTAAAATAATCTAATTTACAAAAGTATTACTTATTTATATAGGCACCTTCACTCATTTTCGATGAATAACTTTTAAGTTAAATTTTTAAAATTAAAAGTGTTTTCTTGAAATTTTTATTTTAGTTTTAATTGAAAGCTAAATGACTAAATTTACTATTTCCAATAAACAAAATACTCTGGTGTTTTTCAAACAAACATTATATTGGTTAGAATATAAAATTCTGAGATGTTTTTTAAGTTTTCAGTTTTTCGGCCATTTTTGTGCGATTTACAGATTTTTAAACAAAAGTTAAGTTTCTGTTTTAAAAATCTTGCAAAAATAAAATATACATCTGTGACATTATATTTTTAAAAATTAGTAAATTTAATGTTTAATCTGATTTACACAAGTATTGCATATTTATAACCTGACATTTAGAATAAAACTATTTTTAAACAAATAGTTGACTTTTCTAACCTTTCCACTGTAATTGAAATGTGTTGACATAGATGCGAGATAAGATATGGCGATCACAAGTGACATTAGTGTATAAATTTTTTCCGGTAAGGGGAAGAAACCATGCAACACATGACCTTTTAATGTACACATAGAAATTACCATACAAAATAAAATAAAAAAAAAACTGTAAATACACACACACAAAAAAAAAATGAAAATTATTTTAAAAATACGATGTGAAGATGATTTGTATTAAACTTTTCAATTTTCGATTAGTAGATATAGTCATCACTGTATAATCTGCCAGCCTAACGTCTACAAGACTTTGAAATATTTTAAAAACATTTTTCAAACTCTTTATATTGTAATAATAAAAAAACAAAAATGAAACAATTCTTTTAAAATATCATTGTTAATCGAATTTTTTTCTCCAGACGATAATGTCTGACATTTATACTATTTATTAAAGTAATTAAAAGTTTATCTAATTAAATAATGTCATAATTTTATTGCATTTTTTTTTATTTTACTATTCGGAGCAGACTTTTGGTAAAAGTGGCTAAATGGTTTTTAAAAAATAATACATGATTTATAGAATTTAATTTCTTGAAATTTCATGAATTTACGTGGAGGGAGGTAACAGATATAAAAAAAAATATTTTTACCAGTACTTTTTAAAATACTGATTGTAAATAAGTTCTGAAAATTTCATTAAAATACGACAATTATTTATTTCTAAATTAATGTGCTTGTCACTGGCAAAAAGTGAGTTATGTAATATTATTTTTCCATTATACACTCTCGTCACGGTTTAGCTTCCCACTAACGAAAATAAAAACTAGATGTTTACCAAAATTTCAAACGTGTTCGAAAGGATTAAAACATTTTTGAAAAATAATTAAAAAATACTTTGATCTTTTCTCTTAATAAAATAAACATTTTGATGGGAAAAGTTCGTTTTTATTAAGTTTGGCATCTTTTTTCTTCATACTTTGCTGTTTTTTCAGCGATTAAGTGAAAGTACCTAAACGAGAGATAAAAAAATAAAAACAAAAAAAAAAAAAAAAAAAACAAACAAACAAACAAACAAACAAACAAACAAACAAACAAACAAACAAACAAACGCAAGTTCATTTATTTTTCTTCGTTTTTTTTCCTTTTTTGTTACCTAATCTTTTAACTGTTATGATTTTTTATTTTAAAAGAAGGAGTAAAAGGTATTTTTTTTATTATTCTGACCGTTGATATTCGAATTTTAGCTGATACTTGTGAATGATGACTGATTATTTTTGGGATTGACATTTTATTGCTCTCTTCAGTTTGACCAGTTCACTAAAGGTTGTTTTTTCTAATATTAGGATTAAGACAAGAAATAATTGGGAAAATACTAAGTTTAAGATAATTTATTTAAAAGAAAAACAGTAATTAAAAAGATTGAGGAAAAGTGTTTTTAAAAATTACAAAAATTAAATAGACAAGGGGACAACTAAGAAATATTAAATATTTAATGCAATAAAAAAAGCGTAAATTTTATAAAATAACGAAGGAAAGTTCAATCTATTATTGGTGGAAAAGATGGTAAATAAATCACAGACATAGAAATTATAAAAAGAAAAAAAAAGATTTCAAGAGAAAAAAAAAGGTTCCAAGATTTCAAAAAAAAAAAAAAAGATTTAAAAAAAAGAGATTTAAAAAAAAAAATTAAAAAAAAAAGAGATTTAAAAAAAAAGAGATTTAAAATCCCACTCCCATTGATGAACAAAAATTACATAAGTCCATTTATTTTTCTTTGTTTGTTTGTTTTTCTTTTTTATTACCAAATTAAACATGATTTTGCTTTTAAAAGGAAGAGTAAAAGAACATTTTTATTACCCTGACCTAGGTATTTGAATTTTAGCTGATACTTGTGAATAATGACTGATTATTTTTGGGATTAGCATTTTATTGCTCTCTTCAGTTTGACCAGTTCACTAAAGGTTGAGAAATGTTTTGTTTTTTTTTTGCTAAAATTGCTGACCAATTATTTTACTTGGCCATAAATCACTGACTGCCTATGTATCTACATATCAAGTTGGGGATATTATTTCTAATTAACGACTTCCTTCTGATATGAAAATATAACTATTAAGTCTCTTTATCTCACATCTCATAGGATGTGCGTTGTGGTGCATTGGGTATCGGCTCGGAACGAAAAATCGGGGAGTCGAGTTCGAATTCCAGCTGAATTCATTGCATTCACTTACGTGCAAATACCCTTGAGAAAGGAATTAATCCGCCTATTCCTTCCAGTTATGGGTTAACAGGACTGATTGGGTTCTATAGCCTTGGTCGGCAACCAGTCTACCACAGAAAGCAATGGCAACCTACTGCGGGATAATCTTCTGCCCAGTCAGTCATGTCTCTTTCGAGACATGATCACCCAAGCGTGTATCACGTATGGCACTGAACTGACTGATCTCACTAACAACATGTCTGTTTTTATCTTATTTGGTTGTTTTATTTTGTTTATTTCTTTTCAACCTGGTTTCTGTATGTATCCTTAAAAAGCCAAATGAAAAGAAAACACAGAGAATAAGTGCTGAAGATAAAATCAAAATTCATTAGTTTCAGAAATTTTTTAAGTTTATAAAAATGTAGTGATGGAGACCGAGGGACCAGCCAAAATTCGGGGCCCCTTCTGCCCCCATATAGAATCGCAAGTGATTCCACCAAGGACACAAAACGTCATAAGCATTTCGCTGCTCTATCATTGGAGTAGATAGACTAATTGGAGTAGATAGACTAAACTATCGCTCGGATCACACTCCACCCACGTCTAGTGAACAGGTGTAGTGGCTCATCCCTTGTTCCCTGTTTAGGATGTGGTTTCCGGCTTTCTCTTTTCCAATCTTTTCACTTTTCTTTTTTGTTTATTTTTTTTCAATTGGAGTAGATAGGCTAAACTATCGTCCGGTTCACACTCTACCCACGTTTATTGAACAGGTGAAGAGGCTCATCCCTTGTTCCCTGTTTAGGATGTGGTTTCCGGCTTTCTCTTTTCCAATCTTTTCACTTTTCTTTTTTGTTTATTTTTTTTCAATTGGAGTAGATAGGCTAAACTATCGTCCGGTTCACACTCTACCCACGTTTATTGAACAGGTGAAGAGGCTCATCCCTTGTTCCCTGTTTAGGATGTGGTTTCCGGCTTTCTCTTTTCCAATCTTTTCACTTTTCTTTTTTGTTTATTTTTTTTTCAATTGGAGTAGATAGACTAAACTATCGTCCGGTTCACACTCTACCCACGTTTATTGAACAGGTGAAGAGGCTCATCCCTTGTTCCCTGTTTAGGATGTGGTTTCCGGCTTTCTCTTTTCCAATCTTTTCACTTTTCTTTTTTGTTTATTTTTTTCATTTGGAGTAGATAGACTAAACTATCGCCCGGTTCACACTCCACCCACGTCTATTGAACAGGTGTAGTGGCTCATCCCTTGTTCCCTGTTTAGGATGTGGTTTCCGGCTTTCTCTTTTCCAATCTTTTCACTTTTCTTTTTTATTTTTTTTTCAATTGGAGTAGATAGGCTAAACTATCGTCCGGTTCACACTCTACCCACGTTTATTGAACAGGTGAAGAGGCTCATCCCTTGTTCCCTGTTTAGGATGTGGTTTCCGGCTTTCTCTTTTCCAATCTTTTCACTTTTCTTTTTTGTTTATTTTTTTTCAATTGGAGTAGATAGGCTAAACTATCGCCCGGTTCACACTCTACCCACGTTTATTGAACAGGTGTAGAGGCTCATCCCTTGTTCCCTGTTTAGGATGTGGTTTCCGGCTTTCTCTTTTCCAATCTTTTCACTTTTCTTTTTTGTTTATTTTTTTCATTTGGAGTAGATAGACTAAACTATCGCCCGGTTCACACTCCACCCACGTCTATTGAACAGGTGTAGTGGCTCATCCCTTGTTCCCTGTTTAGGATGTGGTTTCCGGCTTTCTCTTTTCCAATCTTTTCACTCTTACGTAGCCCCCTGCACGTCAGTGGCGTTACCGCCTTGCTCGGGGGGATATGATTAAAAAATCAAAAAAAAAAATCACTATTTCCGTGGAAAGTGTTCAGACGAACTACATTTCTTAACTCCACAACTTCTAACCTTCACAGCTAAGATCCGTCATGCCACGCACATTGTAGCAAGCCATATACATTTTCTTCGTGTGTTCTAGTCGTGGGATGTAAATTCTGCTCCAGTAACTTCTTCAACGAACCGCTAATTTTAGGGTGCGGCAGACGCATATTTTTCTCTTATGAGATTTCTCGAATATTCAGGCCGGTAAACGAACATCAATATACCATTTAAGAAATAAAAGTTTTCTTTTACTGAAATACGACGATTTACTAAAACTAACGTATAAATTTAATTCACATAGAGGCGGGTAATAATTTTTGGTACGCCAGTACGCCAAATTTCAGTCCGCCATTTTGGTACGCCAAAATTTGTTAGGTATCATGTGACGTATCCGAAACTTTTTTTTCTACAGGAAAAAAAATAAGTAAAATTTATTTTTACAAGTATCTTTGTACAATATACATTTATCTAGCGAATAGACATGAAATTAGATACAAAAACTACTTTAATTATTTTGAAATTTCTTCTTAATATGTCCATATTCCAGTAAAAATGAAATGACGTTCTGGTGTACCGAAAAAATATTTTTTCTAAAGAATAAAAACGAATAAAAATTATTTTTTATGAGAATATTTATTCATTTATCAAGCGAATAAACATAAAATTACATATGAAAAACTACTTTAATTATTTTTAAATTCCATCTTAATATGTCCATATTCCAGTATAATAAAAATGAAGAAATGTTTGTGGTGTTGTGATTTTGATTTGTTAAGTAATTCAATGGGAAAAACGAAAGTAACTTTTTTTGATAAATATTTAATTATAATTAGAAAAACTTCATCTCTGATCCCGTATACATATAAAATTATATATAAAAATATTAAAATGTTTTTATCTAATATCTAATCATAACTGCAATACATTTAAAAATTATGCAAGGGAGATGATTTTGATTTGTTAAGTTATTTTTTTTTATAGAATAAAAATGAATAAAGTTTATTTTTACGAGAATCTTTATACATTTATCTAGCGAATATGTAATTTTATGTTTATTCGCTTGATAAATGAATAAAGATTCTCATAAAAATAATTTTTATTCGTTTTTTTCTTTAGAAAAAATATTTTTTCGGTACGCCAGAACGTCATTTCATTTTTACTGGAATATGGACATATTAAGAAGGAATTTAAAAATAATTAAAGTAGTTTTTGTATCTAATTTCATGTCTATTCGCTAGATAAATGTATATTGTACAAAGATACTTGTAAAAATAAATTTTACTTATTTTTTTTCCTGTAGAAAAGAAAGTTTCGGATACGTCACATGATACCTAACAAATTTTGGCGTACCAAAATAGCGGGCTGAAATTTGGCGTTCTGGCGTACTGGCGTACCAAAAAGTATTACCGCATAGAGGCCTATCCCTTTCAATAAAACTTTACAAAATCGAGAAGATTTATATGTGTGTATGTATGTGTATGTGTGTGTGTGTGTTTGAGTTTGAGTTTTGAGTCTTGTTTTATGGCATATCAACCTTTGTGGGTTATTTAATGTCAAAAAGGTGGGGTTTGAAGTATTTTGTTTAATGTTTGCTTATAGTGAGAAGGTTGATTTAGTCAGATTTTGATGAATTTTTAAAATTTCTAATTTATTTATTTTAGAAAGCTGAAGATGTCTTCTAGTTTTGTATTTAAAAATGTATTTTTGGCAATATTTTTCCTTCAAAAATGTATTTTTTTTTTATCAAAGTCTATTTTTATGTATATATTTCTATAAAAGTCAATTTTTTACATTCATCGTATTTTTTACGCTAGTTTAAAGGTTAACTATTTGCCCATAGCTGGGACCCTAAGAGGTGCTACCACCACGGGTCAGGGTGGACTTGGGAACAACAGCAATTAAGAGGTGGTTCCATGTTCCTCACAACCTCCCAATCAGAGGCCTTGCTGCCGGGTGCAGTTTACTGTCATACCCAGGATTGTGTGTGTGTGTGTGTGTGTGTGTGTGTGTGTGTGTGTGTGGTAGTAGTAGTAGTAGTAGTAGTAGTAGTAGTAAAAGTAATAGAACTGGTGGTAGGCATCCGTTTATCCCGCGAGATAAAGGTAGCGTCGTGTTTGGTCAAAATTCAGTCCATTGATATTGAAACTGGAATAAAAAAAATAGAGAGCATTATATTGGGGTTGGGTGGGGGGCTTACATGCATGAGTTGCCAGAAATTTGTCAATGTTGAAAATCAACTCCCTTGAAGGTCTATTCCGCGTTTTCTTTCTGGATATTTACTTTCATAGCCTTAAATGCCTATAATTAATAACAGATGACACTGGTTTATTCCAATGGCTTCCCGTTCTTGTTTTCACTCTCGCTTGGTACTGTGTAACGTCATGAGCTGTGATGCCACATTTGCGTCTTAAATGCGCGAGTTTGTTGTTGCTTGGAAATTAAAAGAAAAGATTTGGATGTCATTTACCTCACCAAATGATACAATTAGCATTACAAATGTACCATATTTCTGGGGAAATATCTAATATGCTAGGAACTTATTTTGATGGTTTCCTCATGCGTTTCACTACAAAAGACTTTACGACTAAGTGGAATAGACTTGAAGTTGGAATTGCGATAAGATCTACAGTGTCACCAATACTTTTCGTTCTAGCAATGCAGCTGATTCTCAAAGCGATAAACAACAAGGCTGATGTTGTTGAACTTGGTGGACAGTGTCAAATGCCAGCAGTGAAGGAGTTCATGGATGACACTACAATCCTCTCATCCAAAGTAACTCGCAAGATATTAAGTTTCATGGACGACCTAATAAGCTGGTGTAGAATGAAATTTAAACCAAACAAGTCCAGAAGTCTTTCTCTTAGGAAAGGAAAAATTGAATAAGAAAAAAAAATTGCAGTAGGTGGTCAAAGAATTCCTACTGTATCAGAAAAAGCAGTGAAAAGTTTAGGTCGGTAGTACGATCAATCCTTAAAAGATGCTAACCAAGTAAAGAAACATCAAGATCATTACAAGAAGATGTCCATAAGATAGATCTTTGTCCTCTAAAAGGAAAATACACGGTATGGTGCTTAGAGCATGTACTCATTGCAATGCTGCTATGGCCCCTACTTGTATACGAATTTAGAATGAGTGCAATTGAGTCCATGGAAAGAAAAATAAACAAATATATCTAAAAATGGTTGGATTTGCCTCCAGGTTTGTTCGATATTACATTGTACTTCAAACAAACAAAGCTGAAGTTGGCATTTAAATCAATTGTGGATGAGTATAAATTCGGAAAAATCCGACTTCAAAAGATGACTCCAAGGTAAAAGCAGTAAAAGCATTAAATCCTACATTAAGAACAAGGAGAAAGTGAAAGGTCAGAGAAGATAATAATAAGTGCTAAAGACAATCTAGCTTTCAATGAAATCATCGGAAACACTCAAACAGGGAATCAAAGGTTAGGACTAAATGAAAGGCAATGGTGGTCGAAAACTGTTAAAGGTCACCGGGACAGGGTCATCCAAAATGTAAGAAACGAAGAAGATAATAAAAGCCTCGTCAAAGGAGTTCAACAATTCCAACAAGGCCAATAGACAAAATGGGAGGAGGCTCTGTAGAAATTTATTGCTTGGAAGGACATTTGGCAGATGGCTCCACTCAGGTGGAGTTTTTTAATACGTACGTTCCACATATGACCTGCTACCATCTAAGAACAATCTAATTAAATGGAAGAAAGAGAGTGATTCAACTTGTCCCCTGTGTAAGGAAAATCCACAAACATTAGAACAGGTTCTTAGTTCCTGTAAAACAGCTCTTGGCAATGGAAGATACACATGGAAGCATAATAGTGTTTTGGATGAGCTGGTCAAAATTATGAAGAAATATATGACGTCTGAGTCATCTAATTCAACCCAAAAGTTTGTTGCAGAGGGAGAAGATATGTCGGTTCTAATCAAACAGGCAAATGTCAAGCTATACCAGGAAAAAATCTCCTTAGTTCTGGTGGCATTTGGGAGGTATCTGCAGACCTTACTAGTTTGCGTAATGATTACTCCAAAATAATATCAAGTAAAGGTCTGCGACCAGATATTGTTCTTCTATCAAGGATGAATTACAAAATCATCCTGGTTGAATTAACAGTACTATATGAAAGCAGGATGGAACAAAGCCACGATTATAAAACTAATAAATTCGAAAATCTAAAATCAGAGCTAATAAAGGAGGAGTATAAGGTAATTGTTAGAGCAGTGGAAATTGAAGCAAGGGGTTTCGTTGCAGCCACTCTGTAGCAATTTTTGGGTCAAATTGGAATTAAAGGGCCAAAAGTATGAAACGCCTAATAGAAATCACTGAAAATAGTTCTATGTGGATATGGAAGAAAAGAAATATTCCGTGGAGTGTTTCGATGAATATGACGGCATAACATGAATGATTGTGAATGCGTAATGGGGTTCACGTTGCATTTTCGAAACGCAAGGTTTGCCGTTTTTCGAAATTTTTCGTAAATTTAATTTCGCCATTAGACATATAAACAAATATAACTACACTTGTATATAATTATAATGGGACCTCACATCAATGAGGGGGAGCGGTGTGCAAGTGAAACCGTTGAGAGGAAGGCTCCGAAACGGTGCACATTCACTTCTGATCATCCAAATTTAAATATAAATTCGAAAGGAGCACATCAAAAGAAGTTCAATGAAGACATATGTCGTAGAGAAGCTCGGTGGACGTGTTATTGGTATGAGGAGCATTATATATTCAGCTCGCTTCAGGTGAGTTTTAATTACTTTCCAGTAATTTCCTTCTTCAAAATCATGGCGCATTCGTTGGCTTTCAGGAATAGACTGAATGGCGGTTAGGAACAGACTAGCAGACACCTGGAAAGACAGGGGACGCTGGGAAAGACCAGATGATCTCACCGGGTCAGCAACTCAGAGTTCATTAAACAAACGCTACAAAGGAAACTAAAACAAATACCCTCAAGATTCACCGAAAGGTGGCGGGGAGGAGGATGAATCCAAACGGATTAATCGGCAACGAACCCGGAACGAAAAACAATACATTAATTTTGAAGAGTGCACGGACTTCCCATGTGTTTGTGATCGGAAATTCAGGTCCCAAAAGGGAGCGAAGATTCACCTTACAAAAATGGGTTGTGCTTCTCTGAAAATGGTTCAGGAGCAGCGCTCTGTCAACGCAGATAAAACGTAGGAAAACCAATACCAGGATGCATACCACAGTGCTGAGGATATCCAAGCTGTTAAATTAAAGGATGGGACGCAACCCAAACTAACAAGAATCAAATTTTCACCAGCATCCGACTCGGAAACGTGGTGTATACTAGACAACATCATTAGCAAAACATTAAGTAAAGAACTGGGAAGAAAGAAATATCAGGAACGTTTAAACGAAAATAGTAAAATAATCTACAGGGTTTGTAAGGAAATCTACGGCGTGAAAGTGGAAAATGATAAGCCACCACCCAAAAAGAACCGACGTCAAAAGTTAATGCAGGATTTGAGAAATAAAAGAAGAAATCTAAAACGGCAAATCCGTTTCGCAAATTTTGACGAGAAAGAAGGCTTGCTTAAAATCTGGCAGGACCTTAAAGAGAAACATAACGCTCTTAGCAGAGCGGAAAATCTAAGGAAGAGACGAGTGAAACGGAGGAAAGACCAAGAGCGTTTCTTCAAGGAACCTTACAAATATGCAAGGAACATGTTTGATAAACCAAGAACAGGTGTGCTTAAAATAGAGAAAAATATTCTAGAGGAACATTTAATAGATATGTACTCTGATCGTAAACGACATATTCCTCTATCATAATAGCAATTTATTTTGGCCAGCCGTATCTAAAGTGAAGTTTAACATAAGTGGTCATTTTAAGCAAGCCTTCTTTTTCGTCAGAAGGTTGATATTCGTGTGTGTTCATTTGCTGGGTATTTTTACACTGGCTTGTTAATTTTTTTCAGTTTTGAGAATCACTCACTTTTCATTGGCTAGAATTTTTTTTTCACACGGACTAGAGAAATTTGCTTTTGTCTTTTTTCTTTAAAATCGTTTTCAGCAAATTTGCTCTAACTTTGCGTGTGTTTAATCCAATTTTAGTGACTATATATATATATATATATATATATATATATATATATTAATTTGGAAGTCATTCGATTACGCAACTTTGGTTTCAACCTTTCCGTATCTTCAGGCGTTTTATATCAACTGATTCTGCAACGTTTTTTTTTCCAATGTACAATAGGAACTTTCAGAACGCACAATTGAAAGTTTTAAATAACTGAAACTTCAAAATAATGAAGAAGTTTGTCAAAGATTGTAAACACTTTCATCCGAGTTTTTTAGATCATAAAATATATTTTCTGGTATGTTTAGTATTTATTTACAGAGCCAAATGCGTATATTTTTTCAAATAAAACTTTGAAAATCACATGTGTCGTATGATCATTTCTGCGAAGTAAACTCGCTTCGTCATGGACCGTTTATTACGGAAAATTGGAAAAGAAATTCATATACCGGAAGTTCACTTAAAAAGAAGGAAAATGAGAGAAATAAGAAAGAACAGTGGAAGGGAAGTTAAAAAAGAGAGGGTAGATTATAAAAGAAGATAGGCATCTAGATATTTTAAAGAGGTTAGGGAAGAGGAAGGGGGAATAGAGAAATGTCGAAGTGGATGCAATCTATGTTTAGTTGAAAAAATTAAAATAATAATGTAAACAAATTCTACTTTTAAATTTACGTAAGAAATTCAAAAGTAAATGCCGTCATAAATCTAAATTTTTAAGATTTAAATTTTAAATTGCAACATAAACCCCCTAAATGTGATCCAAAACTACATTTTTTTAATCATATTACCCCGAGCAAGGCGGTAACGCCACTGATGTGCAGGGGGATACGTAAGAGTGAAGAGATTGGAAAAGAGAAAACCGGAAACCACATTCTAAACAGGGAACAAGGGATGAGCCTCTTCACTTGTTCAATAGACGTGTGTGGAGTGTGAACCGGGCGATAGTTTAGTCTATCTACTCCAATTGAAAAAAAAAAAGAAAGAAAAAAGGAGTGAAAAGATTGTCGATAGAATCTTTCATTCCCTCTTCTTAATAAACCAATATGATATAATTGCCCGAAGATTGGTGTATTACATGAAACTCAGTCGTGCCTAAAACCCAAGATAATATGGATATTTATAAATATATATTTTTGCTTTGCTATGCAGCACTGTTCCATTCACACCTGATTAATATTCATGTACTGATGTGTATACACACGTATACGCATATATATATATATATATATATATATATATATATATATATATGGTAAGGAGGTAAATAAGTATATATTTTACAAATTATTTCTATCACAAATACAAATAAAGTTACAAATTTTAAGAAATTAAATTTTGTTGTGAAAAGTGGTTTTATTAGTTAAACGTATGACTTATTAAGGAATGTAAATAATCTACTTTCTTTAAAACGTTTCGCCTTTATTTCCGAAAATCTGCTCCGAATAGTAAAATAAAAAGTGCAATATAAATATGATATTATTGCATTTTATAAGATTTTAATTGCTGGAATAAATAATATAATCAAGGACATTATAGTCTGAAGAAATTTGTTTTTATTAAAAATGAAATTTTATATGAATTGCTTTCATTTTTTTAAAATTATAATAATTTACAAAGTTTCAAAAATATTTTTAAAATACTTCAGAGATTTGTTGGGGTTAGTTTAAAAACTTATTAAGCAAAAATTATACTTACTGATCGAAAATTAAAAAGTTTAACAAAGATCGTTGTGCCTTCTTATTTTTAACCTTTTTGTGTATTTGAAGTTTTCTTTTGTATGGTAATTTCTATGTGTGAATTAAAAGGTCAGGTGTTTCAGAGTTTCTTCCTCTTATAGGGAAACAAATTTGTACAATTATGTCACTTGTGATCGCTATACACTTCTCTTATTTTTATCTCGTATCTGTCAACGCATACGGTGTAAAGGTCAGAAAGTTGAACTCTGTCATTAAGAAATAGCTTTATTTTAAATTTCATACTATAAATAAGTAATTCTTTTGTAAATCAGATTAATTCAACATTAAATTTGCTAATTTTTCAAAAATAATGTGTCAGAGTTATTTGGAAGTTTTTTTTAAACCGAGATTTAACTTTGTGTTTACAAATGTGACGATCGCTTAAAAATGGCTGAAAAATTGAAAAATAAAAAAAAATTGAATTTTAGATTCCAATCAAAATATTTTTGTTATTCAAACGCGCTAAAAAGAAAAATAAATTAAAAATTGAAAATAAAAAAAATATAGTATTCGAAAAACAACAAAAAGAACTAGATGACCCGCAGAAATGAATAAAAATCGTTTAAAACAATTTTAAAGTATAAAGACAAAATTAAATTTTGCAAGTTAGTGTAAAAAATCTTTTCTAGCCAACGAAAGGTGAATAATTCCTAAAACGGAAGAGATTTAACGAGCTAGTATGAAAAAAAAAAAAAAAAAAGAGAAAAAAAGACAAACACGCACGCATATGAACTTTCCGAAATGCTCACCAACCACTTATCTATCTATATACACGATATTTTAGGCCGCCAGAAAGACAAACGGATCTCGTTATGTGAAGTCACAAGTTTATTCGCTTGAAGAGAGCCAACTTTGACTCGAAACAAGTGTGGCGACACAAATAGCATGATGGACACTTAATATATTATACAAAAAGCAAGTAATCTTAATAATAATGATAATAACAATAAATCTACTCTTTAAACAAAACGTTCACGGCTTCTCGCACATTATATATATATATATATATATATAATGTGCGAGAACCTATATATATATCCGAGTGAATAAGAAACAAAGAAAAATAATTTATAATAAATATTCACAGCTGTATATTTTATATCGATCACTGTTTTAAATTTATGCTTTGGACGTTGTAAATTTTTTAAATTTTTCTTCATTTCTTATTCATATATAGAGCTGTGAATATTTATTATAAATTATATTTTAGAACATGTACAATTTTTTTTTATATATATACACTACAAATTGTACATTTTGTTTCGACACTGGACTTCCAAAGTCTCATCAGGTGGTGTGGAAAGGAATGGAAAACCTCTTTTGCCAACATCCCACACACAAGTCTCCAAATATAAGAAAATAGGTCTTCCATTTCTTTCCACACCACCTGATGAGACATTGGAAGTCCAATGTCAAAAAGAATGAACAATTTATATATAAAGATTTGTACATGTTCTAAAATATAATATCCGCAGACAGGTCTGTTTCGTTGTATCACAGCTCATCAGTACAGTTAGACTCCGATGGCTTTTTAAGCCAGGATTGAAACCCGACCGATTTGGCGCCAGTCGGCCATTCTACCTCTGGGTTATGGTCGCTCGGTAGACTAAAGAATTATAAGTAAGATTTAAATTATATGTTTGAGAAACTAAATCTTAACCTGTTTTCTAACTAACTAATCCGCATTAATTTAAATACAGTATTTTCTTCCGTTATCTGTATCCTAGAAACTATATCTGTTATTGTGAATCGTTCATGTACCATAGATTTTCTTTTTCTACTTTTTCTCTCATTACGTTCTTCTGTCATTATACACTATTTCCAGTCTAGAACCTTCCCACTCTCTCTCTCTCTTTCCTACTTTTTCTTTATTTGTCTCCCCACTCTGTCCCTACCTTCTGTCTTTCCCTTTTCAATCCACCCCTTTCTTTATTGTCGCTTTTTCAACTCTGACTTCTCTCACTTTTCTTTCTCTGCTTGTTCCTCTGTTTCACACCCTTAATAATCCTTTCCCTGGTGACAATCCTTTTTTCTTAGGCTCTCTTTGATTACGCCGTCTTTAAGTGGATTGATTACAACCCTTCCGAGCATGAATTCTTGTTTTAAAATCTTCTCTTTCCAAACAGGTAAATTCCTTACATTCTTTCTTACGGTGACTCTCCTTTTCTCAATACAATTATGACATTTGAGTTTTTTGCGGGGAAAGCTTTTTACAAAGCTTCACATTTTTAACTGCCTTAATAATTTCTCTTTTCCCTTCCTTGGTTTTCACATGATCGAGCAACCCTCTTTTTTAGCTTCTCTCGGATAACCAATTTACACATCTTGGTTTTTCTTAAATCGTACCAGTTTGAATAAATCTTAAGGTGGACAATGTCTTTTATCCTTATGATCACACTCTCAGTTGACCAGTTCGTACTCCTCGGGCGCTGAGCTCCTAATGTGACACTATCTCCCGCGGGGATACTTTCCCTCGTTTGGTATAATACAGTGAAGAGAGAGAAATTGATATTAGTAATGTTATTAGTTATGCTTTATTGTAATACGCGATGCGAGCTTATGTAAAAAACTATTTTAATACTATCAAATAGTTATAAAATATGGGGAATAGAAAAATTAACTATTTTAATACTATCATGAACTTCTAAAATCCGGGGAATATAAAATTTAACTATTTTTGGGAAAGAAAAGGGAAAAATATAATTTTTTTTCTTTCGTATTTGAAGCGGATATTTTTTGGTAAAACTAAAATTTTAGTAGCCAAAACAAAGTGTCAGAGTTGGTTTGATGGAGTCAGGCGGGGTTAAAGTCCCTCAACAGATTTTCTTGGGAACAGAAGTCTGTGGGAAATTGGTTACGATGTGAGCTGGCGATATCTCATTCGTCGAGCTAACCCCTTCCGCAGATCGCGTGGACGGAAAATGATTTCATTGGCCGAAGGTTTCAAGTCGGCTAGATCCCCCAAGAGGATTGAAAAGTGTTATAAAAATCCGCACTCGGCGAGAAAAATCGGTTTGTTTTAGGTTAGCTGAGTAGCTATCAGTCAAAATGTAACAACTGTGGGAAAAGGTTCCCAATTGGGGCGACATGACCCACGGTTGGTCGCCTACCATAGAACTTATGGCTAAAGAGTTAATTTCGAATGAAGCCTGCCGCCGATTAACTTAAAGAGTTAATTTGGAATAATGCGCCGTCGAAATGAATCCCGAAAGAACGTTATTGTTTTTTTTTTAATCACGTGAGAATCGAAAATTCTGATTCCTCGTTCGCTCTACTTCGGTAAACTCCGTTAAACTCCGATAAGGACCCGAAAGGACTTTGTTATTTTAGAAGTTGCATAGAGAATTGACAGCCCTGATTATAGAGAATATGTGAAAAGGTTTTAATGAAAATTTAATGAATACGTGAAAAGACTTTAGTGAAAATTCGAAAAGTTCTGTTTACTTTAACGAAACTTAGAGAAGACATTTTTATTTAAGGATTGAAAGCTCTGATATTTTTAACGAACTTTCTCTCTCCGTTGTAACCGGCATTCCGACAACTGTATTATCATTTTTGACAACTGTATTATCTGCTCCTGTGAAAAGAAAAACATCGTTTTTTTATATAAAGACATTCTTCGTAACTCTCCAGGCGTGTTCGACCATATTCAATTATTTATTAATTTTTTTTTTTTTTTTGGTGCCATATTTATTTATTTTTAACTACAAGTGTACACCAGTGTCCGGACTGGCTCTAAAAAGCGTCTACTAAAATTGCATGACGCAACCTCTGGGATCAATTCACAACGTGGGACAGTGGCGCGTTGTTGCAATGTTGCAACAGACATCTGGAAAACCAGCTTTTGTGACGATATCATCGGACGAGATCGTCACGACCAGCAACAGCGACCGAACCAACCGGCCAGCCGGGTGGCAGAGTCACAACTGGGATTGTCACGACCGTCGACGAGAGCGAGAGTCACATTAAACGAGCGGCCTCGGGCATAAGGCGTCACAATTGGTGCCGTCTCGACCAGGATTTGACTTGAGGGTTGCCACGGGCAGAACGTGTGACACTAAGACCCATAACAAATGGACCAAACGAATCTTCCTTTGGCAACAACACTCTCCCAATCCTCGTTGTCAAGGAGACAATATTTGCACTTCATTACTACCCTTTTTATCAAATTAGCCCGTCTTCTTTTCGACCTCACTCTCACCTGACATTTCTTAACCTTTAATAATGTTCGAGACATCTTTTTGCTTCAGTAAATGCACTGACCAACGATGTAAGCGCTGATCTTACTACATCATTTTGTTCAAATTTATTTCGGTTTTTGTGGGTTTGTGCACTACTTCCCTACCCTATAAGCTACCCTTGCCAAGCTGGGTACACCGTAAGCCAGCCGAAAATTCTTCCCTCTTTATTGATATTTACGCAGCCTCAGCTGTTCTAACGAATTAACAGCTCCCCCTATTCAACCCAAATCCTATCACTATTTTCATCCAGAATAATGCACTATACGAAAAATCAAAAGCCTATGTTACAATAACAACACATTTCACTGCTAGGAAGGTTGGGTCACTGTGTCGGACCAGGAAGTTTTTTTCCCGCTTGAATCCGTCTTGCACGTATACAAATCAACCATTCGACCGTGCATAGAATACTGTTGTCATATATGGTCTGGCGCCCCAGCTGATCATCTCAGTGTTCTCGACAGGCTTCAAAGGAGAATCTGTAATGTGATAGGTACCGACTTGGCAGCACGACTACAGCCACTTTCTTACCGGCGGAATGTGGCTTCCCTCTGTCTATTCTACAAATATTATCATGGCTTCTGCTCCGACGAACTTAAGTCACTGGTGCCCCCACCACAAGAATTTACTCGTGCAACCAAACTGGCAACAAGGTCCCACCCAGTTACAGTTAGATCAACCAAATGCAGCCGACAATTCTATTCCACCAGCTTCTTTTCTCGTACTTCCCATCTGTGGAACTCCCTTTCATATACTTGCTTTCCTGACGGCTACAACCTCCATGAATTTAAATGCAATGTCAATACCCATCTCTTAACCAGATGACTTTAGTTCTTTCTACATCACCTTGCATATCTTGTGCTTTTCCTTTTTCTCTACCTTCGCAACTGTCATCACACCTGCATTCCCATCCTTCTTTTGTCCTTTCTCTGACACCCCCTGTAACTGGTTCGTCTTTTTTTCACTATCCTCCTGATTAAACTTTTATTCTTATGTAGCCCTCTGCGCATCACTGGCGGTACCACCTTGCTTGGAGTGAAATGATTAAAAAAAACCAAAACATTATCATAATGATAACAATACATTATTATTATCATTATATCTCATTATGATAATAATACATATCATAAACCAATCGTAGATTATTAAAAAGAAGAAGAATACATCACAAAACAATGCTTCACTAACCAAATAATCATAGGTCAAGGTCACGATAACAATAACAATAATAACAACCATAATAGCAACAACAGTAATAATAATAAAAGAAATGGTGCATGAGGATATCAGTAATTTCAGTTGTAATTGGAGCACTTGGATTGATTGGAAAAGGGTCCGATAGATTAAATTAAAGGATTCCTGGTAGCCCATGCGTTACAAGTCAGTCAGTTAAGTGCCATACGTGATACACGCTTGGGCGATCATGTCTCGAAAGAGACATGACTGACTGGGCAGAAGATTATCCCGCAGTAGGTTGCCATTGCTTTCTGCGGTAGACTGATTGCCGACCAAGGCTATAGAACCCAATCTGTCCTGCTATTTAACCCATAACTGGAAGGAAGAGACGGATTAATACCTTTCTTAAGGGCATTTGCGCGTAAGTGAATACAATGGATTCAACTGGAATTCGAAATCGGCTCCCCGGTTTCTCGTTCCGAGCCGATATCCACTGTACCACAACGCACATCCAGCTCACATATTATAAAGAGCTTTATCTCTATGAAATGTGTGCGATCTTAGGGTTTTTTACGTACAAAATGATCAGGCATGAAATCATTTCTGGCCTTAGGTCTCTGGTTGGGACCCGAAATAAAATCAAAGAAAATAATAATGCGTATCATCAGTCAATGCTTCAATAATAAAAAGAATAATAATCTATCTAAACTTATTTATAAATGGAACTTTCTGTGTGTGTGTGTGTGTGTGTGTGTGTGTGTGTGTGTGTGTGTGTGTGTGTGTCCGTTACCTATAGACTCCGAAACGGCTGAACCGATTTTCTTGAACATTTACACAGTTGTACTATAAGCGTCTGTGAGTGTTCTTAGCTAGGTTTTGTGTCGAGGTACCCCCAATAAATATCGAAAATCGAAAATCGAAAAAATTGGGTTATAGAAGGATTGGTCCGATTTTAATCAAATTTGCTACACTCATAGACAAAGACATAAGAAACGATATTCAGAAGATTCAAGGTTGCAGTTCTTACAATAGTGCAGAAAATCGATCTTTTCACTATTACGTAGCCCCCTGCACATCAGTGGCGTTACTGCCTTGCTCGGGGTGATACGATTAAAAAATATATATATATATAAGCAAGATGTTTGTGTGTGTGTCTCTGTTTATCTGTCTGCATGTCCTTTATACAAATCCACAATTTTTATCCGATTCGCACCAAACTTCACGCAAATATTCTTTAGGCTGAGTCTAAGCTTCAGGACCATGGATTAGTTTTAAAGCTTTCATTACACCCGAGCAACGCCGGGCTATACTGCTAGTACACCATAAGCCAATGCTTCACCATCCCAATAATCATAGGCCAGATTTATCATCAAAGAGATTTTTTTTGACTGATGAATGTAAAATCTTTTCTTTAACGCTATTACTCAGAAGCTTTATTCGTAAATACAGCGATATTTGATCCGCCTACTCTGGACATATCACGACGGATTATTCGCTAGCCTACTTATTTATCCTGTTTCCACTGCGACTATTTTCTCTGGTTATTTATTTTTATTCTGACCCACTAACTATGCGTACAAAAAGAGAAGTGAAAAAATGTCGGTCTATTTCATTCGTGAAATTTATTTTTTGTTCGATATTTTTTTTATTTTTGTTCGATATTTTTCTCTTGTTTGCTAATTTTTAATTTCGTCGCTGAATAGCGTACGTTTTAGATTATGAAAATCCTTTACCTTTTATTTTTAAATAAATCCTTTTTTTTTTTTTAGGTTTTTCTGTGTCAGCTTTTGGAGTGCTTGTCTGTTGTTAGGGTTTGACTTATTTTGTACTGTTACAAGTTCGTGAAATCTAGTTTTGCTGATTGGGGTTTTTTTGCTTCATCGCTACCTTTTCATTGGTAATTCGTCTTGTCATCAGTTATAACGCCGTTTCCACTTCTTCTCTTAGGTTCACAGAAGTCATCTGATGGAGACTTTGGTTGGAGCCAACAAACAGAAGCGATGGTCTTTCCAAACAATAGAGGAAAATGATCGAAAATTTTATAATTGGTAGGATAACAGAAGCAACTGAATCTTTCTCTTTGAATATGAAGAATCACGAAGCAACAAGAAAGGAAGGATTAGCTTGGGATCATATAATGGGAAGTTCCCATCCCCTGGAATGTGATAGAAAGATTCGGGGGATGGCGAGAAAAAAGTGTGCATCAAGTGGGTGGCAGTGGCACATCTGAACCAAAACATGTACGACACATGTACCTGAAGTATATCTTGCCTCCACTTTACAGTGTATCCCATTTATATAACAAATATGGAAATATGGAAATACTAAGATACACATTTGACATGCAATGTAAACTCTAAGAAGATTCAATTACAGGTTGACTATGGATGGATGGCTTAGCGTTTCTATACATTTGATGGAGTGTTAGGGTTGTATTTTGCTACGCAAGTTGGTGAAACTCCCCAAAACTTGGTAACAAGTGCTTTAAACAAAGCTCATTCCCTGGACGCATCCAATCACTCTGGGTTGATTGTTTTCATTATAGGTGGTTCTCCTCAAATTTACCATGAGATTTTTCATTGAGAAAGCATCTATGAACCGCTCATTTGAAGTACATTAAATCTGTACTCTCGACCTATGAAAGTACTAAACAATCGAGATGTTACATTTTCTGCTAGCATGTGTTTTCCGTAATTGGCGTTATGATTTATATTTTAAATTTCATTTGTCGGTTTTTGAGGTTAATTTCTGTCTAATGAAAATGTTTCCTGCTTTTCTTTTTCTTTTTCTTTTTTTAATTTACCTCTTTTCAGGAACCAATCCGCACCTATAAAACGCACTGAAGTCATGAAATATCGGACGTTTTTATCTAGAATTGGAGCACATTACAATTGCCAGTTATTCCTCCTCCTTTCATAGGTGCAGCGGAGGAAGATAGCATGTGAGGCGGAATGATTGAAAGAAAATCAAAGATTTATAAACAGTTTTAAAAAATTCTTATGCCAAAAATAAATATGATTATATATTATATAATATTTATAAATATCTAAGTATAAATAGTTATAAATAATTATTGACCGATTTTATCACTGTAATATTTTTGCATTATATCAAGTATGAAGAATATAGTGACTAGGGTCTGCAAATTGGAGGAGAGAGTTATCAATGATAATGTTCTAACTTCGAATTCGCGGATACCTCCCTTTAACATTTCTCTGTCTTTTTTTTTTAATTTTTAAATGTACTTTTTATCACATAAGATTTGGTGAGGCGCGAGCAAATTTTCTTTCTGAAAATGTGGCCCAGAGAAAAAAAGAAAAGAAAAGGGAAATCACTACTCTAACCTTATCTTGCTTCTGTCTCTCTCTGTTTTTTCTTATGACCGACATTCTGCTACTTTTATTTTTTTAAGCATATCACCCTGAGCAAGGCGGTAACGCCACTGATGTGCAGGGGGCTACGTAAGAGTGAAAAGATTGGAAAAGAGAAAACCGGAAACCACATCCTAAACAGGAAACAAGGGATGCGCCTCTTCACCCGTTCAATAAACGTGGGTGGAGTGTGAACCGGGCGATAGTTTAGTCTATCTACTCCAATTGAAAAAAAAAAGAGGAAAAGAATGGAAATGAGTAAAAGATTGGAAGAGAGAAAGCCGGAAACCACATCCTAAACAGGAAACAAGGGTACAACTACAAATAAACTCTAGCTAACTTGCCTCAGCTGTTATTTAACGTTGTCCTCCTTTTAAAACCGATCTATTAATGATCTTATAAATTATCTATTATACCACTCTATCATTCATCTACTGGTTAATTAGAAGTTATTATCTATTGAAACTTACGTCACAATACATTTATTTGCTTTTTTACGTATATTTCTATGATAGAATAAATAAAGAACACAGCAAGAAATGTATCTTAATGTAACACGTTTCACTTTTATTAAAACATCTTCAGTAATCTGGTTAATGACAACAAAAAATAAATAAATAAAAAAATAAAAAATAAAAAACCCAAAGAGACAGTATACTGGAATGTTGTTTGAGGTTTGATTCTTAACAATCAAATATGTTCTACCTGTAATAAAGCAATTGACGATTATTTTAAATGTAAGTGTATGCATAGGAACGCTTGTCTATTTATTAACTCTCTGACAATCACTCTTATAACTGCTTTACAACTCAACCTCTGCCATACTCTGTATAGGCAGGGTTATATGTACACATCAGGCGAGTCCATTCTTATGTGTAAAAAAGGGTGCTCCCCAACATTCCCTCTCTAGCTTCTGTTTGGGCGGAGTTAGCGTTTTTTCGCTTGGGATCTAATATTCTCAACAGCTTCCAAAATATTCTTTTTTCATCGCGCCAACTTTTTTTGAGAATGACGAGCTTGACTCTTCACTCCTTTGTTGGTTGGTGTGTCTCACTTATTCGCCTGGTTTGCAAATTTTCCCCGTTACTATCGGTGTAATAAATACAGGCTGCATATTTTTCTTTTGCGCGATTTCTGTTGTGAATTTGAGAATACCTCTTTTTTCAATTCTGAAGTTTCCGCCGTCACGCTTTTATTTTTTTTACAACACATGTTAATGGGTAAATTCCATATATTAAATTTCTGCATCCATTCCATTTCTACTAGGTTGTCTGTATTTTTCATCACGTAGATTTTTAGTTTTTTGATTTCTCCCTAAAATTTTACATTCACTATAACTTCGCCTTCGAAATTAATACTTTTCCTCGTTACAGATTTAGCAATATTTTTAGTGTGTAACATGGTCGGCCTGTTCAACATCCGCCATGTCTGTAAATTTATTATTGTTAAGTCTGACTCCGAATCTAATTGCAATTTGATCTTTTATTCACTATTTCCAGTTCTACATATTTTCCTTGTTTTCATACTCCACTCTAGTAGATCTTACCCTACTAGGTTGGTTTTTGTTTCTGCATACCGTTGCTTTATGGCCCATCTTACCACACGCTCGGCAATTTTTGTACTTGAAAAGACAATCTTTAAACCAATGCCATCTACCACATCTGTAACATGCAGAAGGTGGGGGGCTTGGTTTTTATTGGATTATTGTCAAACGTAGTTTTGTATCTCTTTTCTTTATCATTATAATCTTGTTTTCGTTTTGGGGAGGGTACAAAACGTAAATTTCTTTTTACCTTACGAATGTGCGCGACTTCTGACTCTTCGATGCCCTTGCTATCTTTTTTATACTGAGGCATTTCTGGCAATCCTCTGTCAGTTTTTGTAGTGCTAGACCTGGCTTGTTTTGAAGCTTGGTCAGCATTCGTTTTCTCATTTCGCTGTCTTTAGCAGCAACTAGTCCTTGGACAAATATGAGACACTTGAAATTGTCTGGGGTTAGCTCCAACAATTTAAGATCGTCACAGTGTTTGTTGACGATAGCTGCAAATGTAGAATAGTCCTCATTTTCATCTTTTCTGGGATTAAGGCATTTCTACCTTTTATGGAACAACGAGATTGTAGGGCTAAATAACTCCGTGAGACCTGTCACTGTTTCGTCGAACATTAAATCGTTCATTTTTTTTTGGGGGGGGGGAGAGAATATAATCTAAAAACTTAGTGTGTTCGTCCGTACCTAATTTTCTGAGTAAAAGTCTTAATATTTTCTTTTCACCCCAGTGCTGGCAGTCGATATTAAAAATATCTTCATATCGCCTGTAATAATCTTTAAAAATTTTTGTCTTCCTCAATTGAGTATTTAAAAGTTTCAATAGCGTTCCACACAGCATCTTGCGAAAACGTCTCCTCCTTTTCCTATTCCTTTCTAGTGTTGTACTTGTTAATTTTAATAATAGTTCTTGTAATTGTGATTGTATTTCTTGCATTTCCATATATCTTTCTTCATTTGCTTTTTGCATTTCTATATGTCTTTCTTCGCTTCTCTTAATGATTTTCAGTATTCCTTTCTGAAATTCCTCCATGATTTGCTATTTTGATTCCTTTAGAGGGGTTTGATTTTTTAGCTATTGCTTTCTTACAACTAATTTCGAGTTTTTTTTTTCTTCTATCTCTCTGTGATAGTGTCGCTAAATTGTTTGTGGTCGACTTGTTGTTTGAATCCTCGTAGCGAACTTTGTTAAAGTGATTCAGGGTAAGTTCGTCACAAATTTGTTGTGCGACTTGTGTACGAAGTTACTTCGCCAATTTGTTGTTGTCGACTCCTCTGTATGCGAATTTCGAGATCCTCGACGCTAATTTGTTGTTCCTTGGTGTTTTACGGGAGTTCGCGTTCTTTTGTCGCCAATTTGCTTTTGACGACTGATGTAAAAAGCATTTTTTCTCCGCGTGAACTTGTTTGAAATCCTCGTCGCCAATTTGTTGCTGCGACTGACGTGGAAACGTATTTTTTCTCCGCGTGAATTTGTTCGAAATCCTTCGTTGCCAATTTGTTGTGGATTCTTGTTGAGAAACGACACAAAAATAACAAATAATAAAAACAGATATGGAGATAGAAAAAGGAGTTATATTGAACAAAAATGTACAAACTGGAACACGGGTTAGTCACTTCAGGAATACTAGTAATACTATTAGTAGAAACAATATATACAGTCTTGTAGTGAAATATGTTCGGGTAATGAGTCTATATCCTTACTGACCAATTGACTTCTTACTAACTCTCTGACAACCACTCTTATATCTGCTTTACAACTCAACCCCTGCCGTACTCTGTATAGGCAGGATTATATGTACACACCAGGCGAGTCCATTCTTATGTATAAAAAGGGGTGCTCCCCAACAATAAACGAAATACATTTCCATTTAAATCTGTAGCGAAATAATGTACACAAGTGTCATTTTTGTGACCAATATGTTTTTAGAAATAAGTACATTAAATACATTTTTTACAAACATATACATTTTTACATTTTTACGTATTTTTGTCTATGTCTTAATATCGTGTTACATTGAGATTACCGCAGTCATAGGCATAATAATCGAATTACTTTAACAGGATTTCTAGAAGTATTACTAATTGTTTGTAGATTCAAAAATTGATAGTGCCGCTAGCAGTACCAGCAGTTAGCTACGGTATAATAACCATTTAAAAAAATGTTTACAAGTGGATTTACTAAAATAATCAATTTATAAAATGGCGAAGAGCTAAGCATCTGTGCTTTAGGCAAGCCAGTGATGTGTTTAAGTACATGTCAAGAATTAATTGATGTGTTCATGAAACGAATTAAAAAATAATTACAGCTGGAGTTACTCAACAATGATCAATTTATCAAATGGTGAAGAACTGAGCATTTGTACTTTAGACAAGCCAATGATGTATTTAAGTATATGTCAGGAATTAAATACACACAAAATAACTAACATTAAGAACATTAAGAAGGAATCTATTCAACCTTATATTTATGCTATTCTCCGAGTCGAATAAGTAAACGGAGTTGACGAAAAATGTTGTACGTTGAATAGACACACTTTCTAATTAGGCACTTATTATTAGGTTGCAGCTGTTAGTTGATTCAGTCAAATGAAAAAAAAGTCACGCCCTATAAAACTCTACGTCTTCTGTTATATAAAAGTTATGTAAACAGAGATTCATTGTGGAGCGATGGTTATGAAGCATGCCTAGTCGACCACTGAATAATGTAGTGAATTTGATCCATCCAGCATGTTTCATATTTGTGTCGTTGAATCATTCTATTAATATAGTAAGTAATTAAGAACCTTTGAGATAGGGTTGGTTGGTTTTACGAAATATTAACATTTGTTTCGTTATCTAGTGTTGAAATGAGGATTTTTATTATTTTATATAGGCCACCCTGGCTGTCTTAAAAAGGCGGCTTTGGCGCATTCGGAGGCGCTTGTCTCTATTACCAGTGGTAGTGCATAAGAGCAATTCGACAATCGCATTGACTTCTTTTTGTATTGCAGAATGCCTACATTACAATTTAGACAGGGTTCTGGAGAAAAAGGTTATGGGCCTCCCTGACTGTCTTAAAAAGGCGGCTTTGGCGCATTCGGAGGCGCCTGTCTCTACTACCAGTGGTAGTGTATAATAGGGCATTGTAATAGCTGCCATATAGGGCTGGAACTTGTAGATACCACTTTTGAGGTCAAGAGTACAAAATAAACTGTGTTTGGCTATTTTCTCCATCATCTCGTCTATTCTTAGCAGAGGATAGGCACTCGGCAAAGTAAACTGGTTTATTGTTTAGGAATAGTTGTTTATCGTTCGCCTTTTCTATTCTCAGAGAAGACTACCAAGGCTTGGGTTCTCCAAGGCGATTGGCTTAGTTCAATTATATTTTCCTTCAACATACGAGTAACTGTTTTATCCTCTGCCGTGTGTAATCTAGATTTAGTAGCTACCGGTTTACAGTCCGGTGTTAGATTTTTGAAGAGAGCTGGATACGGCATTCTTATGGCTGCTAAGTCGCAGACTTTAACGGGTAGCTTAGAGCATCCAAAGAGTATTTCTACAAATGAATGTTGACGCAAGAAGTTCTCATAATATTAGATTGCAGCATAAAACTTTCATTAGTAGACCTTATTCCTTGGTATAAAGTAACTTTTACTTGGAAATCAACTAATCAGTATCCAACTAGTATTTGCATGGAAAGAGATGAGCTAGCCATCGCCACTTTGTTTAGGCATGGATAAGTTATCCACGAATTTGCTTTCGCAATACTTGCTTTAAGGAAGTTTTTTTTTTTTTTTTTTTTTTACTTTTATAAACTTTAGCCCAATGTAAGTGCTCTTCAAATGTACATCTTTCGCCTTTTCTAGCGGGGTATAATGACTTTGCGTGTGTCTTGCCTCCACAGTAAAAAATACAAAAACGTGAGTTTATTTAAGGTTGATAGTTGTGGAGAGCCTAGTGTTTCATACGATGAGGGGGTGGGTAAAATAGGTGAAAAGGTCTCTGACGTTACTGAAAATCTATCATACTTTTTAATATTTTGTTCTGCTAAATATAATACTCTTGCCTGATCATAAACCTGCTGTAACATTCAGTTAGTTAAGTGCCATACGAGATACATGCTTGGGCGATCATGTCCCGAGAGAGACATGATTGACAGAGCAGAAGATTATCCCGCAGTAGGTTGCCATTACTTTCTGCGGTAGACTGCTTACCATCAAAGGCTATAGAACCCAATCTGTCCTATTATTTAACCCATAATTGGAGGGAAGAAACGGATTAATACCTTTCTTAAGGGTATTTGTGCGTAAGTGAATGCAAAGAATGCAACTGGAATTCGAACTCGGCTTTCCGATTTCTCGTTTCGTGCCGATATCCACTGCACCACAACGTGCATCCAATACTACAACGCATATCTGTATGGTCACTAATGAAACGAAGACTTATCCTTTCTTGTAACATCTAGCACACAAAGTCTACTCGCCGGATTTGCGAAGACAAGAGAACACTCCACATTCAAAGATTTGCTCACGAGGCAGAAAATACTTCTTGAGCATCCATCAAAATATATTGAATAGAAGACAAACCTCGTCGACAATGCATTTATAGTCGCAAGTTGAAAACCGGGTTTCCTGTACACAATATGCATCCACTCCGAGACGCTGAAGATCGCGAGTGAGATCGCTCAGCGAGCTTGAACGACAGCTTCCATTACATTTTTAATGGAACTGTTACGGATATAGATATAGATAGCCACACACACACACACCTACACACATGTATTGAGATTGGTCTCCGCGTGGAGATGGTCACATGGGAACCTAAAGTCAGCTTTGGGATAGACATGAGGTCGTGAAGCAGCAAGAGCTAGAATCCGCGCCAAAGTCAAGTCACGTGGAAAGCAGAGATTGGAAATTAGTTGCAGATCAGATCTTGGGTTAGCAAGTCACGCTTGCTGAGCGCTGATAACATATAAATGAAAAGGAAAACGCATTTGAGATAATGGCGTAATTTAACCAATTCATCTTAAGCAACTCCGGATAAGAAAAACGAACTTATAAATTCTTATTCGTTAAGACAAAAAGAAGCCGAAGCCGAATCGTTTGTCAAGGAAGAAGGAATGATAGCGACGAAGAGAAGATAAGAGAAGAAACAGTAATGTTATTTATATGCTGATTCTTATTTGTTAAAAGAAGAGAAAGAAGGCGAAACCGAGTTGTTTATCAAGAAAAGAAAGAAAGATAGTGACGCAGAGAAGATAACGTGTGAACGAAGAGATATTGAAGAGAAGAAACCTCAGAATTGTTTGAGTGCAGAAAATACGACGCTTGTTTGAAAAAAGAAATAAAGAAGAGTGCGGATATTTCAGATATTTGTATGCTGAAAATACGACAGTCAATTGAAAGAAAATAGAGACTGTCACAGATACACACATTTCAAGTGGACCGTGTTTGAGTCCGAAGTTATATAAAGAAAGAAGAAGAAAGAAAAGGAAAGACATTAAAATAAGAGAGAAGGAACTGACATAAAGATAAGTTATTATTTTCTTAGGCCCATGTTAGAAGACGCATACACTTCCACGAATATTATGTTACCACAAGGATCATACCACATGTGCTCATAATTATATGGTTCTCCCCGTTTTATTTTGTGTTAATCTCTTGAATTCGTGTTCACCTGTATTCATTCATTTTTGTTGATACTTGTCGTAAATTCTTATTTCGACTGAGTTGGGTATTTAAATATCTACAACTGTCATCACACCTGTATTCCCATCCTTCTCTTGCTCCTTTCTATCTGGTTCGTCTTCCTCTTCACTCTCTTCTACTTAATCTTTTTACTCTTATGTAGTCCCCTGCACATCAGTGGCATTACCGCCTTGCTTGGGGTGATACGATTAAAAAAAAAAGAAGAAAAATGTTTGCCGATACAATATCCTCATCTTTGTTTTTGTTATGACAACATTTCAGCTTTAATCAGTGGTGGCACCCTAAATGTCCAGGAACCGGTTCTATAAAGCCATGTATTCTTTAGGAATCTATTCCGTTTATTTGCATTTCAATATGAGAATGGAAGCAAATCACTTTATAGTATTAAAAAGAATGAAGTCATTTTGATAATTTAATAGAAAACATTTATTTATTAAGATATTTCCAGACTGAAATTCTGTTCTCATCATATTTCTGTTCTACATTATGATGCTTTATGACTCTAGGGTCATCAGCTGTGTTATGTTTTCTTAGCCACATTCGAACGGAATCGTTGCAGTTCTAAAGATCCACTGGAAGACTTACTGTGACACGATAACTAGGCGTATATTAAGGTGCTTTGCAAAATATGTATTTTATTATAATAGATTAAAATAGAAAATGGTTAAGAATAGAAAATAGTTTAAAAACATGTTTAACAAAAGTGAAAAAGAAGAGGAAAAATAAATAAATAAATGCTTTTTCTTTTATGAGGAAAATTGTGGAAGAGAAAAGGGTATAAGATTACTGTTAAATACAGTCTTCCGGTAAATATTTGACTCAATGATTTAATGTGATAAGAGATAAAGTTCAGGAAATAGGTTTTTGAATGACCAGGTCAAAAACTGTCTTTACTGTATCTTGACCACACATTAAGCATTTTCCAGCGGAAGCTTTATTAAGATAAAAAGATAAAAAAAAAAAACCCTGGAAAAATACTAAGTCTAAGTGCATACCGGAGGTCTGCCGGGATGTTTACACATCAAAAGAAGGCAAATTTAAGTACCTTGAAATTTTGGACTTACAGTCGCCAATGCTTATCTTTTAGTTTTGTTTTAGCCTGGGGTCTGTAGTCACTTCCGGATTGTTTTAAATAAATACAGGTGATATTTCCGAGCCGACCAGACAATCAGATCAAGTGAATTAGTTGAGTTAAGTTAGTTAGTTGAGTGAGTAGAAACTTCGTTCGTCTTGAGTCGGTCAGTTTGGATTTGATCTCCATTAATTAGAGTTAGAGCTGAGAGTCACATTCGCCTGCCCCAACCGAAAAACTAACTCTAAACGAAATAAAGCATCGTTTCAACTCATCCAAGTTGTGGAAGTTCGTTCCTTATAGTTTAATCTTGTACCCCCAGCTTGAGGCTCCGACATTTTCAACAAACTTCCGGCAAACATCACAGCGTGGAGAACGGCCGCCGGAGAAATTGTTCGGACCGTCCGTTGGGGTGTTACACTTACCAAATTTTTAACTACAAAATTTGCCACATTTTTAACTTCCAAACGGTCGAGGGCATGTATCTACTAAAGTTTCCCTAAGCGCGCGTACGAGCGTAGCCTAACTAACCTTTGACCTAAACCACGACTATTAATATATAAGATTATTTTTGGATAATCAAAAATATCGCTAAGTTTCTATAATTTTGAAAATCGGTTCGCGCAAACCAATAGGATGCCACCGCTGGCTGTAATGCTTGAATTATCCTATTATTGATTCTTGTCAGGTAATCGAACTTGGTTATCGAGCCAGAAAAATAATTTCGACTGAAACTATATTAATATCATTTTGGGTGGCTATGGTATTTTATCCAGGGAGCAATGGTCATCCCCGAGCGTATATGTGAAGGAGCGTAATTTTTCGTCCGGCGAAAAAACATCGTCTATAGCTTAATTTAAGCATGAATACCAGCTTCGTAAGATAATAAATTTTATTGAATGTAAAACGAAGGTAATCTATAAGATCTCGTTTTTTTTTTGTCTGTTTCATAAACCGTAGACAATACCATAAATGAACGACTTTCCAAGCGAGCCCCATAACTGAAGGATAGATACGACATTGCATTAAAAAATGGATGACATGAATTTCAAAACGATTTGCAAATAATGTAAGTCTATTTATTTTATGTCAATTATTTCCAGTTTTACGATTATGATATTGGGACTTTATATTTACCCGTATAAAGTGGTTATTGATTCTTTGTTACTACTATTCAGAGGAAAATATTTCAGGAGTAACTGGAAAAGATGGACGCCAAATTCGTATTCACTCCGGGTTGCTGAAAACCATTCTTACGCCACTGCCTCTGGTCCACAAGGAGTCAGCAAGCAAGAAGGAAAAAAACTGAACCTGCTTAAAAGCCTCAGAAGGCGATTGTTAAACTGGATGTTAAGTCATTTGAATAATGAATAATATTTTTAACATCGTTAAAATTTCTTTACTAGTTATAAATTTACCTTATACACTTGCAAAGTATAACTTTTAGAAGACTTTTTCAATTCACACATTTATAATATGTGGCCAGTGAAATCAAAACTTCACAGTTTAAAGAATTTTCAAAACCATGACATCAATAATAGTAAATAAAAAAAATATATTCAATAAAATTCCAGAAAACTGAGAATTTGCATCAAATAGAAATTGTTTTCAAAAATTGCAGCTGAACACGAAAAACATGCGAAAGTGGAAAAATGAAAGACTTTGAAACCAGAAAAAATTGCATTTGTGACATTGACATGTCTTAAAAGATTTAAAAAACAACAACTTCAACCCCAAGAAAAAGAATTCTTTTAAAATCTATTCACTCTGGAAGATTTTAATTCATAGTGGTGCATGGTTATAATAAAATTCCAACTTCATTTAGAATTTAAAGTTAGATTTATGATTTTCCGATATATATTCTTACAATATGAAAAATTAAAGTTTTTTTTAAAAAATAAATGTAGAATTCATTTCGAGGAAATAGAAAAAAGAATTTAAAAGATTAGGAAATTTGCATAAAATAATTACAGCAGGAAAATAATGATACGTTTATTTTATAGAAAAAACAATTCCCTACAAAATTATGTACACACACACACACACACACACACACACACACACACACACACACACACACACACACACACACACACATATATATATATATTAAATAAAAAGAGAAACTGCATATGTTTTTCGATAAAATTTATTGTATTTTATTTTTTATATTCTGCTAGACGTGTTTCTGCCCTCGCGACCTTCATCAGGCAGAGGGTGGTTGTTTTCACATATTAAAACGGATTAATTATCGTTATAATCTCTGTTTTCAGTCATCGTCTTGTTTTCACACTTTCTTGTACTCGGGAGGGATTTTTTTTACCGCTTTAAGGGGTAATGAAATAATTTAGGATGGTGTCGGACGAAAGTTTTGTTTTTATTAATTTTTTAAAATTTATATATACACAGACACACACAAACGTATATATACATATATACACACTTCCTATGTCGTGTAGAATTTCGTGTGTGTACCACTGCGTTCGTTATTGCTAGTATGCCATTTTCGTTCCCATTGTAGAACTTAGGGCAAAAAAAAAAAAAAGAAATTTCTCGAAGCACTAGGGGGATAAGAACAACTACAAATTAATCGACATCAACAGGGATAAAAAATATTATATAAAAAAATAACAAACAAACTCTGCACAACATACAATAAGGTATTAACAAGAAAATAAAAGGATTTCCTATTAAACTTCATACAAAAACTAACAATTTTTACGAACTACCAAAAGTTCACTAATCAAGTAAAATAAAAAACAGCTACCCAGACACAAAAATCTTAATGCCTTAACACACGAAATCACAGTGACTTTACATTCAGACCCAGAGTAGCAGGACCAGCCTGTCCAACGAATAGGCTCACTAACTTTGTGGTGATACCGTGCAAAGCAAGGGACCGGATGTTTGCCCTCAGAGATCCAGAAAGCAAATGACCAAAACTGGTCTTTGCGCACCCGGCTCCACGCATATGTCCGGCAGAAAACAAAAAATGAATAAATATCAAATTCCTGTTCACGAGCTTACGCGAATTTTAGTTATCGCCCAATGGGAAGCCCAGAATTAAATACGGGTGTGAATTCCCAAATGACCTGCTGGGACCCACAAAGACGAAATAAAAAGTCGACACAAAAAGCATCGCCAGTTGAGAAAGTACGAGAGTAATTAGCACGTCCTTTGACCACGTCAAGCGATCATGCCATGCTCGCCTCGCCTTTCCCTATCACTGTTCCCTGAGCTACTTACCCGACCAAAGGAGCGGAGACATCAAAGACAGTCCTAGCTAACAAAGGCTCACACATGCTTACGCACAAACTCTCTTTTCAGTATTTATTGTTATGAACATTTTAACGTCCGTTGGACCCATCCTAAAAACATTTTATTTGTAAAAGAACCTTAATTGATATATGTGTATATATAAAATGTTGTTTCTATACTCAATTTCATTTTCTTGTTTTATAACCCCTTTTATAACTTATAATGGGCTATCTACTAACGAGGCCAAATTCAGTTAATCTGTTTCTACATACAACTACGTTTCGCTAGAACGGATAACTTAATAGACACAATACTACAACAATTCACGTAGCAAATTAAAAGCTACATTGGAAGTAATATTCACAATCTTAGCTTCATAGCACAAAAATAGATCAGGGAACACTTATGGCAACATTTGACATCAGTAACCTATATAGCAACATACCACATGAGTTAGGTAAACAAGAAATGTCATTCTGGATTGAAAACATCCAGAAATTTTCCACCCTAGATTCACCAAAGAATTCATCATCGATAGTATAGACCTAATTCTAAAACAATAATAACTTTGAATTTGACAGCAAAAACTACATCTAAGCCCTAGGTACTGCAATGGGACCGAAAATGGCACCAACATATGCCACCCTATTATTAGCTTACCTAGAGGAGAATCTATACGAAATTATAAAACAAATGTATGGGGATTATATGAAAACCCACTTCATTAAATCTTGGAACTGATACTTAGATTATTGCTTCATTTTCTGGAAATCCCCCCGAGGCGATATTAACCATTTTCACACTCTACTCAAGAACTCACACAAAAATCAAAATCACCCTAGAATATAGTCTTCACA
>JBBBDQ010000382.1:3132500-3315000 GCA_037127315.1 Ascarosepion bandense
ACAAAAAGACCCACAACATCTGATGATTCTACAGAATTCTTGCTACCATGGTAATCCTCGGAATTCGATTTTATCCATTGTTCGTTGTTATGTTTTTAAAGTAAATATCTAACCGTAGAATATACTTCCGTTAGTAAGCCTTACCTATTATCATTATGCTGTCATTTTTCATCATATTTTCATTTCTACTATGGTCGCACTACCTACCAAGTCTGCGGGAAGACCTAAGGCAGGTCGTGGTGTGTTGTTATGGCTCCATTTCATGTTTTTTCTATCTTCCCCATCATCCCTAGCATTACATAGACAAAGTTCTTCTTAGTGTGTGGACTGTACTTAATAAGACAATTTTTTATATATTTCTTAAGCTGGGGTTTCTAGGGATTCTTTTAATGTGTTGTTTTGTTCCATTTTTTTTTCATTCCAAGTGCACCTACTATCACTAGCATGACTTGTTTTCAATTTCCACATTTTTTCTATTTCAATTTCCAGGCCTTTATATTTTGACAGTTTTTCTAATTCCTTGGTTGCTATGTTACAATCCGCTGGACAAGCCATATCAATTAATAGACAAGTTTTTTCTTTCTGGTTTTTAACAATAATGTCCGGCCTATTTGCTTCAATTTTTCTGTCTGTGTAGATGGTGTAATCCTATAGAATGGTGACATCTTCTATTTCTGTAACCGGTGCTGGGTAATGTTTATACCAGTGTTTGTTTACAGATTTTCCATAGGGTTTGCATATTTTCCAATGTAAATATTGTCCCACTCTATCGTGACGATTTTTATATTCATTTGGGGCAAGTACAGAACAACCTGAGATTAGATGGTCTATTGTTTCTTAGTGTTTATCACAGAACCTGCATTTTGGATCCACATTATTATGTTTAATATTTGCCTGAAAGTTTCTAGTGAAAAGACTTTGGTCTTGCGCTGCAAGAATAAAGCCTTCAGTCTCAGACTTTAATCCAGATGCACGTAACCATCGATGAGTATTAACTTTATCAACATTGGATTTATTGGAACGTTCTGGATATTGGCCATGCAGAGGTTTGTCTTGCCAGCGTTGTTTCATCTGTTCAAGAGCTTTATCTATGGCTTTCATTTTCATATTTTTTGCCGCAATAATTGGTTCTTGGCTTCTGTTTTGTTTTTCTACAGAATCTACTAACTGTAAATCTTGTTTATATTTACTGTCTTCTTTTATTATTGAATATTTTTTCTTTCTTTCTCCATGTTGCTTGACTAATTGTATCATCCAGTCCTTTGTTGTTTCTATGTATGTTAGTAAGCCAATAGTTGTTGTCTTGTATGACAATTCTAGCTGAATAAGACCCCTTCCACCTTCTTTACGGGGTATGTATAGACGGTCTACATCAGCCTTTGGATGATGCATCTTATACTTAGAAAGTAGCTTTCTTGTTTTAGAATCCATTCGCTTGATGTCGTTTAGAGTCTTGTTTAAGATGTTGAAACTATATTGGACAACTGGAATTGCAAAGCTATTAATGGCCATAATTCTGTTCTGAGAATTCAATTCAGTTTTTAATATCAGTCGCAGCCTTCTATAGTACTCTTTATGCACTATTTCTTTCATTTTTTTATGGTGAATGTTTTCACTTTCATATACACCTAGGTATTTATAAGCTTCTTCTGGCTTTAATTCTTTTATTGTTACAGCAGGGTCTAGGCTAATTGAGGATGTTTGTTGTAGTGATCCACGTAAAACTGTAGCTTTAGCACATTTATTCAAATTGAATTTCATTCCAATGTCTTTGCTGAAGCATTTTACAGTTTGCAGAAGACCTTCCAGCTCATTATCATTCTTAACATACAACTTTAAGTCATCCATGTAAAATAGATGGCTTACTTTCTTTTAGGGTTTTTTATAACAACATTCTGTCTTGTTAAGTTGACTGGTTAGTGCTATTAATGATATGCCGAATAGTAAGTTATTATTATTATTATTATTATTATTATTATTATTATTTACTCCTTTCATAGTTGAGCACTCTCTTCATTTACTTTTTTGAAACCATGGAAAAAAACAAACTTTAAAATATCCCTAAAAACATTTCAATCCCTCACAAACGGGATTATTTCTTCAAATCTAAACTTATTTATAAATGGAACTTTGTCTGTGTGTGTGTGTGTGTGTGTGTGTGTGTGTATGTGTGTGTGTGTGTGTGTGTGTCCGTTACCTATAGACTCCGAAACAGCTGAACCGATTTTCTTGAAAATTTACACAGTTTTACTATGAGCGTCAGCGATTGTTCTTAGCTAGGTTTTGTCTCGAGCTACCCCCGATAAATATCGAAAATCGATAATCGAAAAAATCGGGTTATAGCTGGAGTGGTCCGATTTTAATCAAATTTGATACACTCATAGACAAAGACATAAGAAACGATATTCAGAAGTTTCAAGGTTGCAGTTCTTACAATAGTGCAGAAAATCGATAATATATATATATATATATATATATGTATGTATATAATTAAGGAATAGGGTTGTTCCAACGAGAGTAATTAGTATAAAATAAAAAGTGTGAGAAGCCGTGAACGTTTTCTTTAAAATATATATTTATTGTTTGGTATTCATACAAGTTATGGAGTATTAATTTGTCATGATTTGCACTACACGTGTTTCGAGTCTAAAATTGACTCTCTTCAGGCGAACAAATTCGTTGTTTTACGTTTGGGTTTCTCTGAGTATCTGATCATTCTGTTTAAAGTTAATAGGAAGTATGTGAAAAATAAGAACAGTAAAAAAATACAAAAATTTAGAACAGTAAGAAAATAAAAAAAGTATATAATAAAATAAATTAAATTAGAATAATGTGAGTTCAATGCTGTTTGAATCGTCTCTTTTCTCTGTCAGCATGTTTCCTATATATACATAAGGCAAGATATTTGTGTGTGTGTCTGTTTATTTGCCTATATGTCTGTATTTTTTTCAGCCCTTTTATTTTAGTTTTTGCTTCGGATTTGGCTCTAAGTAGCTATAATTGTAGTTCTTAGTCTCAGCCATGATACCATTTACTCAGAGGACTTATTTAGCCTTCAAAATTCAGTTTACGATGAAAAAAACTTATTTGATATCGATACCAGGAAATCAAAATTTGACTTACATCCATTCATTTTTCTTTCAGTCTACGGTTTCGCTTTAACTGGAAACAACTATTGGTTTTTAGTCTTTCGTGCCAACGTTCAAAGAGTCTGAGCTTCAGGACCATGAATTAGTTTTAAAACTTTCATTACACCCGAGCAACGCCGGACTATATTATTCAGTCAGTCAGTTAAGTGCCATACGTGATACTTGCTTGGGCGATCATGTCTCGAAAGAGACATTACTGACTGGGCAGAAGATTATGCCGTAGTAGGTTGCCATTGCTTTCTGCGGTAGACTGGTTGCCATCAAACAAATATGTCCTGTTATTTAACCCATAACTGGAGGGAAGAGATGGATTAAATACCCTTTGTAATATATTACTTTGAATAGCAGAGTTGACAGGTACATCCGGTCGTAGTTAAGGTTAACAAAGACCATGGGTCATTGACAAATATATCCGGCAACAACAAAGAAATGAAAAAAATAAAAACATACGACAACCAGTTTGAAAGTGATGGCCAGATTGGATGCGGTTGACAGATACATCCGGCCATAGACAAAAGTCAACAAAGAACAAGACGCGCAAATAACAAAGTCAACAAAAAGCAAGACGCGCAATTACCCTTGGGAAAGGGTATTTGCGCGTAAGTGAATGCAAGGAATTCAGCTGGAATTCGAACTCGGCTCCCCGATTCGTCGTTACTACTCGTTAGTCCATAAAACTGAGGACTTAATTAGAAAGATGAGATAGAAAGCCTATTTCTTCCTTAGCAAAATAATTTTTTTTCGACGGAACACAGCAATTACTATGGATTTGAAAACTTGAAAGCTGCTCCCCTCATTGATATGTTTTTATGTTTGAATATGATTTTTTTTTCAAACAATTAACAACATCAAATTCAACAAACAAAATCCAATTTCCGGAAAAAAATTGAACTCTATTGTTAGAAATATTAACACTTCCGACAAAATATTTTCAAGTTCTTACAAAACAGATAACTACTATATAATTACACTGCAGTACTATAATTCTCTATTTACTAAGAACCTAACCAAGAATTATAAAAAAAGTTAATATTTGCACTAATAGTATAGTTGGCAACATTAATATTACTAGTAAAACTACAAAATAAATAATGAAAATTACATCTACGGCGGAATATATCTCTCAACCACCCTTGTTCTTTGTTGATTTTTATGTATCTGTATCTGTCAACCGCATCCGATCCGGTCATCACTTTCAAACCGGTTGTCGTATGTTTTTATTTTTTCATTTTTTTTGTTGTTGCCGTATATATTTGTCAATGACCCTTTGTTCTTTGTTGACCTTACCTACAACCGGATGTACCTGTCAACTCTGCTCTTTAAAGTAATATATTACAAAATCACTTTGTGTGACGAGCTTTCCAATTCTTGCCTAGCAGTAAACATTGTTGGATATATACTTAATTAGTTTAGCTTATAGCACAAGGCCGCAATTCTAGGGTGCCCAAATGAGAATCGAAATCGTTACACTAGTAATTCGGTCTGCGAGAAGAGCTTGTTAAACATGACGCAAATGGAAGACACTGAAGAATTAATGAGAATGACTTTTTGTAATATAATTTTATACTCTGCAGATGACATAAATAGATCAGTAATTTGTAATAATCATCTTTTAAATTTGGTTTCGAGATCAAAGCGAGAATTAATTTAGACGCAGTCGTTACCTTTGGATAGTCGTTGACATCTTCCAGTATTTTGTTGCGACAGTCGTTGTGGTACAGTGGATATCGGCTCGGAACGAGAAATCCGTGACTTTACCCTTCAGCTGTACGTTAAATAGCCAGACAGATTGGGTTTCATAGCTGGGGTTAGCAACCGGTCTACCGCAGAAAGTAATGGCATCCTACTGCAGGAAAATATTCTGCCCAGTCAGTCATGCCTCTTTCGAGACATGATCGCCTAAGCGTGTATCATGTATGGAACTTCACTGACTGACTGAAAAGTCGTCTATAACGGCCTCTGCGAAGTAACTGGTTATAATTTATGTAAAATTGCCATAATAATTTTTTAGTAATAAATAAATAAATAAATAAATAAATAAAAAACTGAATTAAATCTAATCGGCTGTTAGACAGATTAGCAAGGCTGGAACCTAAATTGATTGACGGGTTATCACACGAAAGTGCTAGTTATCGACTGTTAAGATATTCAGTTGACAAGAGCTCTATTCTTTATTGTCGAGTTATCTATGACATTCATGAGCCTATCAGGCCAACTATCACAGCCCTGCATCAAGATCGGAAGGTCATTAGGTTGACATTCTGTGTCATAACATAGCTGTTCAATGAAATAAGTTGCAGAGCAACCAGCCGATCTTGCACCATAGTTGACTGTAATCACAAAAGTCTGCAACGTTATCAGTCCGGATCTGACATCTCGACTTCATTTACGTTTCCACCGATGTCATGTAGTTTTTACAGTACCTTTTCTATAAATATTTATAATGGCGATTTTTCTGATGTGCTTTCCTCTTTGGCACATGACCTTCACGGATTTAAGCCTTGTAGGGCAATGGATATCAGCAGGGAACAAGAATCGGAGAGCTGATTTCGAATTTCAGTTGAATTTTTTGTTTTATAATCATATCATCTCAAGCAAATCAGTATACTGCCACTTGTGCACAGGCGGTTACATAGGAGGAAAGTTATGAGAAAGAGTGACACCTTATAGGGCGTGTCAGGAAGTGGGTACGAGAAGGACGAGAATACTGATGAGAGTGGAGTGGACGGAAAAAAGAGCATGAGAGAGAGGATGTAAGTTAGTGAGCTAGGAGATGACTATTGACTTTACATTTAAATTCTTGGAGATGGTAGCTGTCGGGAAAACAAGTAAACGGAAGAGAATTCCACAGGCGGGAAGTGCGAGAAAAGAAGCTGAAGGATTAGAATTTGTTGCAAATACTCTTAGGGAAGGTATTAATTCATCTCTTCTCCCTTCAGCTATGAGTGAATAGCAGGACACATCGGGTTGGCAACCAGTCTGCCTCAGAAAGTAGTTGAATAGCAGCACAAATCTTGAGGCGCAACCAGTCTACCTCAGAAAGTGGTTGAATAGCATCACAAATCTTGAGGCGCAACCAGTCTACCTCAGAAAGTAGTTGAATAGCATCACAAATCTTTAGGCGCAACCAGTCTACCTCAGAAAGTGGTTGAATAGCATCACAAATCTTGAGGCGCAACCAGTCTACCGCAGAAAGAAATGGCAACCTACTAGGAAAATCTTCTGCTTAGTCAGTCATGTTTTTTTGAGACATGATCACCCAAGCGTATATCACGTATGGCAATTAACTTGCTGACTTACTAGATTGGCAACAAGAGCTCATAATTTCACTTTTTAAATTTCTAGATGTAACCTAAGTTTTACGCTAATTAATAGTTTATTCTTTATCACTTCTCGTGGAACTCTCTTGCTTTCCTGTCAACTACGATTTACAAAAATTTTAATGCAGCGTCAATCGTCATCTTCTGTTTTTTTTTTTTTGTTTGTTTTTTGTTTGAAATTTTGTTCTTTTATTGTCCTTTCTCCTCAATAGCGTTTTTTCAGTTTCTTTTTCTCTCAGTAACTCCTTGTTCCTTAGTGGATTTATCGCCTTTCTTGGGACGTAATAATAAAGAAAAACTACACGAAAACCACTGAGGAATGACTAATACTCATTTTAAAAGAATCCGTTTACATATAATTCACCTTTGTTAGAATAAAAGTGGAAAGAAAAATATAATTCCCACGCTTTATTTTACAACACCGCTACGCTTTAACTGCAGCTTTTGAAGTAATGGCTTCTATTCTGTCTTGATATTTATACATTATTAAGCTATCTCCAAGGAAGATTCTTTCGTTATATGTGCACTGCAGTCTTCATTTTCTTAAATTTTCGAACAAAGCGACCAGAGCTTGCTTTTTTTTTACCCCTCCCGGTTCCATTTCATCAACTGTCCTCGTTGAGAAATTCAATCTGACTAACTCTTCGCTTTCCCAGTACGAGGTCCTTCTGTTGCCCTCCAGTTAAGTTGACCTCGATACTATATTTCAGAGTGGAGTATTCGTTCGCGCTCACTCCTACTCACGTTAAGTAGGTCATTTACTACATCCGTCTTCTCGTGGGGATTTGGATAAATAATTCAACGCATCATTCTCTGTTTCTATCGTCTGCTTCTTTCCAAAAATGTTCGCTACATATTTCTTTATTTATATGACTCTCCGTTAGAAATTAATTAACTATGTTGACGTGGTGAACACACCGTAGTTAAACCCAAATATAGCGTCTGTCTATCTATCTATCTATCTATCTATCTATCTATCTATCTATCTATCTATCTATCTATCTATCTATCTATTAGAAGCCGTTGTTTTCGTCTGACAGTTTTCGTACATGGCCATTGAAATCAAAATTTCAAATTAGAATATTTTCGAAAACCACAAAGTTAATGTTAGCTTTGTTATTTATTTATTTATTTATTTTTAAATATGGCATGATCAAAATTATTGGGGGTGGACCTAAAAGAGACTACCACCACCTTTAAATTTGATGTTTTTAATTTTTTTTTTTTAACTTTTTTCCAAAACAGTCTTACATAAAGTTTCCAATTATAAAAAAAAATTGAAAAAATTTCAATATTTAAACAATTAGGTGTGTGTGTATGTGTGTGTGTGTGTGGGGGGGGGGGGGGCTCAGTTTCTCCTACAACGTTATAACGGTTATAGTAAGTCGATCCTCTATTTTGGAACCATTCGCGTTGGGTCGCTTTGTTTTTTTGTTTTGTTTTGGGACGAGTTGTTGCTCTTGTTTTTTGTCTTTTTTAAGTTTTCTTCAGTTCTTACGATGGCATCTTCCTCGGAAACTCTCCAAGAATGGCTTTATTCAAAAATTTCGGAAAGGATTCAGTTGTTGAATATGCGCAAACAAAAAAAAAAGTTTATGTCACATGATCGATTTTACTATAAGGTTATAAACTGAGTGCCCCCCAAATTGTTTACATATTGAAATTTTTCCAATTACTTTTTTTGTCAATCGGAAAGTATTGGGTGTAATCGATAAGATTGAACTGAAAAAAGTAAAAAAAACAAAAAACAAAAAACATGAAAAACAACAAATTTAAAGGTAGTGGTAGTCCCCTTCAGGTCCGCCTTATTGGGGAAGAAAGAAAGAATATTTTCGCTGAGAATTTATATGAGAGACGATTTTCAAAAAATTACAATGGAAACCTGAGAATTAGTAAAAATGAAAGACTTCACCATGGAATTAAAAAGAAAATGCAATTATAATAATACATCCATATCTGCTTTACTACAAGAAACAATAAAATAATTTCATTAACTTTAATAATATCATTCGAACAAACTACGCTATTTTTCGAAAACTGGAATATTTTTTAATTTATATTATTTTCTATAATGATAACATTGATCTGCTTTGTATTTAGCGATTCTTGATAAAATACAAAGAATCTGCAATGTCAGGGACGTGCGGGGGAGTGGGGCTGCAAGTTCTCTAGGGGCCGCAAGGCCCGGGAAGCCGCAAGGCTCCTTGGTTCCGCAGATCTAGTGTAATGAAAAAAAAAATTAACAAAATAATTATTAGCATTAACTGGAAAATTATTATCATACTAGTATGTTGAAATAGACATCTATCAACTCGTCTCGCTGTCCCTCTCTCTTTCTCTCTCTCTTTATATATATATATATATATATATATATATATATATATATATATATATATATATAATCTTTGATAGAAGCCTTCATGGCTCCGAAGAGGCCGCAAATCATTTGTAATAAAAAAAAAGAAAAAAAAAAAAAGTAAATTGAAAGAGAAATAGATTATAGATATCTGTTTCAGCATATATAAAAACTAGCTAAAAATTGTGAAAACGTTCGTAATTTATAGCTTCAAAACGTCAATTCCGCGATTTCTTCCGTTTTTTCGTGAGCACAAAATATCTGCGTTCCGAGTGTATGTTTCTTTTGTTTAAAGTACCATTTATTGTGGCTTCAGTATGTTCGGTGGGATGCAAATTGCATTTTGTGGGTAGAAGGGTCCCAAGGCGCATTCTGAGAGGGGGCGCGATGTTGCTTAGCACGGCACTGTGCAATGTTATTGATCCTAACTTGGTATCTTGGCTTCAGTAATTTCCCACCACCTGAAGGTAGCTTACCATTTTTTTATGAATTTAAGCGTACTACTAGTTTAGCGGAAAGGTTGCGTCATCTTACATTTGAAATAGCTAGATGTAACCGTAAGTTCTATGCTAACGGTCGCTTCTCTCACGCTTCTAGCTTGTGGAACTTTCTTCCGGATTCTTGCTTTTTAGTTAACATTGATCCTCCAAAAAATTTATATGGATAGGAGGGAAAGATAACGGTTGATTCTAGACTTGAACAGGTCAAGATCAAATATACACAATGTCAATCGTTATGTCCTGTTTTCTTAATTCCTCTTTTTGTATTGTTCTCTCTCTTTAATAATTTTTCTCTTTCTCATATTCTCTTACTCGTCACTTGCGTTTTAGTTGCTTTTTATTGACTTGTTTGGGGTGATATGATTAAAAAAACTTATTTCTCTTAAGATTTACATGTTTATTCTATTGCTTTCACTGATTTTAATTTAATTTGTTTAATTTATCTATTTCTCATTTTATGTTTTTCGTTGAATATTTTTCAACACAAAGTTGATGTGAAAGAAAACTGATGACATTAATAAAGCTCTTGGCAAAGTACAATAGAAAGGCTAGCGCTGTAAAATGAGAGTAATTTGCTTAACTGACTTATATAGGACATCAATGTCTAGCCAAACGCCTCCATACGTGAAGCCTGCAAAAAAGGAGAAGGCGTAGTCTACAGTTATAAATAAGTTAGCAGCAGGATGAAATAAATAGAGAAGGGAAAGTGTAAGGTTCGGTAGAGAGTGGATAATAGGTAAAAACCGTACTTGAAGTTTAAGACTCCTTCCTTAATTAAATCCAATCTAACACTATTAAGGAGTTAGATTTGCTACAAGAACTAGCTGACAACAATATTTGGACAAATATTAGCTGAAATGATACCTAAAATTCTGGATATAGGACACAGGAGATAACTTATTTTAGGGGAACAAAAAGACATTTTTTTTTCTTACGGTATGGTTCACACTGTACAAGATCAGGGACAGTCGAGGTAGAGGGTTATGTTAAGGGGTAGTTTATATGGATAGGAGAGGATGATAACGGTTGATTCTCGACGTGAACAGGTCAAGATCAAATATACACTGAAGCTGAGAGAGGAGAAAGAAATAGTGAAGTAGTAAACACTTCTTTTCTTTTATGCGTAAATAATATTTAAACGATACCGTTTGCAACCGTTTGTGTAAGGCTATAATTTTTCTCGTATTATTAGTATTCGAATACACATTCAGGCACTTAGACCCACACACATACAGAGACACAAACATATATATAGATATATATACATAGATGAAAAAAGTGTGAGAAGTCGTGAACGTTTTGTTTAAAGTGTAGATTTATTGTTACTGTTATTATTAATATTATTTATCTTTCGTATAATACATTAAGTGTCCTTAATTTGTGTCGCTACACGTGTTTCGAGTTCAAAGTTAAATCTCTTCGGGCGAATAAATTTCTAACTTTACTTATCGAAATCCATTTGTCTTTCTAACGGCCGAAACCACCGTGTATATATAGATATATACACAGTGAACAGGTCAGAAAGTTCATGTGCGTGCGTGTTCGTTTGCTGGGCATTGTCACATTGGCTTGTTAATTTTTTCTCAGTTTCCAGAATCGTTCACTTTTCATAGGCTAGAAAATTTTTTCACACTGATTCGCAAAATTTGTTTGTTTTTTTTTTTCAAAAATTGTTTTCGGGGATTTTGATCCAATTTTACGCGTGTGCATTTCTATTTTTTGTGATAAGAAATATAATACGGTTCATCAAGTTCCGTTTGCTGTTTTTTTTGTCCAATCGTAATCAAGAATTAATATTTTTCGAAATGGCTCGCTAAATTTGTTTTGTTCTTTTATTTCTAAAGTTTTCTTACAAAAAGTTATTTGATCCGTAATCTTACCTGGCGCTTGTTATTTAATACGTACAGTAATTTTTTATGTGTGACCTGAGCGTGTATATATATATATATATATATATATATTGTAGCTTTTTTCAAAAATATAAAGCAGCTGGAACCAACTACATCTAATCTGAATAATGTGTATGAAGACAGTATTTATTTTAAGTGCATGCTCTTAAGATTTTGTCATCGCATCTTTTCAAATTGATGTTCATTATGACCCAGACATTGCTAACAACTTGATGCATGGGAATCACAAGCAGGAATCAAAGTTTCAATAGGTATTTGACTGCATTCTTGCTCTTTGTGGACCTTCGTTTCAGCTATTGTTCCTAGCTTTGTAGCCTTTCGAGACATGATCACCCAAGCATGACTAGCAGAAGATTTTCCCGCGATAGGTTGCCATAATTTTCTGCAGTAGATTGGTTGCCAACCAACCCAAACTGTCCTGTTATTTAACCTATAGCTGGAGGAAAGAGACGGATTAATGCTTTTCACCCGGGTATTTGCGCGCGAGTGAATGCAACGAAACCAACTTGAATTCGAACTTGGCTCTCCGGTTTCTCCTTCCGAGCCTCTACCCCTGCACTACAACGTACATTATACTTTAGCTTTTAAGTATCCCCACAAAAACTTTAAAGAGGTCATGTCTTGTGAACGTGGGCTGTAAAAATATGCATATATTTTTGGACTCCCTGTATATATTTTTTAAGTGTCTTGTCCACTCATGACCTAGGAGATCGTGGCTCTTCACAACTTCATGTCACTTGTAGTGCTTAACAAATTTTGATTTTCTGTTATTTATCCTAAACCCTTCTCCGCCACCCATTTATTCAAGCTCACTAAGTATGTTATACGTTGTTTTCTTTTGTCCTTCTTGACTTCAATCTGTCCTGTGAGTATCAGATTTTCCAAGCTCTCTTTTCTCATTATGTACTATAGAAACCACAAGAGTATAAGTTTCCTTTATTTGTTTTCATTTTCTCTAAAACTTCGTAGTTGCCGGCTTGTTTGTTCCTTAGTACACTTAGTATCCATCTGTAAAACTACATTTCTGTTGTTTCAATTCTCTTTATCGTTAAGGAGATTGCCCGGCACTCACTGCCATACAGGAGGACAAATATCACGTAGTAGTCTAGTACTCTTTTCCACGTTTTTAGCGAAGTTTTTCTATTTCTTTGGAATTTATTTTTTGTTATTCGGATTCAGTGCCACTCTTTCTGTCCTTGTTAAAATACTTCTCAGATATCACAGTTTAGTTCTCTTTTTCTGTTTCTAGCAACGTTAATCTATTCATAATACTCTGCTTAGCTTGACATACTTAAAACAAAAAGCCACTTGGTTAAATAACTTTATTTTCCTACTTTTTTGCCGTATTTCTTCATCAGAAAGCAAATGGACTTTTTAAAATGTGTGACACACACACACACACACACACATACACACAGAGAGAGAGAGAGAGAGAGAGAGAGAGAGAGAGAGAGAGAGAGAGAGAGTCTGACAAAACAAACACACAAGTTTATTTATTTTTTATTAAAAATTGGAGTAAATTTGAATAGTGAACCAGCACATTTTGTTTAATGATGGGGAAATCTGATCTCGGGCGGAAATTGTACCCATTGAATCTGGGTCATCAGAAGAAACTGGAAATGAACTAAATAATTTTTGTCGATTAAAAATGGAAATAGAGCTGAGTAAGCTAGAAGGAACTTTGGAATTCACGTGGTTTGGGCTGAAGCAGCCAGAAATTTTTATTTTAGTCTTCCATTTTTGCACACAAGTTTATTATTTGCTTTGACTATTTTTTCCTACAAAGCAACATTTTTTAAACCGATCTTTTCTTAAGCGCGGGAATCTAGAAAACAAAATGCAGGTGGACTTGGATTCACATCTCATACACCAGAAGCGCTTATTTGGTACACGAGGCTTTAACATTAAGCTAACTTATATTAAAGCATTATTTTTTTTTTATCTCCAACCTTCCTAGATTTATATCCACTCAAGAGTTAACACACTTGCTGTGATTGTAGTTGCAGTAATTAATTAAGATGTTTTAAGATTGGTTGATTGATTTTGTTTAGCGGAATAACAACGTCTATTGGTTATTTAATGTGAAATCTAAATATTTTGAACACAATTTATGGCTTCAACTAAACATATTTTGAGAACGATTGTATCCCTTGTACTAAAGATAAAATATATTGTTGCCGATCGTGTTATAAATGTTACTGCCGCTGAATCTGGACAAACAACGAGGAACATGTATATATAAAAATATAGTCGTTAGCCAGTGGCTGTCTCTTCAGCCAAAAATTCTAGACTTTATATAGTCTTAAAATTACCACGCGACCCACGTGGTCACGTCTCTTCAACCACGAATTTTTGCTTTACTGGGTTGTCACTTGTTGACTTTATCTACGGCCAGATGTATCTATCAATCACATCCGCCGATCCATCTCTTTCAAGCAGGTTGTCACTTTTGTTGACCTTATCTACAGCCGGATGTATTTGTCAGTTACATTCGCCGTTCAAAGTAATATATTACATAAATAGGTAATGTTGGTAATTTTAGTTTAAACAGGAATTGTTGGTATTGTTTTTATATAAAAATGCATTGCTGGTATTCACCATAAAAATTCATCAGAAAAATCTTGGTCCATAAGTGGCCTCCTTACCTTCAAAGTTCCACAAACACCATTGGCCGTAGTAAATCCCTGTAAAAATGGCGTCACTCAAGGACGAAAGAAAAAACAAGATATTTTTACCAAAATTTCGAATGTGTTAGAAAGAATTAAAGAATTAAAAAAAAAAAATTAAAAATATTTTATCTTTCCTCTTAATAATAACATAAACATTTTGACGATAAAACTTTGTTTTTATTAAGTTTAGGGCTTTTTTCTTCATACTATGCTGTTTTTACAGTGAATTCATGGAGGTAGCTACACGGTTTTTACCCATTTAGTGTAAACCTATAATTTATCTGTTGTCATTAATATCTGAACAAAAAAAAATATATATCCAATCTTATAAAAGTCATTTCACTGAACGATTCTTTTCCCGAAATATATTTTCTACTTATTACAGTATTTCTTCAGTTCAGTTAAGTGCCATACGTAATATACGCTTTGGGCGATCATGTCTCAAAAGAGACATGACTGACTGGGCAGAAGATTATCCCGCATTAGGTTGCCATTGCTTTCCGCGGTACAGTGATTACCAGCCAAGGCTATAGAACCCAATCTATCCTGTTATTTAATCCATAACTGGAGAGAAGAGATGGATTAATACTTTTCCCAAGGGTATTTGTGCGTAAGTGAATGCAAGGAATTCAACTGGAATTTGAAGTCGACTCTCCGATTTGGTGTTCCGAGTCGATTTCCACTGCACCACAATCGCACATCCAGTATTTCTTACTAAGAACAGATAAAATTCATTTTGTTTTAAACTACCAGTCAATTCATGCAGTCACTGTACATGACCGGTGTCGCTAAAAATCAATGTTGATGCACGTGAATAATGACAATAACAAATATATTGCAAAATAGACATTTCATATACATTTCATTTTCTTTCACTTTGGTTAGTTGAAGTTATGTAGCGCGAATTTAAAACATGTAAAGGTTCTGCTTTGCGGATGTGCGTTGTGGTGCAGTGGATATCGGCTCGGAACGAGAAACCGGGGAGCCGAGTTCGAATTCCGGTTGAATTCATTGCATTCACTTACGCGCAAATACCCTTGGGAAAGGTATTAATCCGTCTCTTCCTTCCAGTTATGGGTCAAATAACAGGACAGATTGGGTTCTATAGTCTTGGCTGGCAACCAGTCTACCGCAGAAAGCAATGGCAACCTACTGCGGGATAATCTTCTGCCTAGTCAGTCATGTCTCTTTCGAGACATGATCGCCCAAGCGTGTTTCACGTATGGCACTTAACTGACTGAAGGTTCTGCTTTACTTGTACTAATAATATTATCTATTTCGCATATCTTGACTCTGATGAAAATCACACGTACCACCGCCAGTATAAAGGATATCGTTTTTCTCAGTTGCCATTATAGCCAGATGTTTATCGCTTACTCGGCGTAGACGAGTACTTCAGCTGGTAATACACGTCTCTTATCAACAACACTGTGTTTTCTCATATTTCGTTCCAGTAAGCAGTCATTCATCCTACACCCTTTTTATAGACTAGTACGTGATTCATCAGCCAGCGAACACTCCTTTCTTCTGCATTCTGAGGAATTAACTTCTGTGACCTCCTTCTCTTTTACCTCTCTGTCCGTTTCTTTATTTCACTCACGCTATTTCCTGTCTCTCTCTTTTTCTCTCTCACAGACACACATATTCGCTGTATGTGAACAGACGCCAACGTAGAAACGCACTCACACGCACCTAACCCGACTGTCTTCAGTATTAACAGAGTGCTAACGTTGTTCTAATTCAAAGAATCTACGAGAACACATTAAGAGGCGGTGTTTTTCAGCGGAGGACAAACCAACGCATGATCTAATGATCCGATTTCTGCATGTGGGAGCGTTTATTACAGAAACTCAGCAAAAGCGGCACATCGTAAGATTTTTGCTAGAGCAGTGTGGTAAAACATCAACGACATAAAGAACAAAGCAATTTCCAACTAAATAACAGGATTTGTCTATATTTCTGAGATGAAGTAGTATTTAAAGTATTTACATTATTCGGACTATAGTCATCGTCTTTGTTACCAGCGCGGATGTGCGTCGTGGTGCAGTGGATATCGGCTCGGGACGACAAATCGGGGAGCCGAGTTCGAATTCCAGTCGAATTCCTTGCATTCACTTACGGCGCAAATACCCTCGGGAAAGGTATTAATCCGTCTCTTCCCTTCAGTTACGGGCTAAATAATAGGACAGATTGGGTTCTGTAGCCTTGGTCGGCAACCAATCTACCGCAGAAAGCAATGGCAACCTAATGCGGGATAATCTTCTACCCAGTCAGTCATGTCTCTTTCGAGACATGATCGCCCAAGCGCGTATCATGTATGGCACTGAACTGACTGACTTTGTTGCCATTGGTACGACGTTTCGGCCGTTGTACGCTCCTGCCTTCTTCAGGTGCTAGGAATTTTGAACCGAAACATTTATTACAATCACTGGGATATATTAGGGTTAGAGGGAGATAACTCATGATTTCCAACCGTGGCATTACTACTACGCAAGAAATGAGGATGATATACCCCAGTGATTTTAATAAAGAGTTCGGTTCGAAATTCCCAGCACCTGAACAAGGCTGGAGCGTACAACTGCCGAAACGTCATACAAATGGCAACAAAGATGAGGACAATAGTCCGAATAATGTAAATACTGTAAATAATAGTAGTGTGGTAGCTACATTCGCACTCATTCCATTAATAATTATCCGATTTGTGTATGTCAGTCTGCGTGCTTTCTCTAAAAGCTCGAAAGAAAATCATGTTGCTTTTGATATCTGATACACGCTTGGGCGATCATGTCTCAAAAGTCTCTTATTTATTGAATGTAATTATAATACTTTCTGCGGTAGACGGGTTGCCAACTAAGACTTTAGAACCCAACCTGCCCTGCTATTTAACACATATCTGGAGAGAGAAGAGACGGATTAGAACCTTTCCCAAGTGTATTTACGCGTAAGTGAATGCACAGAATTCAACTGAAATTCGAATTCGGCTCTCCGATTTCTCGTTCCGAGCCGATATCCACTGCACAACAACAATTTAATGAAAAGATTATTAATTACCGCATAAAAATAATAGCCTTGCAATATTGATACACATGTTTTGTAAAATGTTAACCCTCTAGGGCCATTCGTATCATATTTGATACAGTATGAAAAAAGCCTTGAAAGAAATATTTTCCTGAAAATTTTTTTAAGAGAAATATTTAATAAATTTCAAATGAAAGCAGTACTGACTGCTCAGTCAATGAATACCAAATGTTTCCTTATAGGGAAATACCAAATGTTTCCTTATCGGGAAATACTGTATCAAATATGATACGAATGGCCCTAGAGGGTTAATATAGAACTATTTTTATGACATATTTTTGATGTGAGTTCATAGATGCTGGTTAATAAGACTGGAACAAAAGGTTGGGTGAAGAAAGGTTTTATTCGTATAAGAAGAACATTGAGAATAACAGCAGTTTGGTGCCACAAGCTTAGGCACTGAAAAGCGCTACGCCCTTTTGACCCACTTTTTGTACCTGTTCTACAAAGAGACGTTCTACTCATAGTAGATGGATGAGTCCATGTTTCAATAATATAATTAGATAAGGTTAGACAGTCTTTCTACACAGTAACTACATATTTTATGTGAAAAGTATTTTCCTTTTCATCTGACATGAATATTTCCACACCTGATTGCTCAAACAGTTTTCTAAATTGTAAGCATGTATATTTTTAAAAAAATCGTCTAATTCTAGAAATGATTTATTAAAGATATTAAATTACTAAATTCTTGCTGATTAGAGATAGTATAAGTCCAGGTAAAGTTAACTTTAAAGTTTAAATTTCAAAGAAATTATCCCTTACTTATTTATTGAATGTAAATATGATACAAATTCTATAATATTCTATAACTCCGATGAACTTAGCTCACTGGTGCCCCTATATATGAATTTACTCGAGCCACAAGATTAGCAACTAGGTTCCACCCTTTTACTGTGTAACCAATAAAATGTAAACGCAAATTCTACTACAACAGCTTCTTTTCTCGCACTCCCCGCTTGTGGAATTCCATTCCATTTACTTGCTTTCCCAACAGCTACAATCTCCAAGAATTTAAATGTAAAGTCGATAGTCATCTCCTATCTTGCTAACCTGCATCCTCTCTCTCTCAAGCTCCTTTCTCCGTCCACTCCACTTTCAGCAGTATTCTCATCCTTCTCTTACCCACTTTCTGACACTCCCTATAATCTGTCACTCTTTCTCATAACATTCCTCCTATGTAGCCCCCTGCAAAACAGTGGCAGTAAAATGCCTTGCTTGGGGCAATATGATTATAAAAAGAAACAACAAAAAGACAAAAACTGATAAGTTGGGGGAGGGTGAGTCCCTTTGACACTCACAAGAGAATGCAAAAAGGAACAAGATAATCTAGCGGTGTTGGTATAGGATGTGATTTGCATACATGTTTCTGGTATAGCTTGTGATTTACAAGAATGGTTAACGTTTCCAAAACGCAAGCTTAGTACTAAGATGCAGTCCCCTCTCCCCCCCTCTCTCTCTTACTCTGACAAGTTCAGTCAGTCAGTTAAGTGCCATACGAGAACACGCTTGAGACATGACTGACTGGGCAGAAGATTATCCCGCAGTAGGTTGCCATTGCTTTCTGCGGTAGACTGGTTGCCAGCAAAGGCTATAGAACCCAATCTGTCCTGTTATTTAACCCTTAAATGGAAGGAAGAGACGGATTAATACCGTTCCCAAGGGTATCTGCGCGTAAATGAATGCAATGGCTTCAACGAGAATTCGAACTCGGCTCCCCGATTTCTCGTTCGAGCCGATATCCATTGCACCACAACGCACATCTTGACAAGTTCAAATTTCATTAAAAACCGCTTTCTTTAAACATTACCACCGACCCACCATAATTACTAGTAAGAAAAATGGCGGCATCTACACTCAGAAATATTTAAAGGGACATGCAGAGGTCAGATTACTTGGAGGGCATATGACAAGTTCAGATTTCAATTAAAGCTGCTTTCTCTGAAGATTACCGCTTGCTTAGTGCGACATTTTTACTAGTAACTCACTCTTCTAATCAAAATTACACATTTATAACAAAATTTTGAATGGAAATCACAAGCCGTTTTTGGATTTAAGCTGTAGATCATAATGATGTGTAGATCATATACTATCAGTCAGTTAATGACTGACTGGGTAGAAGATATTTTCCCGCAGTAGATTGCCATTAATTTCTGCGGTAGACTAGTTGTCAGCCAAGGCTATAGAACCCAATCTGTCCTGCTATTCAATCCACTGCTAGAGGAAAAAGAGACGATTTAATATCTTTCCGAAGGGTATTTGCTCGTAAGTGAATTCAACTGGAATTCGAACTCTGCTCTCCGATTTCACATACCATATCAGTATACCATACTAACAAACATGCTGGTGCAATGGATGGCTGAATAAACAGAAAGAGGGTTATTAAGATACACGCATTTCTTAGAGTTTCAAAGGATAGGAAATGGTGGTGAGCCATGATCGCCTATATATGATATAAAATGACTCATTATGGATTAAGATATTAATAATTATTTAAAAAAAAACAATTTTTAAAACATACAATTCATACTAACACATAAATATTCTCATTTTTCTTTTCTTACAATTCTCACCTTTGGAACTTTCGGATAGTAAAATGGCGGCATCTACACTCAGAAATATTTAAAGGGACATGCAGAGGTCAGATTACTTGGAGGGCATATGACAAGTTCAGATTTCAATTAAAGCTGCTTTCTCTGAAGATTACCGCTTGCTTAGTGTGACATTTTTACTAGTAACTCACTCTTCTAATCAAAATTACACATTTATAACAAAATTTTGAATGGAAATCACAAGCCGTTTTTGGATTTAAGCTGTAGATCACAATGATGTGTAGATCATATACTATCAGTCAGTTAATTGCTATGCGTGATACAAGGGTATTTGCGCGTAAGTGAATGCAATGAATTCAGCTGGAATTCGAACTCGGCTCTCCGATTTATCGCTCCGAGCCGATATCCAATGCATTACAACATCTTACTAATAAATGAGTAATAATAAATATAAGAATTAGAGGCACCCACTGACATAAACAGTGGGACGAGGACAGTATAACCCGTAGATAAAATTAAAGATTAAGTTCGGAATTCCTTTCAGGTTACCCGAATAGGCATATATCTGATTAAGACCGGAGGCACAAAGGCCGAGACACTGTGATAACAACAAGAAACATAAAGAAAATAGTCAGGTTGGTTGTAAATAGTGTAATTCATAATAACTCTTCATTCCAGAAATTCGGACAGTAACCTGTGAACACGAAATTAAATCAATATAAAACTCTCATACCTGATTTCTGAACAAAAAAAAAGAAAAAGAAAAAAATTAGTTTCACTTGAGCCGGTCTAATCTCGGCGGACGATTTAGAGAACACATGTTTGTTCAGACAGAAAAATTAACCAATCAGATGGTTCGATTTAGTTTCTAAGACCCCTTAATCCTGTGAACTGGTAATCATCCCAAAAATAAATAAAAATGCTAGTCGGCATTTGAAAAAGTCAGCCTCAAAAGACCCATGTCGCACCCCGGCAACTTCAAAGAAATACTGCGCCATAAATACACACATCAAAAGCACTAACTGCTATTTGACATTCTTCTTCTCTTCTCCCCTCTATAAATATGTACAAGCACAAGTTTCCTCTCTATGTTATCAGCATACACTCGCATGTTTACGCATACATATTTACAGGACCCTTTAATTGACATAAAACCAAAGTGAAACCTGCGAACTCTAACGTTTCTCTATAACTTTTTCATAGATTTTTGTGTACGGTTTATTTACCATATTTTCTAATCGTTTCCCTCCAAGCAAGGCGTTAAAGCCACTACAACGCCAGGGGTGACTGAGACTATGAAAAAACTATGATTAACAAGAGAGGATAATAAAATAACAGAAGATAACGAGTGACACTGCATTTAAAATTTTGAAGATCAAAGTTGACTGGGAAGCAAGAAGCAAGAAGAGAGTTTTAAAGCGATAGAAGAAATTCTTAACACGGAACTTACGGTTAAATCTAGTTATTTCAACTGTAAAATAATGAGACCTTGCTGCCAATCTAGTATGGCGCTTAAATTTATAAAGTCTCAGTACCGTAGAGAAAAGTTCATCCAATCAATTATCATGAACGTATTTATAGAAAGGGCAAAGCAAGCTACGTTACGGCAGTGGGTGAGTGACTGAAGCCGATATACTAGATTAGACCTAGTAATATCACAGATTCTTCTTGGATTTTGTCAAGAATCTCTAAATATATAGCAGGAGAATCAGACCAGACCAGACGTGGCAGCAATATTCAAAGCAAAGACGAATGGTAAATTTATAAATATGAAAGATAAATTCTGAAGAGCATAGCACCGTGAACCAACTTTTTTATTTACAGATTTAACAATTGATTCAATATAATCTTTCCACTTTAAGTCAGCTGAAAATGTTATCCACAATTTCTTTTCTCTATTCCTTCTTGCTAAACTAAAAAAGTAAAAATAAAAATTCATAAATTCTGTTAGCAGACTCAGGATTATCAGAACATTTGTTTGTGATACTAGATATTCATTTTGGACCTCTAAATTAGTTAGCCTAATTTCCATAACTAAAGTAAAGGGGCGGAAGTGCCTTGTGGTGCAATGAATATCGGCTCTGAACGAGAAATGGGAGAGCCGAGTTCGAATTCTTGTTGAATAAGTTGCATTCACTTATGTGCAAATACCTTTGGGAAAGGTATTAATCCGTTTTTCTCCCTCCAGAGATGGGTTAAATAGCAGGACAGACTGGGTTCTATTGTCTTGGGTGGCAACCAGTCTACCACAGAAAGTAAATCTACTGCGGAAAAATCTTCTACTCAGTCAGTCATGTCTCTTTCGAGACATGATCGCCCAAGCGTATATCATGTGTGACACTTAATTGACAGACTGATTTCCAGTTTCATATGTACGTGTCTCCAAAGTTCCTATGAAAGGCTTATTTAACAAGTGATTTTTTGTTGGTGTATATTAGAAATATTAGGTATGCCTGTGTGTAAAGGTTTGCGAAAAACATTTCCGTATAGTAAATGCGAACCAGAGCTTTCCAAGTATGTATTGACATATGAAAGTAGGTACCTCCACTCCATTTTCGATACCTAAGTTTTAACTTGAATTTTTAAAAATATAACCCTTTTTCTTGAAACTTTAAGTTTAGCTTAGTTGAAAGCTAAATGATTACTATTTCCCTGAAGCAAAATACTTGGGTTCATTTCAAACAGAAATTTTGGAATTTTAAAATTTAAAAAAAATTTTTCAATTTTCCAGCCATTTTTCGAACGATCGACACATTTGTAAACAAAAGTTAATTCTCGGTTTTAAAAATCTTGCAAAAATAAAATATACTTTTCACATTCATTATTTTTGAAAAATTATCAAATTTAAAGTTAAATTTATCTGATTTGAAACAAATATTAATTGTTTATGTCATGGAATTGAGAATAAAAATATGCCTTAATCACAAAGGTCTGACTCGTTGACCTATAAAGTAGGCGATGACAGTACCTATCAATCAATCAATCTGGAAGTATGATGACCAAAATTTGACATAACCCAGTTTAACGTTTCGTAAGAACAACCCTTAAAACATGTGATTTTTAATGATAAGTCTCTTATAAGATTCCATAGTAAAAGAAAATGTGCAGTTTAACATAATAAAAACAAAAACAAAAAAAGGAAATCATTTTAAAAATCTTAATTTTAAAGTATTAAGCTTATGAATTTTCGATTTGTAAATAGAGTTTATTTTTAATGAATTAATAACCGAAGACACTGGGTACCTGGAGAAATTTAAAAAGTTGTTTGACACTTTAATTAGCAAAGAAAAAAATGAAAACAATTCTTATAAAAATTCATTATTTATCTAAATTTTTTTCTTCTTTAGAATATGATATCCTAAAATTATATTATTTATAAAATCAATTAAAACTTTATCTTCATAGGATACAAATCCTATATTATTCAACAGTTAACTGAAACGCATAAAGTAAAATTGCACATCCGCAAAAATGGATCAGAATGACTGAAAACAGTTTGGAAAAATCCAGACTAAGGCATAAATTGACAATCAAGTGTGAAATTTAATTTTGACAAATAGGAAAAGCATTGACCTCGTGCTGAAAGATAAAGACGAAGCCAAATTTCGTGATCTGATGTGAAATTTATTTTCTAACCAATGAAGGGAAGCGATTTGCAAAACTGAGAGAAAAGTTAGCGATCTAGAGTGAAAAGGTGAATCGGTATAAAGGAAGAGGGAAAGAAAGTCAGACTTAGTCAGTCAAATGGGAGCAGAGAGAGAGAGAGAGAGAGAGAGAGAGAGAGAGAGAGAGAGAGAGAGGGAGGGAGAGAGAGAGAAAGAAAGAAAGAGAGAGAGACGACATGCAAGATGACACTAAAGAAATTTTAATTTGCGACCCGGACGTAAAGTCGCGTCACACACCCGTTATCTTTCTTTACTCATGCTAATTTCTTTTACTTCTTCTCCATTCTCACATTAACGCGGTCAACAAAGAAGAAGCAGAAGGCGACGACGACAACAACAACAACAAGACGCTTCAACTGACTCCTAAAAAAATAACGTCAAATAAGTACAATTTCCTTTATTGCTTCACCTTCTTTTTCACTTTCTCGCGGGCCATAAAAAAAGAACAGAACACAGACTTTATTAGTAACCTGTTAATATTTCTACATACACACATTCTACTACTATCAGCTCTGGATTCATTTAACTCCTTAGTACTATTTCTCTGGAACATTTAACTACGTACATTTTTCTCTTTGAACATTTTCTTCTTACAAATTTGTTATTCTGTTTAGTTAATAAAAATTTACTTAAACTTAAAAAACGAAACATTTTATTCTTCCAAATTCCAATATCCAACCTTCAACCTTCTGATATTTTAAATTGTGGGAACTTCAGTTGTGTCTGGCACATGACCAATTTGACAAACATCACCGGGGCCCCTACATCTTCATTAAAAATTGCCTAGTTTTAATGCATTGTTGATTTAACAATTCGGACCAGTTTTTCGGGAAAAAATTACATGATTTACATTCCCCAATGAGTCCTGCATTTAACTAATAAATAAAAAATTGGTATAGATAATGTATTTCCAGAAGTTTTATGCAATTAATTGAAGTGGTGGTAACAGATATAAAAAATATTTTTCTCAAGATTTTTTTTTAAAAATAATAATTGCATAAATAATTTTATTTATTTGTGAAAACGTCCTGGAAGTTTCTTTAGAATTAGACAATTACATGACTTTTGCAAGAATTTTCAAATTAATGTGTCTTTCAACACCAAAAAACGACTTGCGTAATATTACGTTTTGCTTAATTTATACATTACGTAAACATAGCGTGAATCAATGACGGAAAAAAAAAGAAGATATTTTAATTGAAATTTTGAACGTGTTATTATTAATTTTATATAAAAATATATCATTCGTGCGAATTGAAAATAAATGTAAGTATCAGAATTAAATGAATATTTGACAAATCTTCAGTTACTTCTTTAATTTCCACCTACACTGCATATATCTATAGATTTACCTTGTGTTTGTCGTGACCCGCAAGACCTAAAATAGGACAGCCCAACAAACAGAGCTGACCAACAAATAGGACTACTAAAAAATCAGGACTGCCTAAAAAAATAGGATTACCCAACAAACAGAACTGCCTAACAAACAGAACTGACAACGTTTGCAATAAATAACAAAAAAGGTAAAAAACGGGACGGAAAATAATATTAAGCAAGCAAACAATATATGTAAGGCAAAGTGACAGTAATGAGGCAAAGTGACAGTAATAAGGCAAAGTGATAGTAATAAAGCAAAGTGACAGTAATAAAGCAAAGTGACAGTAATAAGGCGAAGTGATAGTAATAAGGCAAAGTGACAGTAATAAAGAAAAAGTGACAGTAATAAGGCAAAGTGAAAGTAATAAATAAAAAGTGACAGTAATAAGGCAAAGTGATAGTAATAAAGCAAAAGTGACAGTAATAAGGCAAAGTGACAGTAATAAAGAAAAAGTGACAGTAATAAGGCAAAGTGACAGTAATAAAGCAAAGTGACAGTAATAAGGCGAAGTGATAGTAATAAGGCAAAGTGAAAGTAATAAATAAAAAGTGACAGTAATAAGGCAAAGTGATAGTAATAAAGCAAAAGTGACAGTAATAAGGCAAAGTGACAGTAATAAAGAAAAAGTGACAGTAATAAGGCAAAGTGACAGTAATAAAGCAAAGTGACAGTAATAAGGCGAAGTGATAGTAATAAGGCAAAGTGAAAGTAATAAATAAAAAGTGACAGTAATAAGGCAAAGTGATAGTAATAAAGCAAAAGTGACAGTAATAAGGCAAAGTGACAGTAATAAAGAAAAAGTGACAGTAATAAGGCAAAGTGACAGTAATAAAGCAAAGTGACAGTAATAAGACGAAGTGATAGTAATAAGGCAAAGTGACAGTAATAAAGAAAAAGTGACAGTAATAAGGCAAAGTGATAGTAATAAAGCAAAAGTGACAGTAACAAAGGCAAAGTGACAGTAATAAAGAAAAAGTGACAGTAATAAGGCAAAGTGACAGTAATAAAGCAAAGTGACAGTAATAAGGCAAAGTGATAGTAATAAAGCAAAGTGACAGTAATAAAGCAAAGTGACAGTAATAAGGCGAAGTGATAGTAATAAGGCAAAGTGACAGTAATAAAGAAAAAGTGACAGTAATAAGGCAAAGTGAAAGTAATAAATAAAAAGTGACAGTAATAAGGCAAAGTGATAGTAATAAAGCAAAAGTGACAGTAATAAGGCAAAGTGACAGTAATAAAGAAAAAGTGACAGTAATAAGGCAAAGTGACAGTAATAAAGCAAAGTGACAGTAATAAGGCGAAGTGATAGTAATAAGGCAAAGTGAAAGTAATAAATAAAAAGTGACAGTAATAAGGCAAAGTGATAGTAATAAAGCAAAAGTGACAGTAATAAGGCAAAGTGACAGTAATAAAGAAAAAGTGACAGTAATAAGGCAAAGTGACAGTAATAAAGCAAAGTGACAGTAATAAGACGAAGTGATAGTAATAAGGCAAAGTGACAGTAATAAAGAAAAAGTGACAGTAATAAGGCAAAGTGATAGTAATAAAGCAAAAGTGACAGTAACAAAGGCAAAGTGACAGTAATAAAGAAAAAGTGACAGTAATAAGGCAAAGTGACAGTAATAAAGCAAAGTGACAGTAATAAGGCGAAGTGATAGTAATAAGGCAAAGTGACAGTAATAAAGCAAAAGTGACAGTAATAAGGCAAAGTGACAGTAATAAAGAAAATGTGACAGTAATAAGGCAAAGTGACAGTAATAATGCAAATTGACAGTAATAAGACAAAAGTGACAGTAATAACGCAAAGTGATATTAATAAAGCAAAAGTGACAGTAATAAGGCAAAGTGACAGTAATACAGATAAAGTGACAGTAATAAGGCAAAAGTGACAGTAACAAGGCAAAGAGAGAGACAAGAGAAAACAGAGCGTGACATACTTGTGGGGCATATGCAAGTGGATGACAGAGCAGGGCTTGGAAGAAATAAAAAGACCAAATGTGTTAGGAACTACAAGAGATGGGAATATGTGGAGGGCCATCATCGCCCACGTCCTGAAGGGGCACGGCACATAAAGGAAAGGAAGGACAGTAATATAGCAAAGCGACAGTAATAAGGCCAAGCGACAGTCAGTAATAAGACAAAGTGACAGTCAGTCTTAAGGAAAATCGACAGTCAGTAATAAGGCAAAGCGACAGTAATAAAACAAAAGTGACAGTAATAAGGCCAAGCGACAGTCAGTAATAAGACAAAGCGACAGTAATAAGGCCAAGCGACAGTCAGTAATAAAACAAAGCGACAGTCAGTAATAAGGAAAAGCGACAGTCAGTAATAAGGCAAGGCGACAGCCAGTAATAAGGCAAAGTTACAGTAATAAGACAAAAAAGTCCACAAAGTAAAAATTGTTGTTGACACAATAAGTGAGAAATAATAACTCCCTTCACCCAGCTGTTGAAACAGAAGTTCAATATCAAGTAATAATTTAAAAAGCTTCGAAAAGCTGGCCTAATTTTCCCTTTTAAGTCAGAGTGGAGTTCAGTACTTCACATGGTGCCGAAATCGAATGACACGTATAGGTCAGTGGGCCACTACAGAATAGCTAAACGAAGCTGAACTGCTACCCAGTATCAACTCACTAGCGACGAAATTACACGGACAAAAATATTTTCTAAAAATGATGTCTTTGGCATATCACCAGATACCAGTTCTTCCTGATGATCTATATAAAACTGCTATATAGACAGAACGTGATATATTTGAATATATCTACATGCTTTTTGGGTTGTGGAACGCCACACGTACCTTCCAAAGAAGATATATTGCTGGACTTCGAGTGTACATTTGTGTACATCGATGATATTCTAATATACTCCAATGATGAGGATTCTTATCTAGACCAAATATTTAGGGAGCTAAGTGAATACGTTTTTAAAATTTGAATATCAAAATGTATTTTCGGTGCTACAGAACTTGACTTCTTGGGATTTAATATTTCGAAGGAAAGAATTAAACCCAGCTTCAAGACCTGAACAATTTCCCTCCTCCCAAGGATTCAAAAACATTGCGACAATTTATTGGAATTGTCAATTTAAAAAAAAATGATACCAAAATTTATGTGACTTAATCTTCTCACTTACAGAATGTATTCGTTTGAATCCTAATGCAAAACAACCGATTTTAACCGCGGACGAATTAGCTTCTTTCTAAACGGTGAGGGTTAGGGTTAGGGTTAGGGTGAGGATGTGCGTTGTGGTACAGTGGATATCGGCTCGGAACGAGAAACCGGGGAGCCGAGTTCGAATTCCAGCTGAATCCATTGTATTCACTTACGCGCAAATACCCTTGGGAAAGGTATTAATCCGTCTCTTCCTTCCAGTTATGGGTTAAATAGCAGGACAGATTGGGTTCTATAGCCTTGGTCGGCAACCGGTCTACCACAGAAAGCAATGGTAAACTACTGCTGGATAATCTTCTGCCCAGTCAGTCATGTCTCTTTCGAGACATGATCGCCCACGCGTGTATCACGTATGGCACTTAACTGACTGACTAAGCGGTGAAGAAGTCATTATCGAGTGCAGTAGCATTAGCCTGAGCAGAATCGAACGTTAAACATTATCAACTTATCACGGATAGTCCGAATTATGCGGTAGCCGCCACTTTACATCAAATGATAAACAACTAAACTGTTATCATTAGTTTCTTCTCCAGAAAGTTATCATAGACCCAACATAGACATTTTACCTTTAATCATGAGTTGTTTACTGTATATATAGCATTGTTGCATTTTAACCCGAGAACACTAACCATTTGTATATAGTAACCAGCGCAAATGTCGCCATTTTAATTGCAATTTAACTAAATTTTCAGTACCTGATTTTCTTACCTAAATAATATTTTTCAGTTCCTATTAATGTTAACTCAAAGTACAAATTTTGAAGTGCCTGCATGTAAAATAATTCAAATAAAAATTTATATTTAATATTTTTTTTTGATATTTTCAAAATCGGGTATGATAGTAGTGGTGTTACTTTAATTGATGGTTAGTGTTCCAGGGTTAAACACTTTTTACGTTAAGGATACACTTTTGATAATGGATCATAAAAGTCAGTGTTGTGCATTTGCTAGCCATTTACCGTTGAAGTTGAACAAGCAACGTCATTCGAGCTTTATAAGTGAATATATTACAAATATTTCCCATATAAGAGGGTATGAAAATATAATTGCAGACTGATTATCAAGGCCAGCTAATGCCGTAAAAATAGATATTTTTTATTTAAAGGAAATTATCATTCATCAGCGTTCTGATGAAGAACCTGAACAATTGAAAGACAGTTTAAAACCTTACTACACAAATAAAAATTTATAATGCGTGACATGTCACTACCGTTTCCGAAACCTTTTGTGCTGCAGAAGCTCAGGAAATCTGTAATTAAAAATCTGGACGCATTATCACACCCAGAAATATCAGCCACCTTACGCTTATTAAAATCTAGGTATTACTGGCCACGAATAGACAAATCTGTCAACGATGTTTGCCAAAATTGCCAGCAAATAAAAATTACTAGACATACAAAGAATGACGTACAACCTTTTGGATTAATCACTTTCACATAGTATATTGACATTGTGGGTCCACTACCACCAGTAAAAACCCTATCAGAAACCTACTGGATTAATCCCTTTCACATAGTATATTGATATTGTGTGTCCACTACCACCAGAAAAAACCCTAACAGAAACCTACTGGATTAATCACTTTCACATAGTATATTGATATTGTGGGTCCACTACCACCAGAAAAAAACCCTAACAGAAACCTACTGGATTAATCACTTTCACATAGTATATTGACATTGTGGGTCCACTACCACCAGTAAAAACCCTATCAGAAACCTACTGGAATAATCCCTTTCACATAGTATATTGATATTGTGTGTCCACTACCACCAGAAAAAACCCTAACAGAAACCTACTGGATTAATCACTTTCACATAGTATATTGATATTGTGGGTCCACTACCACCAGAAAAAAACCCTAACAGAAACCTACTGGATTAATCACTTTCACATAGTATATTGACATTGTGGGTCCACTACCACCAGTAAAAACCCTATCAGAAGCCTACTGGATTAATCCCTTTCACATAGTATATTGATATTGTGTGTCCACTACCACCAGAAAAAACCCTAACAGAAACCTACTGGATTAATCACTTTCACATAGTATATTGATATTGTGGGTCCACTACCACCAGAAAAAAACCCTAACAGAAACCTACTGGATTAATCACTTTCACATAGTATATTGATATTGTGGGTCCACTACCACCAGTAAAAACTCTAACAGAAACCTACTGGATTAATCACTTTCACATAGTATATTGACATTGTAGGTTCACTAACACCAGTAAAAACCCTAACAGAAGCCTATTTTTTGCTATATCGGTATCTATTAACCATAACTGACAAGGCTACTTAGATGGATAGAGGCAGCACCTCTAACTGAAATAACTGTACCGAACGACTTTACTGCTTTTATTAACAGATTCGTATTCAGGTTCAGAATATTCTTATATATCATCATCAATATATGTAGGCAGTTTGAGTCAAAGTTGTTTTCAGAGCTATCAAAGATTGAACACGCATTGCAAGGAAGAAATCATGGCTATTCCCCCTACATTTAGTACTCTCAGGTAATAGAATTACACACAATAAATCAACATATTCACCATACACAGTAGTGACGGGGTGTAATGCACAATTTCTTAGTCCTCTGTTGCAAGAGTAATGATGTAGTATCAAACCAATCAATCAGTTAAGTACCATACGTGATACACGCTTTGGGCAATCATGTCTCGAAAGAGACATGACTGACTAGGCAGAAGTTTATTCTGCAGTAGGTTGCTACTTCTTTCTGCGGTAGACTGGTTGCCAGCCAAGGATATAGAACCCAATCTCGCCTATTATTTAACCCATAACTGAAGGGAAGAGACGGATTAATACCTTTCCCAAGTGTATTTGCGCGTAAGTGAATGCGAGGAATTCAACTGGAATTTGAACTCGGCTCCCTGATTTGTCATTTTGAGTCGATATCCACTGCATCAGGAGACCTGATAAGTGAAATGCAGAAATTTGACATGGAGAATCAGTTCATCGGAAATTTGGATTCATCACTAAAACCCTATATCTCGAAGGACCTAAACAACTGTAAATTTATACGGGTTAAGTCTTACAGAGTTCGGAAATCACTAGAAGCATCGTACACAGATCTATATAAAGTAGTTTACCGCAATGATTAAGTACTTCATTATTACAATTGCAGAAGACGTGAATGGCAATATTCTTATAGACAGATTGAAACCAGCAGTTGTCTCAAAAACGATGAAAATACCCAATATTGATAAAGCAATATGAGCACGAAGAGATACCTCATCAGATAAGAATATGACTATGTGGAAAAGACAAAAGTACAACAAGAACCAAGTCTGAAGAATCGATTCCTTGGAAAAGAAACAATACATACCACTGTGGTGGATAGGAAATTAAGAATTAAAAGCAATATTCTTTTTCACTTTTACAAAAATTCACAATGACGTGTAAAATCCAGGTTTTGCCAAATAGAAAAAGGATTGACCACGTGCTTAAAGAAAACGTCGAAACTGGATTTCGCGGGTGGATGTTAAATTGATTTCCTGACCAATGAAAGTGATTTGCAAGACTTCAAAAGAGTTTGCGATCCTGTGCGGAAAATCTAAATGACTATAAAAGCTTCGGTCAGCGTCAGTTAGTCAGATAGGAGCAGCAAGACGACACACTAAAATGTAACGGGAGAAACTTCAACCACGACCCGGACATGAGGTCGCGTCGCATATTGTCCTCTTTTTCCTTCTTTCTCGTCTGCTGATTCCTTTTACTTCTTCTTCTCCATTCAAAGACACTCCTACCGAGCAAACGCTCATACATACATACATACATACATACATACATATGCATAAACTCTTTCCAACAAATTATTACTACGGAGATTTCTACAACTCTTGATACCCTCAATTTCCTCACTGAACATTAATTTCTACAATTTATGTTATTCTTTTCTTTTAATAAATATCTATTTTAACATGCAAAATATCCACGCCGATTCACACATCCCAACCTCCAACAACCAACCAACCTGATGATGAAAACCAGATGATAACCTTCTGAAGAAAACGAAATAAAATCCTAAGCTGTAGGGAGTTCGGTTATGTATGACGCAAGACCGAATTAATAAACATTAACCATTTTCTTCTGGCTACACCACTACAAATAATGTATTAAAGCTCTCAATCAAAACTGGGAAGAGAAGTGATGTAGTGAGCACGAAATAATAACTTCCTTCACCATTCAAAGTTGGAAGACATAACTTAATTGGCGAGTAATTTTGCACTGGCGAGTACTTCAATGCTGGTTGCGAGGAACTGAAACGAAACCTTTTACATTACTTCAAGCACTCTTTTCATTAATTTATTTTTTTAAAGAAACTTTGCAAAGGCTGACTAGTAGAAGGAAAGAAATTCGTGAGCCTATATGAGATTTTTCCTTCACAGAAACTGGCCGGCGAGAACAAAAAGGAGGAAATAAAGTAGTGAGCCTTTGCAAAGTTTCTTTTGATATAAAATGAAGAGAAAAAATTAAATTAATGAAAAGAGTACTTGAAGTAATGTAAAAGGTTTCTTTTCAGTTCCTCGCAACCAGCATTGAAGTACTCGCCAGTGTAAAATTACTCGCCAATTATGTTATTGGCCTCTAACCAGCACGAGGGGCGTTAAAGTATTTTCTCTCAACAATCCAAGAAAGCTAAGTATTTCAAATTATATCTTTTCGTCTACTTGAACGTATGCAAACTATATATTCTTTCTGAGAGCAACGAACTCTCTTAGATTTGTCGTTAACATTTTTTAATATTATTTTGTGCCAGATCATTTAATCTGTTGTATAAACATTTACTATTCATGACAACTACGGACTTTAAGAATTTATATTTATTTCCCTGAAAAGAGCTACTGACACTACTCGCCTGCGCATTCGTTAATAGATTCCTTATTTATTTTTTTCAAAAATTACCCCTTGTTTCCTCGTCGTTATCATCCTTCAGTAATTTTCTTGGCTTAGGTAAATCAAGTGTTCCTTTTACCCACTAAGCCGCGCACAACTACATTGACACACAAGAATGGATTCCTATAAACGAACGTAGCGTAGATTCAAGACAAGACAGACTTGGCTAAGTCAGAAGAGACCGAGAAGTGGCCTTGTGTTGGATAGAAAATTACGAATTTAAAGCAACTTTCTTCTTTACTTTTACAAAAATTCAGAATGACGGGTGAAATCCTGGTTTTGCCTAATAGAAAAAGGATTGACCACGTGCTTAAAGAAAAAGTCGAAACCGGATTTCGCGAGTAGATGTTAAATTAGTTTTCTGACCAATGGGAGCGATTTGCAAGAGAAGTTGGTGATCCAGTGCGAAAAAACTAAATGGTTATAAAAGGCGAAAGGAAGGCCAGTCAGATTGGAGTAACGAGAGAAACATCAAGACGACCCAGACGTAAGGTCGCGTCGTACACTCGTTCTCCTGCTCCTTCTTTCTCGTGTGATGATTCCTTTTACTATTTCTTCTCCATTCTCAAAATTTCCATATACCTCATCTTATACTTGATAACAAACGAACATTTTAAGACTGAGCGAATACTTCAAAAGCACTTCTACCCAACAAATGCTAATACATACATACATACATACATACATACATACATACATACATATAAACTCTTTCCAACAACTTACTACTACGAACATTTCTACAACTTTTGATACCTTTAATTCATTAATTGTTTCTCATTGAACATTAACTTCTACAATTCATGTTATTCTTTTCTATCAATAAATTTCTACTTTAACATGCAAAATGCATATTTTTATTCTTCCACAATTGCACACATTCCACACATTCCAATCTACAACTAACCTTCTGATGATTACGAACGAATAAATCTGTAATCTGTAGGGAGTTCGGTTATGTATGACACAAGGCCGAATCAATAAACATTAACCATCTTCCTATAGCTTCAGCCTATATTATAGGTTAGAAAGAGATATATTTGTCTGTTTTTGTCTATAAATTGGACAGGGTAAATATTTTAAAGTCTTTACCCATGTGTTGTAATTGTTAGCAAGCTTGTCTCGGTAAATCAATTACGACTGAATAGCAAGTTCGATCCTCGCTGGGTGACACGCTGGGTGCCACGTCTAAGCAGCTTAAAAATGATGATTGCGATGGCGGAATGGTGATTTTCTAAGCAACGTTGAGAAAATCACCATTCCCCCATCGTATTGAAACTAACATACATTATATCAGATTTTATGATGGAAGTCAATGTTTTCGCAATAAAATTTGCATTTATGAGATGATGTTAAAATATTTAGAAAAACCCGGTTCACACTCCACCCACGTCTATTGAACAGGTGAAAAGGCTCATCCCTTGTTCCCTTTTTAGGATGTGGTTTCCGGCTTTCTCTTTTCCAGTCGTTTTACTCTTTTCTTTTTTTTTTCAATTGGAGTAGATAGGCTGAACTATTGCCCGGTTCACACTCCACCCACGTTTATTGAACAGGTGAAGAGGCTCATTCCTTGTTCCCTGTTTAGGATGTGGTTTCCGGCTTTCTCTTTTCCAATCTTTTCACTCTTACGTAGCCCCCTGTGCATCAGTGACGCTACCGCCTTGCTCGGGGTGATATGATTTAAAAAAAAATATTTGCATTTCTATGATAAATACATTATGTGAACGGCGGCTTATAATATTTGTTTTTATTAGAAATAGTTGCAACAACTTATTTGTTAGCACGGGATTTTATTATCCATCTTTAAGACTGTTCATCATATTAAAAATAAATATGCATACATGTGACACTATGTGTTTATTAATTGGTACCTAAAAATCATTAAGAAGAAAATCTTTTTTTAACAAAATTCTGTCAAGAATAGGATTTTATCGAAAACAAAGCATTTTTCTATGATGTGTTTATTTTAAAGGTCACTCTGTTTAATAATTTCGTGTCTGTCAAAATTCAAAACACCTGTTGTTTATTTTTTGCTTCCGTAGTCGGTCTTCATATTGAAAGGTCACTGTGATATAATGAGTTCAAAGACTGTCAAAATTCACAACACCTGCAGAAGTTGTATTTGACCTACTTACAGCATCTTGGCTGCCTTCAGACGTAAAAGTCAAATGCCAGGTGCAATTAAATATGGGATTTTTGTCTTTCCTCCGATCTAAATAACGTTTGGTCGGCTAATAAGAATGTAATAAATTAAAGCAGTGCCGAATAAGGGACTTAGACCCTTCTAATTTCCCTTATTTTCTCTCCTACTTCCGTAAAATATAACCCATAATATGGTTAGAGAATATGATACAAAATGGTCTGTAATTAGATCACCAATCAGAAACTATTTTGGTTTAAAAATTTTGCTCATAAAGACTAAAACGCTGAAATCTACAGCAATTAAACCGGAGACGAAAAGTCAAGAGGCATACTTCCCTCGTGGATCTTTTAAACACAGCGTGAGCACAGAAGGAGTTGATAGGACAACTAGTCGGAAATGCGCGTGCGACAGTCACAGAACTAAGACCACACCTAGTGTCATGATTAGCATAGGATCACATATATTATTATAACCATTGGTACGTACCCCCAAAGATCTGCTAATGAGAATACATAACGAAAAAATGATCAAAACGTAAATAAGTTTACGCATTGCCTGTTCCTTGCTTTTCCAGGATTGCTTTTAACTGTTCTCGATATTCAATCTGCTCCGGTTGCATTTGTTGTAATAATGTCTTCTGGAATTCTTGTTGTTGCTGGATCACTAACTTCGATTCTTCCATTGTGTATTTGTTGTGGCCTGTTAGGGTCAGGAAGAAAGACACGAAAACAAAAAAGTAGGTTGAACCAGTATGTTTGAATAACAAAACATATGAAATAAAAGTGTTATTAGTCAGCAGATAGAAGTGTCCGACCGAACTGTCAAGTTACACCGCGTCTCGACTGCCTGCTTTGGGAAGTCTCGCAGGTTAGTATTTATGAAGGAGGAAGAGTTCATTCCACTGTAGATAGGGCGCCATAATAGTATTATGTTCGTACAACTACGAAGAAAAGTTGTTTTTTTCCTTAATAGCAGTATATTATACAGCCTTGAAGTTTGTCGATTTTCGCGTCGCACCATGAATATATACGAACTGCACAACATTTTTTTTCGTGAATTTTGGATTTTGTTCGTCAGCTATTTATGCTAAGTGTGTGTGTGTGTGTGTGTGTGAGAGAGAGAGAGAGAGAGAGAGAGAGAAAGAAAGAGAGAGAGAGAATGTTTTTTCCAATGAATTCAAATCCTCGTCGCCACTGTTATGTCTTCTTTATCAAAAAATATAATGCCTTTTTCTTTTTCTGAGTCGGAAACGTCACAACTAAGTGAAATAAGTTAAAGAATATAATCATGCAAAACAATTCTCTTTTATTATGTAAAACTTGTTAACCACTTTGGAAAAAAGTGCATACACCAAATTAATAAAATGTATCCCCAGACTCTTCAGATATTTATCGAAATAAGAACGTTATGGTCCACAATTTAAAGTGGTATATATGAGAACGGAAAACAATGTAATGAATAATGGATATCCGCTCGGAATGAGAAATCGGAGAGCCGGGTCCAAATTCCAGTCTGATTCGTTACACTTACGCGCAAATACCCTTGGTAAGCCATGAATTCATTTCTTCTATCCCAGCTATGAGTTAAATAATGGAATAGACCGGGTTCTATGGCCTTTGTTGGAAACTAGTCTATCGTAGAAAGAAACGACAGTCTCCTGCTGGAAAAATTTCTGCCTAGTCAGCCATGATGGCCCAAGCGTGTATCGCGTATGGCACTAAAATGGCTGACTGATCTGAGGAGCCATAAAAATTATTCAGGTTATACTGAATTCAAAATAATAGGAAAGTTAATACAAATTCTATCTGATACAGTTATTAGCTGATTTCTGATCTGAAATCTTCACTGTATAATGTTTAATCGGACACAGTTATTAACAGAATCCTGATCTGATATTTTCACTGTATAATTTTCAGTCTATGTGATTGGTATTCACTATTCAATTAAGTGCATTGACAAGGAAAGATTATGTTGGAAAAAAATTTATTTAAAACAAATGCCATTTTAGGCTAGGCACTTTTTGATGTATACACGAGAGTTTATATTTTGTTGTCGTCTGAGTAAAAACAATTGATTCATATTCCTTTATTTCTGTTCACTCTGCCCCATTTCCTTTGGCTGTATAAAGTATTTTTGATGACCTACTGTAAGATACCATTTATGTATCGTATCATGTTATGATGTGGGCGTTCATGGCTCTTCTCAACTTCCTTTCTTTTGTGTCTCTGAGCAATGTTTGTCTACTGACTATCTCACCCTATCCCCGTTCTATCAACCAGCTCGTTAGATATGTTACTCGCTGTTTCTTTTTGTCCCTCTTGCCTTAGTATGCGAGTGTCAAATTTTCCAAGCCTTCTTTCTTCGTTATGTATCCATGAATGTGTCAACTGTCTCATTCTGGTTCTAAGTGGCTTCTTATTTTTTCTACAAATACTTTTATGGCAACTGTTCTGACGAGTTTTTTTCCTTAGTGCGTATAATGTTTAATTATAAAAAATAAACAAATAAACATAGTATCTACTAAAACACTAATATCCATTAAAAATAATGTTTAAGCAAATAAATTAAAAATATGTCGGAGTTAATCCGTTTCATAATGGATTTCATAAAATTTTGTGTTGTTTTTGTTTACATTAGGATACGAAAACAGCAGGTATGAATATTACGAAAAGCCGGGAAAATGTGTATTGTTTCGGGCTTTGCTTGACTGCACGTCCTTCGTGGTCGAGCGGTCTAAGACACGTCAAATAAGTTAACGGATTCCCCTAGGAGGCGCAGGTTCGAATCCTGCTGGAGGACGCATATTTTCCTAACAAGATTTCTCGATTATTCAGGCTGGTTGATATAAATTTATATGCTGTTTATATATATATATATATATATATATATATATTGTAACTAAGTTGTTGAACTCGTAGGTTTATTAACCTTTTGTTCATGCATTTACTTTTATAACGAGTGCTCGATACAAATGTAGAGCGTTATACTATATATATATATATATATATATATATATATATAAACAAAAAACAGAGTATTTACTCAAATACGAGTATCCATTAAAATAATGTTTAAACAAATAAATTAAAAGTACGTCTGAATTAACCAATTTCGTATATATATATATATATATATATAGTCATCCGTAAACAGATCTGTTCCGCTGTATCACATCTTATCAGTACGGTTAGACATCCGATATATATATATATATATATATATATTATCGGTTCATGAAACGCAAATGCCTTGCTATGAGAACAAAAACTGGAAAAAGAAAAAGACCCACACTTTTTCAAGTGTGCATATGGGTGAAGAATTCATGGGGAAAACATACATGAACAAGTGATTCAATCATTTAAGAAACGTGGTATTAATAACTCAATGGAGTTGACCAAGTATAACACTCTCTTTGATCAAAGTACTAACAAAATTTAAGTTAAAAGCACTTAAAAAGGCGTTTAAAATAATTTAAAAGTTTTTTTTGGGGGGTTAAATTTTGGTTCTGTTTGAAAGATAATAGCCTAAAGCTCTATAAAAAAAGAAGAATTTTATGTATTTCAATAAGTTTTTTTTTAAATTTTAAACTTTCTTACGGTCAAATTTTAATTTAAAAATGAAGACGGAAAATTTTAAATATAAAAAAAAACCCTTTGAAATTAAACTATTCATCCTAGATATACACATCAAAGTATATTCCAAGAGCCAACATTCAACAAGTTCATTGATAAAAAAACAGAACTTACTTCTCTCAGTCTCTAATTTAAAACAAAACAAAAAAGAAACAAAAACTAAAACCAATAAGATGCTTTAAATTTGATTAAATATGTAAGTCCAAAACTGCTAAAATACAGAAACTGGTTTCGTTTGTGTTTAAAAATAAAAATTCTTAATTTTTTATAGCCAATAAGGAAAGAGTATACATATATATATATATATATTATTTTATAGTAGGCATATACGCTGACGACACTACAGTTTACTCTTGCATCAATCAAAAATCTGCTGAGGCTGACAAAGCAAACCTCGCTGCTGAGCTTGAAAAGGACCTCCGATCCGTGGTAAGAAATGGCTCGTGAATTTTAATGCTTCCAAAACGAAGCCGCTATCTATTAACCATCACAGACAATCGCTCCTACCCCACATTAGCATGGATCAGGCTAGTCTCCCTGAAAGCAAAATACTGCACCTCCTAGGCTTAACTATCACAACAGACGTCAAGTGGAATGGCTATATAGAATCCATAGCCAAATACGCTGCTAAGAAAGTCGGTTATCTGTGTAGGGCCAGGAAGCATTTTCCGCCTGAAACAATTCTGCACATATATAAATCTAACATCCACCCGTGCATTGAATCGTGCTGCCATATCTGGTCGGGTGCTCCTGCTATCCACCTAGTGGTCTTTGACAAAATCCAACGGAGAATCTGTAATGTGATAGATCCGCAGCTCGGATACAGTCACTTCTCACTGGCGCAAAGTGGCTTCTCTGTGTCTCTTCTACAAATACTTTCACAGCTTCTGCTCCGTTGAACTTAGCTTACTGGTGCCCCCTATATATAAATTTACTCGAGCCACAAGATTAGCAACTAGGTCCCACCCTTCTACTGTGAAACCAATAAATTGTAAACGCAAATTCTACCCCAGTAGCTTCTTTTCTCTCACTGTGGAGTTTCCTTCCATTTACTTGCTTTCTCGACAGCTACAATCTCCAAGAATTTAAATGTAAAGTCAATAGTCATCTCCTATCTCACTAACTTGCATCATCTCTCTCTCTCTCATGCTCTTTTCTTCGTCAGTATTCTCATCCTTCTCTTATCCACTTCCTAACACCCCCTATAACCTGTCACCCTTTCTCATAACTGTCCTCCTATGTAACCCCCTGCAAAACAGTGGCAGTAAAATGGCTTGATTGGGACGATATGATTATAAAAAAAATTCTATACATTTATATTCCAGAAAATATAAATAAATCTAAAAGACATGCATGTGTAGCTAATCAGTATTTCATTGACTGACTGATTTGTTTTCTACGGCTTATCAATAGACAATAAATTATTATGTAAATATAAAGTGGGGATCAATTTTATATTAGAATCAATATATAAATGGATCCCTCACTTTATGGCCACAGTCATTCTTCTCTTACCCATTTCCTGACACCCCTATAACCTGTCCTTCTTTCTTATAACTTTCCTCCTATGTAACCCCCTGCAAAACAGTGGCAGTAAAATGCCTTGCTTGGGGCGATATGATTATAAAAAAATTTCTATACATTTATATTCCAGAAAATGTAAATAAATCTAAAAGACATGCATGTGTAGCTAATCAGTATTTCATTGACTGACTGATTCGTTTTCTACGGCTTATCAACAGACAATAAATTATGTAAATATAAAGTGAGGGATCGATTTTATATCAGAATCAATATATAAATTGATCCCTCACTTTATGGCCACAATCATTCTTCTCTTACTCATTTCCTGACACCCCCTATAACCTCTCACTCTTTCTTATAACTTTCCTCCTATGTAACCCCCTGCAAAAAAGTGGCAGTAAAATGCCTTGCTTGGGGTGATATGATTATAAAAAAAAAATGATTTCTTACGAAACTTACTAGAATATAAAAATGTTCTAGTAAGTTTCGTAAGAAATAATTTATTTTTATTTTTAAATAAAATTTTATTTTCACTATTTTATTTAAATTATAAATATTTAAATATTTTATTTTAAATATTTTATTTAAATAAAATTTTATTTTCACTATTTTATTTTAAAATATTTAAATATTTTATTTTAAATATTTTATTTAAATAAAATTTTATTTTCACTATTTTATTTTTATAGGAATCAGAAAAGACTAAAAAAATAAAATGTAATATTTTTATCTACTGCATTTATTCTTTTATTTTGAACTATTTGCCATTTATTCTATATTTATTTAACTTTTTTACAATTTGATGCCTTGAATTTTAATTGCAACAAATCATATCTTTTTCATTGTTTTAAGAATGTTTATTAAAAAAAGAAAGTGCTGATGTGACAAGTTTACCCCCTTTGTCTAATTTATGAATTTTATTTTTATTAAATCGATAATAATCTATTGTGGGTCTTGAATGAATCGGTGAGGAAAGAAACAAGGAGTAAAAGTGGAATAAGAAACTGAAAGGAGTAAATTGAAAAGAACGAAGATAAGGACTGAAAAGAAAATAGTAATTTACGTAACAGGAAAATTAAAGTTAAGTGTTACTAAAACACTTCAGTTTCTCCATTTGCCGAAGAAAAAAGTGGTTTGTGGCAGTGAGATTTTGACTAAGGGAGTTTCAAAGGAATTACGAAGCACTTGAATTCTTAGCCGCCTCAGAATAATTTGAGGATCAATGACCAATTACTCTTTATGAGTAGCGTGAGAACGAGGGCGTTCTTTGTTCTTGGAGCAGAGATGTTCTCCATAAATACAGGAGGAAAACGGAAGATTTTGAGTCGTCTTCAGGTAGTTGAAGAGAGACCAGATAGATAGATAGATAGATAGATAGATAGATAGATAGATAGATAGATAGATAATGAACAGACGGAGATAGATAGATAGATAGATAGATAGATAGATAGATAGATAGATAGATAGATAGATAACGAAGAGACTGCGATAGATAGATAGATAGATAGATAGATAGATAGATAGATAGATAGATAGATAACGAAGAGACTGCGATAGATAGATAGATAGATAGATAGATAGATAGATAGATAGATAGATAACGAAGAGACTGCGATAGATAGATAGATAGATAGATAGATAGATAGATAGGCAGAAGTTGCCAGCCTCGAAAACCAACGTCACACAACCCGCTGTTCATTTACATCTGTTAGTCTGTCCAACGTTGCTCTTCACTGATTCACGCAGCCATACCAACCAAGCTAATACTAAATAGAATTTACCAATAAATTCATTGTTGAGCTTTAACCAGCGTCCATTGGTTCTTCTGAAAGAAAAAAGATAGACTTTCCCTTTCAGCTTAGAAGTCTAAAAATAATCCGTACGACTACCGATCCGGCGGGTACACAACACTAGACGATGCAACGAGCAGACTGAGGGATGACATTATCAACTAGCTTGCTGGTATTGTAGTGATACTAAAAGCAGAAACAAAAGATTAACTCCTTCACAGCTTGAAAAGTAATAATATATTTTGAGCTTTGCGCATTGGGCTCCACGCATTCTAGGCATATCCAGATATATATAATTATTTTTAACCTTATATAACCAATAAGGCCGTAATTCAAAATTATTGTATTATTCTGTATTTGTTCTTCCATAAAAATGATTTAACAGTTGTGAAAATATTAAATTAAAATTCTTTTAAAAATATTCCTATTATTAAAATGGCATCAAAATTTACATATTCCATTTTTTCTAACACATTTTTATTTAAGGAATTTAATTTGTCATCAGCAATTGTAAGAATTTCGAGATCGCACTAAAAAATTACAAGTAAATTTTTCAAAAGTAAACATTAACTGTAGATTGCTTTTTTGTCCAATCCCCCCAAAATAATGTTTTATTAAATTATACAAACACCAACACAGCAATTTTTTGGAGCTTATTGAATTATTTTTGTAATGTTTCATAATAAATTTTCAATAGCTTCTGAATTTATATTGCGAAAAATGTTTTACTGAAATATTATCAGGAATTTATTCATAAAACTAAAACTAAAAAAGAAATGTATCATCACACACCAATTTTAAAAGTATTCATAATGTATGAAAATTGAGGGATAACTTATTCCAAAAATATTTCTACGAAGTTTGCTAATAAAATATCCTCTTCAGTACACAATTTATTAATTCAAGAATAAGTTTTAAAAATTTTAATTCAATCAGATAATTCATAGAATTTTTGGTAAATTTGTAGCGTAGGGAGCTGGCTAATTTTTTTCAAAATTCAGCCTTGTCTTAGACATAACCGAACTCCCTACAGCTTACAAGTTTTATGCAGAATCATCATCAGAAGGTTTTCATCGTTATCAGAAGGTGGTTGTCGACAGGTTGGAATATGTGGAATTGTGTGGATTAGTGTAACAGAGTGTAATAATAAAATATACATTTTGAATTTTAAAATAGAAATTTATTAAAGGAGGAATAACAAGAATTCGTAGAAATTAATGTTCAATGAGAAAGTTAAGGGTATTAAAAGTTCGTACAAAATGTTCGTAGTATTAATTGTTGAAAGAGATCAGGAGAAAGAGAAAGAGGACAATGTCCGAGTCGCTGGAAGTTACATTTTTAGATGTTTCGTCTCGCGGCTCCCATCTGTGACTCCCTGACTGACGCTGATGAAGTCCTTTTATTGTAATCTAGATTTTTCGCACTTACTCGCGAAGTCCTCATTTGTCAAAAATCATTTCAACACCTACTTGCGAAATCTGGTTTCGACTTTTTCGTTAAACACATGGTCAATCCTTTTTCTATTTGGGCAAATCTGGATTCCACACGTCATTGTGAATTTTTGTACAATTGAAGAAGGTTGATTTTAATTAATTTCTTATCCGCTATAAATTCTATAAAACAAGAGTTAGTGTTTTGTGCTTTTTTTGGAAAAAGCGCGTCCATTTTGGTCCCCAAATTTGATCATATATTTGGATTCAATGATAATATGTCTGATTTATTTCCAAGCGATTGTGAAACGAATTATTTTGAGAACTTCTAGGGAACAAAGTTATAATCATGTTTAAAAGATATTGACTGAACAAAGTGACTGAACAAAGATTAAAAATCTGTTATTTGAAAAAGATCTATAAATCTTTTTCAACAACAAAAAAAAAAGACCTAAAAATATCAAAGTAAAAAAAATACTGTCAATAAAACCAGCTTACTGTTGGTTCGTTTGGCTCAAAACATCCAAGATCCACATCATTAGATCCAATATTAGGATCAAAGTGTATGTGAGTATCATTGCTTTTACTATCGCTTGGAAATAAAACAGACATTTTATCATTGAAAAAAATATTAGGATCAAAGTGAAAGTAATCCACGTTGCGTGCACTATGGAAAAAAAATATTTTATCATTGGATTCAATATTAGGTTCAAAGTGACTGTAAACTTCAACTTGAAAAAGAATCAAGCATTCTATCATTGGGTCCAACATTAGGATCAAAGGGAATGTAACCATTCTGGCTTTTTCTCTCACTTGGAAAAGTATCAAACATTTCATCACAGGATCCAATATTAGAGTCAAAGAGAATGTAAATTTCACTATCTCTCTGAAAGTTATCAGATATTTCATCCTTAAAAAAACAATATAAATATGAAAGTTAATGTAATCATCATTTGCTTTTACTATTGCTTGGAAAGGAACCAGGTATTTAAACATTGGATCCAATATAAGGATCAAAGTTAATGTAATCATTGTGGCTATTACAAGCGCTTCGAAAGAAGACACTTCATCATTGGATAAAATATGAGGAGCAAAGAGTGCTGTGAATTCGTTGGTACGATATTTTGGGGCAGCATTAATTTTTTGACGTGAAGTGTATTTGCGCTTACTAACGCAGATGCTTAAAATTTGAAGGCATGGATTTTGTTGAAATGTCAAACGGTGCAATACGTTGGATTTAGAGATTTTTGTTTTGTCTAGCCAGAGGGCAAAGGTCAGATCATGCCCCATTTAGATTTTGGGAGACAGGTGTCAGTGGCGCGGAAGTGACGTCAAGCTGACAGCCAGAAATTTCTTAGTAGCAATTTTAATTTGATTTTAAAGAGTCTGATTACAACCGTCAAAGAGAACGGTTGTTCTCTAAATCGGGCTTAGCCAGACGCGAGAGTCTGATACAATCGTCAAAGGAGTCGGTTGAGCAAAATCGGGTCTCCTTGATGTGGCGGGGGGCCGCTGACAACTCAGACCAAGGAACCTCCACTTTACTCCGCGGCATGTTTGAAAAGATGTCGCTACTTGTTTGAAAAGATGTCCTGTGTTTGAACAAATAAAAACAGAAGGAAATAAAACATATTGTATATTTGATTTGCATTTGGGTCGGGTCTTATTGTTTTCAACAGAAGCATTTGTTGCAGATTGTTATTACTGAAAGCTAACAAGCAAAAAGAAGAGAGGGGCAATAAAGAAAGAAGACGAAGAAACAAGAAGAAAAGGAAGATTATTGTTGCTGACATTTTATGAAGAAGTGATTTGTTCCTCAGTTGAAGATGTTTATGAAAAGAAGTTTGTGCAATTGATTTACAGTGAAAGTCGGGTTGAGTGTTGCCCGACGGAAAGTGAAAACTGTTCCCAGTGAAAGTCGGATCGAGTGGTAATCTTCGACAGAAATTATTTGAAGTGTTTCTTAAACTGATTTACGAAGAAGTCAGGTTGAGTGGTCCCGAAGGAAGAGATTTATGATTTGAGGTTTAATTGTCCCCTAGAAATTTTAAGAAGTATTTTGGTTCTAGCGGTCGTGGTGGGAACCGCCGAAGTTGTGCGTCGACCTCGTGGTTACAGCATGCATCGTTTGTTGATTCAGATAACGTAGAGCCCAAACAGAGGTGTTTTCAAGAAGAAATATATACCCTTGATGGTGGTACATAACAAGTGTATTTAACGCTCGTTAATTTTTGGAAAAGAATCACACATTTTATTATTGTATCCAATATCTACACCAAAGTGAATATAACCCTCGTTAGTTTCACTATAACTTGAAAAGGAATCAAAATTTTCTCATTGGATCCTGTATTAGGATCAAAGTGAATGTATCCCTTGATGCTTTCTCTATCGTTTAGAAAAGAAATCAGACATTTCATGTTCGGACCCAATATTTGGAGCAACGTTAATTTAATCCCAGTAGAATTTACTGTCGGTTGGAAAAAATACTCATCACTGGATTCAATATTAGGTTCATTGTGAATGTAAACATAATGTCGCTTGGGAAGGTATAAAACCTTTCATTATTGGACCCAATATCCGGATCAAAAGTGAATGTATATCTCATTGCTTTCACGACTGGATCCAATATTAGTACCGTAGTTAATGTAGTTCTCATTGCTTTCTCTAGGTCTTACAAAGATATAAGATATTTCATTATAAATACAATATTAAGATCAATATAAATATCATCGTTGTTGCTTTTAAACATCCTTTGGAAAGAAATCAGACAATTTATTGAATGCATTATTAGAATCAGTGTGAATGCCATCCTTGTTGATTGGTACCATTACTTGGAATGGCTACAGATATGTTTTCATAAGATTCAATATTATGATCAATGTGAATGTTATCGTGTCTGCCTTCAGCATCTTTGCAAAGGAACCAGACATTACATAATTGGATCCAATATTAGGATAAAATTGAATGTCATCTTTGTTACTTTCACTATCACTTAGAAAGCAATTAGACATTTCATCATTGGATCTAATTTTAGGAAAACAGTGAGTGTCATCATTTTGCTTTCACTATTGTTTAGAAAGCGATTAGACATTTCATCATTGGTTCCAATATTAGGATGCAAGCAAATGTCATCTTCATCACTTTCACTTTCACTATTGCTTAGAAAGCAATTAGACATTTCATCATTGGATAAAATATGAAGACCAAAGTGTATTTAACTCTCGTTGATTTGACTATCGCTTGGAAAAGGATCACACATTTTATCACTGGATCCAATACCAGGATCAAAGTGAAATTAACCCTCGTTGATTTCATTATCACTTGGAAAGAAATCAAACTTTTTCCATATATCCTATATTTAAATAAAAGAGAATGCATCTTTTCTTGCTTTCACTATAACTTAAAAAGAAATCAGATATTTCATCAGTGGATCCAATATCTTGCTCAAAGTCAATGTAACCGTCGTTGCTCTCCATAGCGCTTGAAAACTGATCTGACATTTTATCATTGGATTTGGAAAGAATCAGTCATTTCGCTTGGAATTTCATCTTTGGAATTAATAATAGCATCAAAGTTCATGTCATCCTCATTAGTTTCCTTATCGCTTGGAACGGAAGCAGACATTTTATCATTTGGTCATATCATTTATCATATCCAATATTTGAATGAAAGGGAATGTTATCTTCATCACTTCCACTATCTCTTGCAAAGAAATCAATCATTTCACCGCTAGGTCCAATATTTGGCTGAAACCGAATTTCAACTTTATTGCTTTCATTATTACTTGGAAAAGAATTAGATCTAAACTTATTTATAAATGGAACTTTGTCTGTGTGTGTGTGTGTGTGTGTGTCTGTCTGTCTGTCTGTCTCTATGTGTGTTTTTCCGTTACCTATGGACTTCGAAACGGCTGAACAGATTTTCTTGAATATTTACACAGTTGTACTATAAGCGTCTGCGAGTGTTCTTAGCTAGGCTTTGTGTCGAGGTACCTCCGATAAATATCGAAAATCGAAAAAATCGGGTTATAGAAGGAGTGGTCCGATTTTAATAAAATTTGATACACTCATAGACAAAGACATAAGAAACGATATTCAGAAGTTTCAAGGTTGCAGTTCTTACAATAGTGCAGAAAATCGATAATATATATATATATATATATATATATATATATATATATAAAAGGCAAGACGTTGTGTGTGTGTCTGTTTATCTGCTTGTATGTCTGTATTTTTTCAGCCCTTTTATTTTAGGTTTTGCTTCGGGTTTGACTTTAAGTAGGTATAATTGTAGTTCTTAGTCTCAGCCATGATACCATTTACTCAGAGGACTTATTTAGCTTTCAAAATTCAGTTTACGACGAAAAACACTTATTTGATATCGATACCAGGAAATCAAAATTTGACTTACATTCATTCATGTTTCTTTCAGTCTCCGGTTTCGCTTTAACTGGAAACAACTATCGCTTTTTAGTCTTTCGTGCCAACGTCCAAAGAGTCTGAGCTCCAGGACTATGGATTAGTTTTAAAACTTTCATTGCAACGCCGGGCTATACTGCTAGTATTTCATAATTGAATCCTATAGTTAGTTGAAAGTAAACATTTTCGTCATTGTTTTCATTATTGCTTAGTATGGAATTCCATCTTTTATCATATAGATCTTTCATAGGTTTAATATTCTCTTCGATCGTAATATTGGATCCAATAATTAGATGCCTGATTATTTTCCAAGAAAAAATGAAATAAATTAGGATGACATTTAAATCCAGTGATATTGATAGCAATGAGGACGTAAGTTTCGAACCAAACTTAATAATAGCAACCTGTTTATTTATTTATTTTTTTATATTTGATATTTGAACATTGTTTGGGAGAAGATATAGAAATTTAAAAAAATCTCTTTGAATTTTGGTTCAAGAAAAATCATTCAAATACAACTGAAGCTTTTTGTCTTCAGAACTTCACACAATAAATGTCTGTCTGATACACTAGCGAGGTATTATGTTTCGATAAATATATTAAAGTAATTTCTCCATGACAGTATTATTAAAATTACTACATGCTATTGATATTCTTTTAACATCGTATTCAAAATATACATCGGTGACAGCACTAAATACATAATTTATTTTTAATATTTCCTTCTTTGTGGTAGAAAGGATATTGGCTTGGTTGACATCAGTCTACCGCACAAGCAAATGGCAACCTACTGCAGGAAAATCAGTTTAGTCACAGTCATAGATCTAAAGAGACATGATCGCCCAAGCGTGTATCACGTATGGCATTTAACTGATTGATCTTGATAAAAGCATTAAATAGAAGGATAGATTGGGTTCTCTATCCTTGGTTGACATCAGTCTACCGTACAAAGAAATGGCAACCTAATGCTAGAAAATCTTTTGCTTAGTCAGTCATGGATAGAAAGTGACATGATCGCCCAAGCGTGTATCACGTATGGCATTTAACTGATTGATCTTGCCTTAATATAGGACTTAGCTGATTGTTTTAACAGTAATATTTCTTCATTTCTTAAAGGGAAACGCATAGAATGGTCAAGAAATTGTGGGATGTCACCACCTAGGTATAAGTATGAAGGGAGCGCAAAGTTTCCTCGCTTTAATATTGGCAACAGTAGCCATGGGCGTCAAATAACTTTGGCCGCCTGGCATGCATCTAAGACAATAGAAAATTCCAGTTACAGACAGAGAAATGGTTACATGAATAAAACAGAATAATAACAGTCAAAATAAGAATATTCCCCGAGATAAAGTCAGGGTGCCTACAATACTGGCAACTGGAAGAGAAGGAAAGGAAGATGAGAAGATTTCTCAAGGGAATTCGGGGGATATGCTTGCTCTCCGTTTTAAGATAACGTTAGACAGATTGGCCACATCTTTCTCTTTAATCTCCCAGGCTTCTTCGTGGAGTTTGTGTCGTGATTCAAAACCTCACCTCTAGTTTTCGGTTCCCCGTACGAAATTTGGATGCGTTTATTCACCAAAGAATATTTGCGATAAAGGATTTGTGGTTTTGAAATGAGGATACTATAAATCAGATGTTCCCAATCACCAGTTCAGTACTGGTCTGAGAATCATTTGCTACCGGACCGCAAAGAAACAATCAACTTGTTTAAATTTGTATAATGGATATGCTGAATATTGAACTTTAATTAAAAAGATCTTTTTATAATCATTTCACCCAAACAAGGCAGAACTGCTACCAGCGCGCAAGGGGTTACATAAGGGGTGAGTGATGAGAAAGAGAATCAAGTTATGGAGGTGTCAGAGACGAGTAAGAAAAGGATGAGAATAAAGGTATGAAGAGGGTTTCATGAGAGTAGAGTGAAAAGGAAGAAGAACATGATACAAGGGTTGTCAGGGAAAGGATGTGAATCAAGGAGCTATGTAATGGCAATTGATTTTGCGTTTAAATTCTTGAATATTGTAGCTGTCAGGGAAACAAGTATACAGAAGGGAATTCCACAGGCGAGAAGTGCGAGCAAAGAAGCTGATGGGGTAGAAGTTGCGGTTACATTTGATTGGTTTCACTGTAAAATGGTGAAACCTAGCCGCTAGTTTAGTTACTCGACTAAATTCATGCAGAGGGGCACCAGGGAGCTAAGCTCATCGGGAGTAAATGGTTGTGTCGTCAGCACAAATGCCTACTTGGGATCTGATTACATCAGGGAAGATCAGAAAAAGCGTAGGACCTAGAATAGAGCCTTGAGAGACACCTGCGTTCGTATAACAGTATATGGAAGCATGCTCATTCAATACTACCTCATTATGCGATTTGAAAGGAAAGATTAGATGACGTCAAACAATGGTCCAGTTATACTATAGCCACGTCCCTTGCGTGGAGGGCTAGCATGCCAGACTGTCAAACGCTTAGGATATATCTATTGCAACAGCTCGAGCTTCGCCGTTCTTTTCGAGAGCCTGGTATATACACTCTGTGATAGTCGTTAACATATCAGCAGTTGACCTGGTGAAGCGGAAACCATACTGTTTATCGGAGAAGAGGCCGTAGCCTGTGAGATGTTGAATTTATTTAAATATTCAATATTCATATACTCAATACTATCATAATTGTAAGTAGATTTTATAATTAATGAATATTTTTACAATTAATGCATGTTTTTATAATTAATGTATATTTTTTGTCTGCCTTTACTATCTATCATAACTCTAAGTACATTTTACAATAAAAGTATATTTTTATTTTTTGTAATAATTTTCAAGTAATTAACTAATCCCAGCTAATTTTCAGATTCTACACAGATTCTATACTGGGTTGATTTAGTAATAGTGCAATAGGTATTGATTCAGGGGAAACTAAGCACACAAGTGTGTGGTCGGGATAGAGTCCTGACATGAGGATTAAAAGTTTATACACTTTTACTTCCCTTTTAATAAATGGTCCTTTTTATTATTGCTCTCTTTATCAAAATGCAATTAAATTACACATATGAGCCACCAGGGCCGTAGCTGATGCTAAAAAAACACCGGGCACAGAGAAAATTGTCCGGATTTATTAGTTGACAATGTGATGACGTCATCAGTATCATCCATTTCCAGAAACTGATTTTTGCGGATTTTTTCGGCTATTCCAATGGAAATTAGGCACAGAACGTGAACGAAAGCAGGAAATCGGGTTCGGACTTTCTGAGTATAACCAGTCTTTTTTCCCAAAATTAATAAATAAACAAACAGATTTTTACTGCGTTCATTCGGATGTTTCTTTCTTTCTTTCTTTCTTTCTTTCTTTCTTCGTGAATTGTTTAGCTTGATTTCTGACGAAGACATTTTTCTTGCCCGGATTTTCACTATGATTGCACGAATCGGTCCGGACCCGGTGTGCTCGGTAGTCAGATACGGCCATGTGAGCCACTATTGGTCCGCGATAAGGTTGTCCGGCACCAAGCCGATTACTTGGGGAAAAAATGTTGGAGACCACTGTTATAGAGAAATCAGGATGACATTAAGCTGACTCTTCACCGAAGAAGTAACCGATAGAAAATAGAACTGGTCTCTATTTGTTACCAACTTATAACTTTCTGATGTTTCTTAGACAATTTAATCAGTGACAGTCCTAGGATTGTTGGCAAGCCGGACAAGCTGAACTTCGACGCTCTTACAGGAATCTTCTTCTTCATGTGCTGTGTCCCTTCAGGACGTAGGCGATCATGGATTTCTGTTTGCCCCTGTCCTTTGTCTCTCGTAATATTTTTCCTCTTGGTATCTTTCCTAAACCCCGCTCTACCATTCATTTGCTCAAGCCTATCGAATATGTCTCTCGCTGCTTTCCTCTGTCACTCTTTTCTTCTATCTGTCTTGTGAGTATTAAATTCTTCAAACCTTCTTTCTTCGTTACGTGTCCCAGGAACCTCAGCCGTCTCTTCCTGATGTTAAGTATAAGTTTTCTTCTCGTTTGCATCCTCTCCAACACCACGTCTGTAGAACCACATTCTGTTGCTTCGGACCTTTCCTTCATCCTTGAAGAGATCGTCTAACATTCGCTGCCATACAGAAGGACATATATCTCATAGCAGTCCAGCACACTTTTCTTTTTCTTCAATGAGATTTTCCTGTCTCTCAGTACTCTAGTTAAAGTCGTCCTTGGCCATGCCAATGCGTCTTTGGATCTCGATGTCGCGCTTTCCATCCTCTGTCAGGGCACTTCCCAGGTATTTAAATTTCTTTACTGGTTTTATTTTAGTTTCTCCGACCTGTAGTTGGCAATTTGGGGTCTTCTTTTTGCTGATGACCACATATTCAGTTTTCTTGAGGTTTATGCTCAGTTTTTTCTTTTCGCTTTCTCTCGCTACCTTCTGTAGGAGGACCTGCATTTTCTTTTCCGTGTTTGCTATCAGCACCGTATCATCCGTGTATTGTTGAGATTATGGCCGCTAATGACCAATCCTGGCAAGGACATTATCTCTTTCAAAATATTTTTTGAATTTTCACGAAAAACTGATAACATAGAATAACGATTTTATTGCAATGAGTAAATAGCCACCATTTTATATTGTTAATTTCGATCGCGCACTTTGTTTATTTTTTTATTTTTTCGGCTGCCCAGTATAGTAAGTTCATTTGACTACCGCTTGTGAGAAAAAGAGAACCATGACTCAATTCGCCCAAGTAGAAATTTGGAAATGTACTGCTTGGCGTTCACGCCAGAAGCTACAATGTGAACATTTCATTGTGTTTGGGTATCAATCTGAGGACAGTCCAGAGGATTCAGAAAGAATTGAATGGTGATTACGAAGGTTTCTGGAGTGATCACTAATGGTGGCGATGGTATGCCGCCATTTATCTTTCCACAGGGCCTCAGTCTCAACACGGAGGCTTGCATAAAGTGCCTTGAGTCAAGAGGGTGGTTTCTGAATGACCCTGTGGTGATACCAACCGAGCAAAAGAGAGGGACCGGATGTTTGCTCTATAACGACCAGAAAGCAAATGAACAAAACTCGTCGTTGCACAGATGTTCCGGTTGAAAAATAAAAATCAATCAAATATCAAATTTCCATTTTGCGAGCCTACGCGAATTTTATTTACCAGCCAATGGAAAGCCCAGAATCAAATACAAGTGTGAAATTCAAAACGAGCTGCCTTCGATCCAAAAAGCAGATATAAAAGGCGGATACAGACAAGCACCCAGTAGACAGACAGGCGAGAGTAACCAGTATCTCCCCTTGACTTAAGTCGAGCGGCTATTATGCTTGCCTCTTTCCTTCTCCACTGTCTCAAAAGTACTTACTGACCTAAGGAGCGACTACTTCAAAGACATTTCTCACATACCTCCGCTCCCCACATTCTTATGCCTTTTATCTCTTTCAGTTCATTATTTGCCATGAACATTCTAACCTCCGTTGGACCTTTATTTCAAGTATTGCTTTAATTGTAAAACATTAATTGAAATGTGTATATATAATTTGCTTTTCTTGATTTTATAATCATTTTATGACTTATAGTGGGCTATCTACCACAAGGCCAAATTCCGTTAACCTGCAACGGTATACAATTACCCTTCACTAGAACGTACCCCCACTACAACTATAAAAAGAATAAATAAGAAGCCGCTATAACCCTAGTCTGACAACAGGGCTCTACCGTGACCACCTTTTCGGTGGTCGTGACTCTACACCATACCACATTAGCAGGGGAAGCCTAGTCATAACTCTCACACAATTTCTGTGACCATATCACCCCTTACATCTGGCCACCTAACTCCCCAGATTGCAACCCTCTTGATAATTATATGTAAAACGCACTTGAACAAAAGACCAACAAAAGATGAACTGAAGTCAAGGATTATAGTGGCATTCTCCAAATTAAACAAGGAAACAGCCTAGAGGAGAGGCAGAACATTCCGAAGTCGTCTGGGAGCCGTGGTTGAAGCCAATGGCGATTTTATTGAATAAATTTACTCTTTATTATTTCAAAATATTTTTCTGTAGTTTTGGTGAATCATATCTGTTAAAATGAGATGTCAGTGTTATTTCAATTTTTGTGTCATTTAGATGACAATTCATCATTCACACCTTGTACATGCAGGCATAAATATAAGTGCGTATATACTAGATATGAGCAAAGCCGGCGAAAGAAATATCGGAAGGACAAAATGATAGGCATACACCTTTAAGCCAATTAAATATGCCTTGAAATTTTTTTTTAATCATATCACCCTGAGCAAGGCGGTAATGCCACTGATGTGCGGGGGGGGGGGCTACATATGTGTAAAAAGATTAATTAGAAGAGAGTGAAGAGGAAGATGAAAGTTAGAAAGGAAGCAATAGAAAGGAGCAATAGAAAGATGAGAATGCAGGTGTGATGACAGTTTCAAAGGTGGAGAGAAAAGAAAGGATATAGGGGGTGGGGAAAGAACTAAAGTCAAGTGGTTAATGAGTATTGACCTTGCATTTAAATTCCTGGAGGTTGTAGCCGTCAGGAAAGCAAGAATATGGGAGCGAGTTCCACAGGCGGGATGACATAGCTCTAAAATTTCAAGGACTTGTTTAAACCCACTACCGTGAATGTGATAGCCAACTTATTCTGGGCTTGCAGATGCTTTCAACGCAACATTTCCCACTTATTTTTGCGTGAATTATGTTTGTTTTTCTTTATAATATAATGTTTTCTCCCTTAGTAAGTGCACTCTGCAAATATATTTTTATTCAGATTTGCTATGGAATATCACATGGTATTCTTGCAAAAAAACCTGAGAGAGACCCTACATGTAAACGTGGAAATCGCAATGGTACATGCCTCCAATATAGGTACCTCCTCTTATTTTCGATGTCTAAATTTTAAATAGAATTTTAAAAATAAAATAGTTTTCTTGAAACTTTTATTTTAGTTTTAATTGAAAGCTAAATGATTAAATTTACTATTTCCAGTAAGCAAAATACACTGGTGTATTTCAAAGAGAAATTATATTGATTGGAATCTAAAAGTTTAAATTTTTTTTTAATCTTTCAATTTTTTGGCCATTTTTAAGCGATCGACACATTTGTAAACAAAAGTTTATTCTCGGTTTTAAACATTTTGCAAAAATAAAATATACATATGTGACACAATATTTTTTAAAAATTAACAAGTGTAATGTTAAATTAATCTGATTTACACAAGTATTACTTATTTCTAGCATGAAATTTAGAATAAAACTATTTTTAAACACAGAATTCAACCTTCTGACCTTTCCACCGTATGTGTTGACAGATTTGACAAATGCGAGATAAGATAAGTGTATGGCGATCACAAATAACCTAATTGTACAAATTTTCTTTCCGGTAAGGGGAAGAAACTCTGAATAACATGAACTTTTAATTTACACATAGAAAAAAAAAAACATACGGAAAAAACAACTTCAAATACTTAAAAAAAGTAAATAAAAAAATTAAAATTATTTTTCATTATTAATCGAAAAGAATTTTTTTTCAGACTATAATGTTTTTAATGTTTATTATTCATTCAAGCAATTAAAAGTTTATCAAATTAAAAAGGTCATAGGTATATTTTTTATTTTACTATTGGGAGCAGATTTTCGGAAATAGAAGCAAATTAAAAAAAAAAATAACAGGCGATTTACATTCCCCAATGAGTCCCGCGTTTAACTAATAAAACAAATTTTCGCAACAAAATTCAATTTCTTAAAATTTCATAAACTTACGTGGGTGTTGGCGTAACAAATACAAAATAATATATTTTTACCAATATTTTAAAAAAATAATAATTTCAAAAATAATTTCATTCATTAGTGAATAATTTGCTTTTTCCAAGAGTTTCCAAATTAATGTGTTTGTCACTGGAAAAAAAACAAAGAAAAAAAAAAACAAAGAAAAAAATCAGTTATGTAATCTTACGTTTTCCATTGTAAACTCTCGTAACGATTTGGTTACCCGCTAACTAAAATCAAAACAAGATTTTTTATCAAAATTTTGAACGTGTTAGAAGGGATGAAAAATTAAAAAAAATAATTAAAAATACTTTGACCTTTCCTCTTAACAACAATATAAACATTTTGATAGAAATGATGCAATGGGGTGGCGAGACCGCAGGACACTCTTCACCGGGACCGGGCATCTACTCAGCGTAATTTTTCTCAGAAGCACCTCTGTCCTCGCGGACGGAGCTACAACTGAGTCGCATTTTGTCTTCGAGGAAAGAGACGCAACTGAGAGATGATTTTTGGTCACCACCCGACACAAAATATGCCAGGGAGTTCAGTTAAGTATGACACAAGGCCGAATCAAAAAAATTAACCATCTCCTTACGGCTACAGTGTTGACTCCCGACGTTCAAAGAACACGTACCCTACGACTTCAAGTTAATACGTGAAGACTATATTCGAGCCATAAGATTTTTAAAATAATTCAAACATTTTTTATTTGTGTGCATGCCGATGACCCATATTTTATTTTACGGGTAGCCGTGTTTCAAAGGTTGCTCTCCTTACAGAACCCCCCCCCCCCCCAAAAAAAAAAAAAAACCAAAAACCTATATATATTTTTGGCAGGGTACAATTCTTTCATCTCGCTTCTGTGTTTCCTGTGCACGTTTTAACATACAACGAGCTTTGCAAATTATCCTTTCAAAATTTAAATAAGTTTTATGTTTTTAATTTAGTTTCCTCATTTTGCTAAAAAAAGTAATTGTGAAATTTACAATTTGCTGAGATGCCGAATAAAGAATAATATAAAAATAGATATTAAAAATAAAAATTGATAAATGCCATAACATTTCATAAATTATTGAGTTACCTCTGTTATGTTATATAATTTAATTCTCTGTTATCAAATTGTAAAATTAATTCAAGAGAAAGCTTTATATTATTCCAATTTTTATTTTTCATAAAGCATCTTCAAACGTAAAGCTATAAAGCTAAACTGACTAAAATTGTATAAAATATTAGATAATTGTTGAAAATATTATGTTCAATTTTTAATTTTACTATATAGTTAAAAACAAAAAAAAAACGTAACGTACGATTAAGCTACATACAACTATGTCAATTTTGTCCACCATACTTAGCTTTTTTATGACCGCTTCCGTCTGTCATGTCATTCGTCACCTCAAATAACAGTACGATAACACTGCTAAGATGGCTATCGTGATTTAGAAATGCTTTTATAGTACATTTCAGACATTAAACAAGTAATACCTGTTTCAACTAAGATTAAGGTAAGTTTAAATTTGCTAATTTTACTAAAATGACATGTCAGCGAAGTATATTTTATTTTTGCAAGATTTTTAAAACCGAGAATTGGTTTCTGTTTACAAAATGTATCGGTCTATCAAAAATGGCAGAAACAGTGAATTTTAACAAAAAATCTGAAAAATTTTAGATTCCAATCAATATAATTTCTCTTTTAAATACACCAGAGTATTTTGCTTACTGGTAAGTAAATTTAATATTTTAGCTTTCAATTAAAGTAAAATTGATGGCTTTAAGAAAGATTTTTTATTTATTAAAATTCATTTATGTCGTAGGTATCAAAAACGGGTGGAGTTATCTACATAATACCATTCAAAATGCGTTGTGGAGCAGTGGATATCGACTCGGAACGAGAACTCGGACGGAGAATTCCATTTAAATTTGTTGCATGCACATTCGCGCAAATACGTTCTGGGAAAGGTATGACTCCGTTGCTTCTCCCTTCAGCTATGGGTTAAATAGTAGGACGGATTGGGTTCTGTAACCTTGGTTGGCGACCAGTCTACCGCAGAAAGTAATGGCAGCCTACTGCGGGAAAGTATTCTTCCCAGTCAGTCATGTCTCTTTAGAGACATGATTACCCAAGCGTGTATCCCTTATAATAATTAACTGACTAACCATTCAAAAGCAGTTTCCCACTTGCAAGAAGGAGTAGAGTAGAAAAAAGTTGTTTTTTTTCACAGTAGACGAGAAGGTAAGACAATTTTGTTTTACAGTAGGTGAGTAGAAAAGAATGAAATTTTTACAGGAGACGAGTAGATGAGAAGGGATTGTTTATTGTAAAAAACAGATGAGTAGATGAGAGGGACATTATTTTGCAGTATTTTTTTTTTCCAGTAAAAGAGAAAGAAATGTTTTTACAATAGATGAATAGATGGGAAGAAATTTTTTTACAGAAAGATGAGTGGATGATAAGGAAAGCTATTTATAATAGATAAGTAGATAATGAGGAAATTTTCTTTTACAACTGATAAGTATGACATTTTTTAAGTAGAGATGAGAAAGATTTTTTTTTACAGTAAATGAATAGATGAATAGAGGAGAGGGATCTTTTTCAGTAAATAAGTAGACAAGAAGGAATACTTTTTACAGTAGATGAGTAGATGAGAATGAAAGTTGTTTTTACAGTTGAAAAGAAGGAACGATTTTTTTGCTGTAAATGAGCAGATGAGAAGAGTTGTTGTTTTACAACAGAGTATGAATTTTATTTCACAATAGATAAGATAGAAGTTTTTTTTAAATAGAAGATTAGATAAGAAGGGACGATTTGTGCAGTAGATTAGTAGATAAGAAAAAAATTGTTTTTTTTTTCATTACATGAGTAGATGAGAAGGCATTTTTTACAGTAGATAAGTAGATGAGAAGAAAGTTATTAGTAGGTAACCAGGAAAGTTTTTTTTAGAGTAGATGAATAGATTAGAACGAAAAAATTTTCACAGCAGATGAGTAGATGAGAAGGCAAGATTCTTACTCTAGAATGGGAAATGAGTCGTCAAGAAGGAATGTTTTTTGATGAGATTAGTAATAATTTCTTACAGTAGATGAGTAGCTGAGAAGGGAATTTTTTTTTTACAATAGATGAGTACATAGGTACATGAGAAAGAACATTTTATTACAGTGGGTGAATAGATGAAAAGGAATTTTTCTAAAGTTTAAATGTACATGAATAGTTCATGAGAATTAATTTTTTTTTATAGCAGATGAGTAGACGAGAAGGAAGTTTGTTTACAGTCGATTATATGAGAAGAAAAGTTATTTTGCAGTAGAGAAGATGAACAGAATTTTTTTTACGGTAGAAGAGTAGATGGGGCTAGTTTGTAGCGCGTCCTGTTCAGCTATTATCAAACGTTCGGAATTTAATTCCGGGTAACAAAATAAAATGGTACATTTTAAATATGTAAAATATGAAACGTTAACTAAACACTTTATTCAAATTAAATATAAACTAAAATTTGTATTTCACTCTTTGGTTGGATGCGGTTCACGATATGAATACCCGTTGCCTTAACATCCTCTGCACACCCTTATGCATGCTACTTCTCCTATGTTAATATTATAAAGATTATGTATTCCTTAATTTAAACTGACATGGTCAGATTGATTTTGGGGGAAAAAAAAAGAAAATACTTGGTTCTAGTACCCACCCACCCATGTTTCCCCTATCAAGCTCTTTTTATAACCATCCCTCATCACCACTCGGAGCATTCCATCCACCCCTAAGGAGAGGCACAGCTCACTTTTGGATCACTGATCTTGGTTCTGCTTATTTGTATTTTTTTTTTAATCGTATCACCCCGAGCAAGGCGGTAATACCACTGATGTGCATGGGGTTACGTAATAGTGAAAAGAGTGGAAAAGAGAAAGCCGGAAACCACATCCTAAACAGGGAACAAGGGATGAGCCTCTTAACCTGTTCAATAGACGTGGGTGGAGTGTGAACCGGGCGATAGATAGATCTATCTACTCCAATTACTCGCGGTTTAGTTGATATAATCAAATCTTTTAACAAAGCAAATTAAATTTTGACAAAGTTTCTCAAAAATTCTTCATATTTACTATCAGTCAGTCAGTTTAGTGCCATACGGGATACACGCGTGGGCTGTGTGCAATTCTTTCCCGCAGTAAGTTGCCATTACTTTCTGCGGCAGACCGGTTGCCATTCAAAGCTATAGAACCCAATCTATCTTGCTATTTAACCCATAGCTGAACGGAGAAGAGACAAATTAATACATTTCCAAATGTTATTTGCGCGTAAGTGAATATGTAGTGAACAAAATAAATTCTAAATTTAAAATTCAAATCTGACTCATTGATTTTGTTAGAAAAAAAAAGAAAAAAATCGAATTTTCTAGAATTTACAAACTTTGCACACAAAACTAGCGAAATTTCACACCTCGATGTGAAATATTTTTCGACCAATAGCAAACTAGGAAACATCTAAAAAAAATTCAAATAATCTTTGATTATCAAATAAACTAACAAAAAATAACAAATTCCTTTTACGGACCCTTTTCGCGAGCCGACGCGAAGTTTCTGCGTTGTCCAAAGGGAAGCCCAGAATTATATCCAGGTGTGAATTCCCAAATGATCCGTTTGGAGCCCCAGAAAACAGAATGAGAAGACGAGACACGAAGACGGTCGCAGTCAGAAAATACGAGCATAATTAACACGCCTCCCCCCACCCGACAAATGTAAAGCGATCTTATTATTATTGCCTCTCTCCTTCTCTTTCACCTTCTTCTTCTTCATTGTTCACCAATCTACTTAATAACCGGCCGGTACCCTAAATACTGAGCGAACACTTCAAAAACACTCCAAACAAAACGCTCACACACACATACATACATACATACATACATACATACATACATACATACATACATGCGTAGGTACATACGCATAAAGTCTTTCCAACAAATTACTACTAACAACATTTTAACGACCTTGTACCAACCCAATGACATTACTTTTATTTGTAAAAACCATCATTGATATATATATATATATATATATATATATATATATATATATATATAATTGTTGTTTCTAAATGCAATTTGATTTTCTTGTTATGTAGCCCTCTTATAGTGGGCTATCTCCTAACAAGGCCAAATCAAACTAATCCGTTTCAACACACATACACACCACTATAACGGATTAACTCACTATAAATACACCAAATTCAACTAGAATTCGAACTCGGATTTCTCGTTCCGAACCGATATCCGAGCAGATCATATTTACTATACGCAGTATATATTCCAGAGATTGCTTTAAAGAATGAGAAGCCTGATTTATTCGGCGTAGTGCGTATACCTCAAAGAACGAGAGAATGACGTAAGCACGATTTTTTTCGAGATATTATTGATGCATTAATCGCTAAGTGTACTCTCTCAAACAAACCATTACTCTGTAGATGATAAGCAGCAGTCCCGGGTCTATGTAAACCAATAATTTTTGATAGTTCTAGGCAGAACTCGCATTCGAATTCAATTACAGCTGTTTCAAATATATCATCGGGTTGTAACCTGAACTGATAGTAGGCAGAAGCTAAGACAGCTTTGGAGAAAAGGTTTGTTGGTCAGCTTCGAGTCGAACGAAATTATGTGCAATATCAGGTAACGGTCGGACTTTGTTTTAATATGATGAGTTCAGAAATCGACATAGACTCGATAAGGACCGTTTTGGTTTCAATATCTTATTGCAAATGAATCCCCACTCGCTCTCCCACGGAGATATCGTTCTGGAATTGTTGAGTTAATTTTTTTTTAATGCAGTTACTGCTTTGTATTGTTATTCTCAAAGTTGTCTAGCCTCAGCAAAAAACTAGTTCGCCGCCTCTCGTATCTGCAACGTTATCTCTTCAAAGCAAAATAAGAACACGACACTAAACTATTCTTTATTCGATTCTGTAATTCGTTAATTTAGTCCTGGGAATGACGATAAACTACATCTGGCAGCAAGACCTATGATCAGGATATTGAAGGTTTTGAGGACAGAGAATATCTCTTAATTGCCGTTGTTCCCAGGTTCACACTGATTCGGGGTGGTAGGACCTGTTAAAATCCCAGCTATGGGTAAATAGCGAACCCACAAACAAAAACAATATGCCATGAAGGTATAAAAAAAAAAAAACATTTTTATCGTAAACTTACAAACAATACATTTTGATATAGTAAAACTACCAACAATAGCTATTTATAGCCAAGTTACCAACGAAACATATTTAAAGCAAAATGACCAACAATACTTTTTATCCGTAGTTGGACGCATGCAATTACGTACAATTATATTTAGTTGAAGGTTGAAGCTATAAAACTGTGTTCAAAATATTTAGATTTCGGCATTAAATAGAGATTGATAAGCCGCTGAACAAAATCAACCAGCTTTCTTAATTAATTTCGGCGCAAGGAAGCGAAATTTGGGGGATTTCTTCGAACATTGATATCCTCACGAGGATTGTCAGAGCGTTTCTGTCTTTTATCCCGTTGAGTGGGGCGCTTATATAACATTCTGTCATCTGTGTGCACCTCCCAAGCTCAGCTGGGTCAACCTTTTTTGATATGTTGGGGTAGAGAGGAAGAAATTACTAACAATTTTTATGACCCGATTCTGTACGTGGCGGTCCTGGGTATGACGGTAAACTGCATCCGGCAGCAAGGCCTCTGATTGGGAGGTTGTGAGGAACTACCTCTTAACTGCTGTTGTTCCAAGATCCACCCTGACCCGGAGTGGTAGCACTTGTTATGGGCAAATAGTTAACCCCTCAAGTTGGGGTCAAAACACTATGGAAGTATAAAAATAGATTTTTATAGAAAAATATACATTTTTGAAGGAAAAATATTACCAACAATACATTTTTGAAAGAAAAAATATTACCAGTAATACATTTTTGAATACAAAACTAGAAGACATCTTCATTTTTATAAAATAAAAAAAAATTAAACATTTTTTCATTAAAATCTGACTAAATCAACTTTCTTACTATAACTGAACATTAAAAGAAATACCTTAAACCCCAACCTTTTTGGCATTAAATAACCCACAAATGTTGATATGCCGTTAAACAAAACTCAAACTCAAATCTGTACGTGGCAGTCATTAGGTTACCTCCCAGATTAATTCTCTGATACATTAGGCTCAATTTGATGTTCTGATGTGACAGTGAGTGCATAGTAGATATAGATATGTCTTGGAGTGAATCTAGTACATATTGTGGTCACCACAGATTCTGAACATACTATTTTCTGAGCGACTATCTACTCCTATTGTTGGAGGAGAGAAAAATGTAAAGTAGATAAGGCTTTTGAGTTTTACCAAAAAGAATTGTGACATTTCTTGAACATTTTGTTGATAGTTCTCTGTCTGTTGGGTTGTCTGTATGTCACACTGTCTGTTTATTTGTAACACGTAAAACAGTTGTATTATCATATAACGAAACACAGATAGATAGATAGATAGATAGATAGATAGATAGATAGATAGATAGATAGAACAGACGGAGATATAGATAGATAGATAGATAGATAGATAGATAGATAATGAACAGACGGAGATAGATAGATAGATAGATAGATAGATAGATAGATAGATAGATAATGAACAGACGGAGATAGATAGATAGATAGATAGATAGATAGATAGATAGATAGATAGATAGATAGATAGATGTTTGCTTATATACGAGTGGGCCAGTGCCATAAAAAATGCCAGCAAAATATTTATATCAATATGGCGTCTAAAATGACGGCAACATATATATTGATGTACCAACTATTAAGTATCTTACATCATAAGAAAAAAAACAAAAAAACAAAACAAAACAAAAAAACAAAATAATCTACCCCCTCAATAAGTAAATATACCACGCAATTACAACCAATCACTTTTCTTGTGTTTTAATATATGCAAGGAAAATTTTGAAATAAAGGTGAATATTAAAAAAAACAAAAACATTAGTCTGGTTTGATTTGTTTTGTTTTACGGTATATCAACTTCAATGGGTTATTTAATGCCGAACAAACATTATTTATATTTGCGTTAAAATCAGATTGCAAGTTAAAAGCAGTGAAGAGAATCTATGAAAAGTAATCATGAAATTACAAGAAAGAAAATGTGTGTTGAAAAAATCGTTCTTTGCTCTCCAGAGAAATTCCAGCTGCAGGCGATTACTATATTTTTATTATTTTTTATAAATTTACAGACGTTCTCAACGTTTGTTTACTTTTGGATGGGGTGGTTGTTTGAGTTTGGTGGCGTTGTGACTCAGACCAGACCCCAGGTTGCTCCACGGCCCGTCGGGCAGGATCAAAGTTCTCTCTTTCTGCTCGCTGGCTTGGATTAACTTTTGACCAGTTTCGACAAGCAATGACCAGTTTTGACAAGCAATGACCAGGTAAGACCATCTTTGTACCGAGTTACTGCGAGAAAAACTGACCTAGTGTCACAGCTCGCTCTCGTGGGGGAGTAGAGTAAATCCCGACCAGACACCAGGTTGCTCTGCAGCGCGTCGGACAGGATTAAAATGTAATTTCTGTTCTTAGATACTCACTTTTTGCTCGCCAGCCGCCTGGAAGCAATGACCAGCTAAGATTAGCTTTTGACCAGCTTTGACAAGCAATGACCAGTTTTGACAAGCAGTGACCAGGTTAGACCAGATTTGTACCCAGTTACAGCGTAAGTGGGTGTTGGGTAATCTTTGACCAGTGGCCTGAGCGTACGCACTCAGGTTCCCCACGTTAAAAACTGACCTTGTTACAACTCGCTCCAGTTGGGTAAATTCCGACCAGACCCCAGGTTCGTTCTCAGGGTGAAGTTTCTTCCTGTCAAACGCTTAAAAATAACTCAAAAAGGCTTAAAAATAACTCTTTGGCCAGATCGTCAGCCACCAAATAAAAACTATGGGGATTCGTATCAGTAAACATTATATTGTAATCTACAGCTATAGACGAGCGAAGTCGAGATAGGGTGTAGGGAAGGAAGAAGGTGAACAGTGTAACGGGGCTCCGGCAATCTCTATGATTTTTCACTGGAAGCAGTCATTGTTTTACAGAGAACATTGTTCTTTTGTCTTGTCGTTGTCTGAAAAGTAATTTATTTTTATTTAGTGGACCTCCCTGTCTCAGCTAAACCTATTTAGTGGACCTCTCTGTCTCAGCTGAACCTATTTAGTGGGCCCCTCTGTCTCAGCTGAACCTATTTAGTGGACCTCTTTGTCTCGAACCTATTTAGTGGACCTCTCTGTCTCAGCTGAACCTATTTAGTGGACCTCTCTGTCTCAGCTGAACCTATTTAGTGGACCTCTCTGTCTCAGCTGAACCTACTTAGTGGACCTCTCTGTCTCAGCTGAACCTATTTAGTGGACCTCTCTGTCTCAGCTGAACCTATTTAGTGGACCTCTCTGTCTCAGCTGAACCTATTTAGTGGACCTCGCTGTCTCAGCTGAACCTATTTAGTGGACCTCTCTGTCTCAGCTGAACCTATTTAGTGGACCTCTCTGTCTCAGCTGAACCTATTTAGTGGACCTCGCTGTCTCAGCTGAACCTATTTAGTGGACCTCTCTGTCTCAGCTGAACCTATTTAGTGGACCTCTCTGTCTCAGCTGAACCTATTTAGTGGACCTCTCTGTCTCAGCTGAACCTACTTAGTGGACCTCTCTGTCTCAGCTGAACCTATTTAGTGGACCTCTCTGTCTCAGCTGAACCTATTTAGTAGACCTCGCTGTCTCAGCTGAACCTATTTAGTGGACCTCTCTGTCTTAGCTGAACCTATTTAGTGGACCTCTCTGTCTCAGCTGAACCTATCACAAAAATGTATTCAAACATTTTTTTGTGAAGTCCACTTCACTTACTGATAACCACCGGGGAAAATAAATGTTTGAATACATTTTTGTGACATGTTCAGCTATTTTCCATTTAATTATATATCAAGTGGTTGATATATAACTGTAGGTTCTACTAATTGTAGCTTTAGTTTGGGAAGTGATGTATACGCTGGAAATATTCCTTATTTTTCGTCGGTTGTCGCCACAGTGATGGTTTCTATTATTTTACCGATCGATCTGTTCGATTCGTAATGGATGCTGACTTAACTTTTCCTTTCTTCTCCAATCAGCATACACCGCGCTTGGCTAGTCATGTGATCCACAAGGGCCAATCAATAGAGCTCTTTCTTGTCAGAGATGTGCACTAGGACTTGTGAGTAGACAGCTTTTTGCAACATGAAGTGCTGGACTTCTGAGTAAAGACGGCTTTTGTAACATTCACTAGATTTCGTTTTCAGTGTCTGGGAGAAATCATGTATCATATTTCTATATTTTATTAGTATGTTCTAATAAAAAAATAAATAAAAATTCCATTTGCGTTCTCTCGACTTCTTAGTTGCCTTTATTATAATTGTACTGCCTCCCGATACGCGCGCCCGTTTCATGCATTTGTGTAACTCAGTGAGCGAGATAAACGTTTTTTGGTAATCAAAACTCTGAAGACGAAGTCCTGTTCATCAGCAGATTTATTGAAATCCAAAATAATAAAACCAGGAAAAGAATTGAGATGAGGTTAATCAGAATGACAAAATAAATAAAACAGATAAAATGAAGGGAAAGAAGAAAGAACAGTGAGACCGTTGGTTTAAATGGACAAAAGAGGTTCCAAGTAGTTTGCTTATAGGCATTTGTTATACAGTTATACAATAAGTCTACAAAAAGGAAGACAGTTACATGACGTTGCAGTTTGAGAACAATTGACTAGTGGTGAAAAGAGTTATTAGGCATGACAGAATACAGCAGCAAAAATAAGTAAATTACTACACCGAATTCATAGCTGGATTTACTGCTAAGAAGGTTGCATCACTATGACATACCAGGAGGTTTTTCTCTTCTTTATATATATATATATATATATATATATATATATATATGTTGTTTACTGCTGAACGACATAATTATTGCAAAAAATAAAATAATCAAGCACCGTTTAAGACCAACCATGTAGCAAGAGTTTTCATAACTGGTAGTAAGTTTAATAAGAGGTAGTAAAGAGAATGAACTTAGCCAATACTGCTTCGCTATTCTCTCTCTCTCTCTCTCTCTATGAGCGTGATAGGAAGGAATACACACACACACACACACACACACAGACACACACACACACACGCACACACACACACACACACACACACACACACATATATATATATATATTTTAATCGTATCACCCCGAGCAAGGCGGTAACACCACTGATGTGCAGGGAGCTACGTTATAGTGAAAAGATTTAAAAATAGAAAGCCGGAAACCACATCCTAAACAGGGAACAAGGGATGAGCCTCTTAACCTGTTCAATAGACGTGGGTGGAGTGTGAACCGGGCGATAGATAGATCTATCTACTCCAATTGAAAAAAAACAATGTGAGAAGATTGGAAAAGAGAAAGCCGGAAACCACATCCTAAACAAGGAAAAAGGGATAACAAAAATCATTGTATTCTCCAATTTTAGAGAAATCTCTTCTCATCTTGAAAATCACTTAAATTTAATACCAGCCAACTGAATACATTTTGAGCAGTTTCTAATCCAACTGTTTACTGGTCTAATTTAATTTAAATTTGACCTATAAAGATTTAGTGTGTGTGTATATATATATATATATATATATATATATATATATATATATGTGTGTGTGTGTGTGTGTGTGTGTGTGTGTGTGTGTGTGTGTGTGTGTGGATGACTAATATATATATATATGTATATATATTTAGATTTAGTATATATATATGTATTTCTGCCGAAATAGCCCTAATTCAAGATTTTGCGATGCAACCGATCCTGAAACTTGGCATTTCGACTTCAGCCGCGTTCTTTCTAACGTGACGTGGCTTCCCTCGGTCTTTTCTACAAATATTTTCATGGCAACTGATCTAACGACTGTGTTCCGACCACCTGATTTTAAGCGCGCTACTAGATTGGCATTTAGGTCCCACCCATTTACCGTTGAAATAGTTAAATATACCTTCACTTCTACCCCAACAGTTTATTTTCTTGCACTTTTCTCCTGTGGAATTCCCTTCTGTCTACTTTCTTCCTTGATAGCTACAATTCCCGCAAAATAAATACAACGTCAATTATTATCTTCTATTTTTGAAATCTCGTTCATTATTATGCTTTTCTCAATACGCTCTGTACCCAATCAATGTAAACCCCTACGCACTAACAAACTCAGAATGCAGATTCATAAGCAGTACAGAAAACTGACCAGTTCTCAATCTATTATTCCTGGATATTTTGTATAATTTGTATTATTTCAAAACTAATCTAAATCTAAACTTATTTATAAATGGAACTTTGTCTGTGTATGTGCATGTGTATGTGTGCCTGTGTGTGTGTGTGTGTGTGTGTGTGTGTGTGTGTGTGTGTGTGTGTGTGTCTGTTACCTATAGACTCCGAAATGGCTGAACTGGTTTTCTTGAAAATTTACACAGTTTTAGTATAAGCGTCTGCCAGTGTTCTTAGCTAGGTTTCGTGTCGAGGTACCCCCGATAAATATCGAAAATCGATAATCGAAAAAATTGGGTTATAGAAGGAGTGGTCCGATTTTAATCAAATTTGATACACTGAAAGACAAAGACATAAGAAACGATATTCAGAAGTTTCAAGGTTGCAGTTCTTACAATAGTGCAGAAAATTGAAATATATATATATAAAAGGCAAGATGTTTGTGTGTGTGTCTGTTTATCTGCCTGTATGTCTGTATTTTTTCAGTCCTTTTATTTTAGTTTTTGCTTCGGGTTTGGCTCTAAGTAGGTATAATTGTAGTTCTTAGTCTCAGCCATGATACCATTTATTCAGAGAACTTATTTAGCCTTCAAAATTCAGTTTACGACGAAAAAACTTATTTGATATTGATACCAGGAAATCAAAATTTGACTTACATCCATTCATTTTTCTTTCAGTCTACAGTTTCGCTTTAACTGGAAATAACTATTGCTTTTAGTCTTTCGTGCCAACGTCCAAAGAATCTGAGCTCCAGGACCATGGATTAATTTTAAAGCTTTCATTACACCCGAGCAACGCCGGGCTATACTGCTAGTTTTATAATAGAATAAACCAATTTGGTCCATATGAACAGTATTATACAATTTAAACTGTGTCAGATTTTATCAAACAGGTCAATGTCTTCCCAATAAAATTACTATTACGTCAATGTTTTCCCAATAAGATAACTATTAGGTAAAGTATTTAGTATAAAGTTACATTTATATGATAAATATATCACAAGAATTGTATGTGATAATATCTGTTATGTAAGAAATATTTACGATAGCTTATTGCCAGTGTTAGAGTTGTCACACACACACACACACACACACACACACACACACACATATATATATATATAGTCATCCGCAGACAGATCTGTTTCGCTGTATCGCAGCTCATCAGTACGATTAGACATCCGATTGCTTTTTACCCAGGATCGAAAGATATATATATATATATATATATATATATATATATATATATATAGGGAGATATATATATATATATATATATATATATATATATATATATATATATATATATATATTGAGAGAAGACAATGGAATCGGTCAATAAAATAAATGCATTGATTGGACTTTATATATATATATATATATATATATATATATATATATATATATATATATATAAACTCTTTGTGTGTTTGTGTGCACTGTTATGTTACCACGTAATGACCCCTAACTCCCATTAAAAGCGTTATTAGCATTAAAAGTATATTCTGTCTATAACACATTACTTTCTTAATCTCTAACTCTGATATCTACTCTCTCTCTTTCTCTCTCAATCTCTTTTTCTCTCTCTTCCGCTCTCTGATAACCTTACGAAATCAACAGTTTACGATATTGCTTATAAAGTTAAATAACGAAACATGGAAGCAGGATCGGCTGATGGCTAAAGATAGCACATCACACATGTTGAGTCACGTGACTCAATACGAAGAAGAGCGAAAGAAATAATTTTAATCAGATGGACTGTGGATCTCGAGAGATGAACGCTCCTTCGCATGTTCTCGTCAAATTCAAAGATTGCTTAACAAAGAGGTCGAATCGTATATCCAACTCATATATGTTGAGAGCTAAGGTGGACTGCAGACCTCGAAAAATGAAGACTCCTTTTTCATGGTACTGACAGTTTTGAAAGTTGCAAAATAGAGAGGCCAAACATTTTATCTAATTCACAGGCCGCATACGAATAGTTATTCGATGAACTAAATAGTCACAAACCAAAAAGCAACGGTAATTTGTGTTAATCTCCAAATATAAAGGCACGTATGATTTTTCCAGTTGAGAAAAACTTAGAACACTTCAGTCAACTCAATGTTGATATTTTACAGCAAAAAGATAACTTTTATGCTTTCAAAAACTGCGAAGATGAAATGAACATCTCTGGGCAACAGAAGATTGCAACTTTAAGATGTCAAAGCTTGTAGCTGGGACCCTAACAGGTGCTACCAGGTGGACCTGGGAACAACAGCAATTAAAAGGTGGTTCCATGATCCTCACAACCTTCCAATCAGAAAATCAAATACAGTTTATTGTCATACCCAGAAACTCCAATTTATATTTATGAAATTATCAAACTGTGAAGATGTTCAAAGAAAAAGTTAGAGTAGTAAAATTTTAAAGAATTTTTTTTAGCGAACTGTGATATGTGCAAAAAACTATAAGTCTATATTTCGCTGTGTCTATCTACCAGTAGTAGTAACGTCTTCCTTCCTCTCTTTCTTTGTGGGCGGTGACTAGGTGAAGAGGAAGAAAGAGAGATAAAGAAAGCAGCCAGAGAGATAAAGTGAGAGAGTGCGAATGCGTGTCACTGGGACAGTTGTGTCCGGTAGGCGACCTGAAAATTTTCTGCTACCTTGTGTTCTCTTTCTGGTGTTTTCTCTTTTTGCTTATATCAAAAAATCATTTGACATCGGCTCATTTTTCTCAGTTTGTAAGTCGCTCCCTTTTTCTATTGATCAGGGGTTTGTTTTTACAAAGGCCCGCTAAACTTTTCTTTGCTCTTTTCTTCAGTCCCGAGCCAATCTCTTATTTTCTTGGTCAAAAATAATTTCGCACTGGCTCCCGAATTTGAAAACAGTCAAGAAAAGAGAGTCATTTTCATTCTGTATTCATCACAGACACACAGGAAATGTTCCAGGCACAAACTGAGCTAGGAACTTCCAGAATAGCCGCTAGAACAGAAATAAAGAAAACCGTCTACGGATTGGCAGTGTTAGTTGATGAATATACTATGATTCACAGAGGAAGAAAATTAAACATGACTTAGGAACTCAGACTCCTAATAAATTGAAAAGCGTAAATTATGAAAAAAAAAAAAAAAAAAAAAAAAAAAAAATTAAAAAACCGAGAACTTATCAAAAGTTAACAATTGGCTAATAAAAAGGCGGGGATGTAAACCAATGTTTCGCCGTTACTGTTGCAAAATAAGGCACAGTGCGATAAACCGCTGGGCCCGGAAGAACAGGGAATCCCATAACCCAAAGCACAATAAACCTCAGGGAGCGATATCTGCAAGCGTAATAACAGAAATCTACCAACCATTCATATCAAAAGGGCAGAAAATACCCATTCGAATCTTAAGAAATACGGGTGGTTCATAATCTCTCCTGTTACAAAGTTGTTTGCCAAGATGACGAAGGCCATCTACCGGTAAACGAATTAATCAGAGAAATTGGCAACAAATTCTGTGAGTATTCCTCTACATAGCGTTAATATAGGGTCGAGTTCGATATTAAGATTGTGGTTGTGATAAGTAAACTTCCGGTAAACAGAGTATCAATGTTATTGGGAAAAGGTTTCAGATAAATCTACTGGCTTTTCTTCTTCTTTCATTATTTTTAAATTTCATAAATTACGCTTGTCAATTTATTAGGAGTCTGAGTTTCTAAGTTATGTTTAATTTTTCTCCTTCTGTGAGATGTGCATTGTGGTGCTGTGAAGTTGGGGAGCTGATTTCGAGCTGCAGTTGAATTCGTTGCATTCACTTACGCACAAATACCCTTGGGAAAGTTATTAATCCGTCTCTTCCTTCCAGTTACAGGCTAAATAACAATACAGATTGGGTTCTATAGCCTTGGCTGGCAATCAGTCTATCGCAGAAAGTAATGGCAACCTGCGGGATAACCTTCTGCCCAGTCAGTCATGTCTCTTTCGGGACATCGTCGCCCAAGCGTGTATCACGTATGGCACTTAACTGACTGAATGAAGATAATAGTTGGAAACATAAGTAAATCTTCTATTGGGCAAAAAATGGAGGATCAGTTTTCTATTGTTATTAAGTAATAAACTGATCCCCCACTAATTGCTGCTTATTATCACAATCCGTCTCTTCTCCCTTTAGCTATAGTTTAAAGAGCAGGATAGAAAATCTTCTGCCCAGTCAGTCATGTCTCTTTCGAGACATGATCGCCCAAGCGTGTATCACGTATGGCACTTAACTGACTGACTGTGAGTCATGGCATATTCATCAGCTAAAACTGCTAACTTGTAAGCGGTTTCTCTTCCTTTTGTTTATATGAATTTTAACCTTTTCTGAAAACCAGACTGTTCAAGAAAAAAACGGGTTTGAAAAAAAAAAAAATTAAACAGCTAACATAACTTCATGTGCAGTAACTCGCGCACAAGCAAGAATGAAGAATAGTGTGAAAGAAGAAAAGCCAGATTTATCTCAAACATTTTTTAACCATAATATTAGTTCGCTTAGTTCGAACATGATTGAAAAAGGGAAGGCGTTGGCAGCGCTGAGCCTACCTCCGATACTTTCATGTCGAGAAAGAATCTGATTACTTAGCAACAGTCCGACTCTGAATTAACGCAACTTATTAATCAAGCGAAATCAGGAGATAATCTTGATAATGTCTCAGACATATTTTATTAAAGATGGAATACTAATGAGGAGCTGGAAGCTAATTCAAATCCTAAATTCGGAAGACTAGGTAGGTAGCGAACCAATAATTGTCCCAAGAGCCTATAGGCGCAGCATTCTAAAAACTGCCCATTAAATATGAGTAATTAAGAAAACTTGCAAGAGGATTTTCATATAATTTCACTGTTTAAGAAAGATGTAGTGAAATTTTGTAAAGCGTTATTGGGAATTTCCCAAATATAATTGGTAACAAATATTGTGACGCTGGCGAGAAGAAAGGAACACAAACACAGATGAAACTGTTATAAACTCTTATTTACAGAAAAAGAGAGAAAAGAAGAAAGGATAGTCTCTTGCAAACAGTCGAGTTTGCGGAAGTTATCTGAAAAATGCGTCCTTTTAACAGTTTATATTTCCTGTGTCGTTATGGCTGGGTTGCAGAAATAGAGCCATAACTTCTGTGCTTCAGTTGCTGTCAAATCTCACGTATCCTGGGTGTAGATGACGGAGAGCAGACGAGGACGTCTTGTCTGTTAGGTCCCAAGAAGCAAAAGAGGAAGGGAGTTTGTAAAACCCGCTCACGTGGGGAGTTTGTTGAAAATCTAAAAGGTAGCCCGTGATTGGTTGTTTTTCATCCAATCACGGGGCACCCAGTTGGCGACTCCGTAATAATTTCTATAGCGTGTCACATATGTCAAATGACGCCAAATGAGAATATTCAAATCGCACCCTTATACTCTATTTTGGTCTTTGAAGAACCGTTTAGACGGGAAATTTTATAATTGTGTGGGACCACTAACCAGAAAATAAACGGTTGACAAATACTGGATAAACATCATGTGTGCGTTATCAAGATTTCCTGATGCCAATTCCCTAAAGATTATTTCGGCCAAAAAGGTAGTAAAAATTCTTATTAATTTCTTTACCAAGGTAGGTTTACCTAAGCTAATTCAATCAGACGAAGGGTTTAATTTTATGTCAAGGCTGTTTTAGCAAATTACAAAACAAATATAAAAGTAAAAGTTTACTATCTGCAATCACCGGAAATTCCAAGGCCCATATATAATCAAGCGAAAGCAGACACTTTAGAGTCTGATTAGAACCGACTGTTTAGATCCCCAGAAAGAATGGGACGAAAGACATTCCTTAATGTTCGCTGTTCGTGAATCAGTGCAAAAATCCATAGGATTCAGTCCGTTTAAACATATATTTGGACATTCAGTAAATTAATAAAGGAAGTGTTTACAGGATGATCGAAGCAGATAAAATTTTCAGCTTATATAGAGCGATTCAAAAAGCGAATATCTCAAGAGAATACATTAGCCTGAGAGAGGACTAACCTTAACTTAACGATATCATCCGAAATTATGCAACACCGACCAATTCAAACAAGAAAACTAAATAATCTATTATAAAAATTCAAAACTGTCAACCTCATCGTCAATAATAACAATTCACCAGCAAAATTTAAACTGCAGAGAACCAGTGTCGTTTAGAGCACATCGAAAGTGTTCAAGGCAAAATGAAGGGGCTATTCGATAGGAAAACTGTGGAGCGAAAATTCAAGATAGGTGACAAAGTTTTAATTTTACTTCCGGCGAATAAAAACCCGCTTAAAGCTAAGTTTCAAGGCCCATACATAATCAAGCGAAAGATAAATAACCCTAAATTATACAGTAAATACACCTGATCGTAAGAAAAAAAACACGAAATATATAAACATGTTTAAACCGTATTTCAGAATAATACATGATAAAAGCATGTTACCTATCCAAAAATTTTACGGGAATGTATATCTTAAACGAAAAAGAGAATTGTATGTAGATTGGGATCCTTTCTATAAACTTTAAAACTCCGAGGTATTAGCCTAATCTCGGAATATAACTGTTTGTTTTCTGACGTACCTAGTAAAACAACTATGGCGACTCGTGACGTGGGAGCGTAAAAATCTAAGCCAATAAAACAAAATCTTTATCGGATGAACCCACAAGAAAGAATGCAATATATGTTAAGAAATGGGATTATTAAACCCAGCCAGCGTGAATGAGCTTCACCAATGCATATTGGTAGAAAAATTAGACGGGCCGATAAGATGAAAAATACAAATAGACGACTTTTAGCGTGGAGAGAAGAAAAGGAAAAAACAGTATGTGCGTTGTGGCGCAGTAGATATCGACTCGGAACGAGAAACCGGGGAGCCGAGTTCGAATTCTAGCTGAATTCCTTGCATTCACTTACGCGCAAATACCCTTGGGAAAGGTATTAATCCGTCTCTTCCCTCCAGTTATGGGTTAAATAACAGGATAGATTGGGTTCTATAGCCTTGGTTGGCAACCAGTCTACCGCAGAAAGTAATGGCAACCTAGTGCGGGATAATCTTCTGCCCAGTCAGTCATGTCTTTTTCGAGCCATGATCGCCCAAGCGTGTTTCACGTATGGCACTTGACTGATAGTATTACAAGAATTCAGTTTAAAGTTTGAGCATATTAAATGCATAGAAAATAGACGTACGTATACACTATCATGTTTCTGACCGTACACTGTCCGACATAAAAAATGTCTTTATTCTCTGTTGGGTGTTTTATTATACTATCACTTTTTATTGTCTCTCTAATTATGATAGCTTCTCTCTCTCTTTCTCTTTCTCTCTCTTTCTCTCTCTCTGTTAATCTTACAAAATCAACAGTTAATGTAATGCATGTAAAGTTACATAACGAACAGTGGAAACAGGATCGGCTGATGGTTAAAAATAGCATAACGCACGTGTGGAGACAGGTGACCTAATACGAAGAATAGCGCAAAAGAAATAATTTTAATCAGTTGGACTGAGAATCTCGAGAGATGAAAGCACCTTCTCATGTTATCATCAAATTAGAAGATTGCTTAACACAGAGAGCGAATCGTATATCCAACTCACATATATTAAAAGTGATGTTGGACTGTATACCTCGAGGAATGAAGACTCCTTTTTCATGGCACCGACAGTTTTGCAGGTTGCAAAATGAAGAGGCGGAAGATTTTATCCAACTTATCAACATTAATTCCATATCGCATATGAACATTTATTCGATTGACTAAGCAGTCACAAACCAAAAAGCAACGGTGAATCTCCAACTGTGTTAATCTCCGAATATAAAGGCATGCATGATTTTCCTAGTTGAGAAAAACTGTAAATAAATCAGTCAACTCAACGCAGAACTTTTACAACATTTTATGTTGTCGAAAACTGTGAAGAGGAAATGAACATCACTTGGCAACTTTAAGAAGATGCCAAAACTTGTAGGTAAATGACACTCCTGTGCTCGTGACAACGAAAATAAAGAACCTAATTGAAGAGAAAAAAAGAAAAAAGTGAATTGTTATATATATATATATATATATATATATATATATATATATATATATATATATATATTTAATCATATCACTCCGAGCAAGGCGGTAACGTCACTGATGTGCAGGGGGCTACGTAAGAGTGAATAGATTGGAAAAGAGAAAGCCGGAAACCACACCCTAAACAGGGAACAAGGGATGAGCCTCTACACCTGTTCAATAGACGTGGGTGGAGTGTGAACCGGGCGATAGTTTAGTCTATCTACTCCAATTGAAAAAATAAACAAAAAAAGTGAAAAGATTGGAAAAGAGAAAGCCGGACACACACACACACACACACACACACACACACGCGCACACACACACACACACACACACATATATATATATATATATATAGAGAGAGAGAGAGAGAGAGAGAGAAGAAAAGGAAAAAACAGTTTTTTTGTGATTTTTTTATACTCATATTGCATACCTCGCACACACCTTTCTACACAGATATGTTTACTTCTATTATTTTTGCTCTAAGACAAATATTGTTAAATTTCAAATGTTACTTGTTCATCTATATTGGTTATTTTCCCCATCTGTGTATCTGGCCCTGAGAAAGAAACCATCCACTACCGGAGTGTAAAACATTGGCCATACCTTTGTAGCAAAAATCTAACAATGATTGCGTTTAGCATGAAACTATCGCTTTGGAGTGTTGACTTCAATGTTCACTTTTATATTTACATACGTTCTATCTTTGATATTGAGAACTTTAACCCAGAAACATAACATACTTTAAAATTATGTTTTATGCTCTCATTATGATTGAGCTCTCTAGAGAGGAAAATTAAAAAAATGTTACCACTTTTGCGATTTATGCATAACTCTTCAGCAAAGAATTTAGTTCTTTCAGTGACTGACGTGTGTATACACCGCTTATATATAACACGCTAAAATTTCCATTCTCTGATTCCATGTGCCTATGGCTTAGAGGATAGCGACTCCGACTGACACCAAATCGATCGAGTTTCGATCCAGGCCAGAAGCAAGTGGATATCTAGCCACACTGATGAGCTGTGATACAGCGAAACAGGCTTGCATGTGGATGACGAATATATACTTCTTTGGAAGAATGGTAGATTTTGCAAAACAGTAGCTACTCTGGCATTTACGCATCGTTCATTCAGCAATGAATTAGAACACTCTCAGCTATTGGGCGTATATAATGATAATATACTCGCTAAAAAGTCTGCCTCCTTCTACCGAGAGCCCGTAGCTTAGAGGTAGAATCGCCGACTGACGCCGATCCTGGGTAAAAATCAATCGGCTGTCTAACCGTACTGATGAGCTGTAATACAGCGAAACAGTTCTGTCTGCTGATGACCATATATATATAAAAGAAATTCCGAATTCTACATACGTTGAATAGCTATTTCAGTGAGAAAATTCTCGCTTCTTCCGCAACGATCAAAAACAAATGATTGCATAATGCATGAAACCCCGAGTCGTGCTTAAAACGTAGGATAATATACATAGTTATTAATATATACTTTTTGCTCTATATTGCATTGAACACTGTTCTATTAACACTTGATAAATGTTTATATATTGATACGTATCTTTCGTGCATACATATGTATATTTATTGTGTATTTGAGCATTTATTATTTTTAATCTTCTCTTCTTTTGCCTGTAGGTGATGCTCTTATGTTTGTTTTATCAATAGATATATAACGGACAGGTTCTGGAAGATCTTGATGTGTGTTTAAATGAGATCGGATAGAACTGTTGTGGGAAAGGTACAATGTCAATCTTCTCGTCAATTTTGTGGTGGTGTAGCCAATGTAATTCTTTACGGATTTCAATAGTTGAGGAACACAGTTCTCAAAGGACATATAAATTCGTAAACGACACTGGTTCTCTGCAGTTTAAATTTTGCTGGTGAATTGTTATTATTGACGATGAGGTTGACAGTTTTGAATTTTTATAATAGATTATTTAGTTTTCTTGTTTGAATTGGTCGGTGTTGCATAATTTCGGATGATATTGTTAAGTTAAGGTTAGTCCTGTCTGTGGTTATTGTGCATTTGATTTTTGTAAAAAAATATTAATATGATTGTTTTTGTCCACGTGTTTGTAGCTGTAAACAGAAGTTGAGAACAGTTGAGAATGGTTTCGCAGGCTCCCATGACACATTAATGATGCATCTCTGCATTATTTATGTTTGTTGCATAAACCAATTGTTTTAGGTGTCCTCACAGTTAAGAATCCAAAGGATTATGGTCAGGGGAACGGGCAGGCTATGAAACAGGCCCTCCCTTACCGATCCATCTTTCATGATAGATGTCAGCCAGTGCATCGCAAACAATGGGACTAAAATACTGGGGATCTATCATACATGAACCACATGCGCCTTCGTATTAGCAGGCGTGGAAATATATTCAAAATAAAGTCCCTCTAGAGAGCTTCTGTGAGATATACGGGTTAGAACCTATGACATTTGACACTTAGCTACAATTCCAACCAGCACATTAATCGTAAACTGATGCTGGAGTCTAGCTTGTATCTTACTATAGGGATATCGATCCGCTCACAAATGTTGGTTGTCGTAAATTTGTAGGCTTTCTCCTACCTATTCATCTTTCATGATAGATGTCAGCCACTGCATCGCAAACAACGGAACTAAAATACTGGGGCACCATCATACATGAAGCACATACGCCTTCGGATTAGCAGGGATACATCCTCTAGCAGATGTGGAAATATGTTCAAAATAAAGTCCCTCTAGAGAGCTTCTGTGAGATATACGGGTCAGAACGTATGACGTTTGACAGTCACCTAAAATTCCAGCCCACACATTAATCGTAAACCGATGCTGGAGGCTAACCTGTATCGTACTATAGGGATTTTGATAAGCACACAAATGTTGGTTGCGTAAATTTGTAGGCCCTCCCCTACCTATCCATCTTTCATGATAGATGTCAGCCAGTACATCGCAAACAACGGAACGAAAATAAGGGGGCACAATCATACATGAAGCGAATACACCTTCGGATTAGCACGGATACATCCTGTAGCAGGTGTGGAAATATATTCGTAATAAAGTCCCTCTAGAGAGCTTCTATGAAATATACAGGTCTGAACGTATGACGTATGGCAGTTACCTACTATTTTAACCTATGCATTAATCATAAACTGATGCTGGTGTCTAGCCTGTATTTTACCATCAGGATTCTAATCTGGCCACAAATGTTGTTTGCGTAAATTTGTTATTCTATCTTTTCCAAATATTACCTCATCCCGTTCCTTATGAGATGTACGATATTGCAGGGGCACTTGACGTGTGCTGATACCTAAATTATTTCCTACAGCCTGTGAAATGTCTTCTCCAAAGTCAGGCGTACTAGCAGATTTCAGTCTTCCTCGATCCATAGTTTGTGGTGCCACAGATTTAGCAACGCGACGATTCACAACAGCAAAGTTTGAATGACTCGGCTGCCTTCTGTCTGGAAAAACAATCTGATACAGCCGTATAGCCTCGCATCCATTTATTTTGTCTGTATTGGCAAACGTCCTGTTTCGGTAACGCGACGATAAACAGCGGCAAAGGTTGGATGACTCGGACGCCTTCGGACTGGAAACGCAGCCTGATACAGCCGTGCAGCCTCTCATCCATTACACTTTGGGCGGCCGTATCTAAAAATCATGTCTGTCTGCTCGCGAATTAAATGATTATGTATGGGCCATTGTTAAATGGAACACTATTGAATACGTTAAACGTTGAAGACAGACTAGTTAGTAATGTAGATGAATGATGAATGTAACCTGGTTTACATGGCAACAGAGCGCCATCTACTGCAAATTTACTTTAAACTTAATTACTCAAAAACAAAGATTTGCAGATATATGTTTATATGGAATTTTGTCCTTATGTTGGTGTGAAGAACCCGTTTCTAAAGTTTCTAAAATATTTTTGATACACCTGGTGTTAATATATATATATATATATATATATATATATATATATATATATAGTTATTTACATTTAAAGCTAAAATATATAAACATTGTCATGGGTCATGAAGAGATGTAACAGAATTTAGGAATTTTCGAAAAAGTTAAATCGAAATCACAAATCAAAAAAGGAATTATAAATATTGGTAACAATATAAACAAACTAACGATAAAAAGGTCACAAAAATGTCACAAAAAGCGATTTTTAAGAAATGAAAGGATAATAAGCAAGATAAGTGGTTTAAGATTTCGGGACTATAATACAAGAGGGGCCTCTGAGGTAACTTTTAATGAGTGAAATTTTCAACAAAGTCGATGTATTTTTAAATACTTGTAATTAAAATAAGGCCAACTTAGAGACCAACAAAATTCATTTTAACACCAAAGATGAACTGAAGGCAAAGATTATGGCAGCATTCACCAACTCAAATCAGCTGGGGGCTTTGGTTGAAGCCAATGACGATTTTATTTAATAAACTTACCCTTTACTATTTCAAAATATTTTTGTATAATTTTGGTAAATATATCTGTTAAAATGAGATATCAGTGTAATTTTTTTCCTTTTTTTTCAATTGGAGTAGATATACTAAACTATCGCCCGGTTCCCACTCCACCCACGTCTATTGAACAGGTAAAGAAGTTCATCTCTTGTTTCCTGTTTAGGATGTGGTTTCCGGCTTTCTCTTTTTCAATCTTTTTTACTCTTTTCTTTTTTCTTTTTTTTTTTTCAATTGGAGTAGATAGACTAAACTATCGCCCGGTTCACACACCACCCACGTCTATTGAACAGGTGTAGAGGCTCATCCCTTGTTCCCTGTTTATGGTGTGGTTTCCGGCTTTCTCTTTTCCAATCTTTTCACTCTTACGTAGCCCCCTACGCATCAGTGGCGTTACCGCCTTGCTCGGGGTGATATTAAAAAACAAACAAACCTGCAGACTCCTCCACAATAACTTATAAAAAGAAACATATGGGTTGAACGTGGAAATAGATGAAATCTGATTTTTCAACAGTAGTTTTAAGAGATGAATCTAGAGTTTTAGTGCATTAACCTTGTGACTGGGCGAGAAGTTGAATTTACTTTGATAAAAATAATCAAACAGCACAATTTGAAAGAGAATAATGGAGTAATATTTTGGGTTAGCAGTGTAAGAAGTACAAATGTAGATCTCTTTAAAGCAGATGGTTTTAAAAGAAGAGCATTATTGTGAGCTCTTGGCCGATTTTTGAGTGGTACAATTAACAGAATATGTTCATGTCTAGGACAATGCTTTCTGCAAAGTTGATTATTATACCTTGCCAAAAAAAAAAAAAAAAAAAAAAAAATGGTTTCACAGACACCAAATTATTGGAATAGCTCCCAGAAAATATCCAAGGAAAAAAACTGAGAAACAATGAAAATAAACTATTGCTGTAATAAAAGTCTGATGATGACTACATTCTAGTCTGGGGTTTAAAGAATAAAACTGAGGTATTCAAGTGTCATATTTCACACTGATCCTCAAAAGTATATGATACAAATATGCAAGTGCTTTACAGTGACTCTTTCTTGTTGATCGATTTTGAATTTTTTATGATACAGTTACCCAAGGAATAGTGTCACAGTTGGGGAATATTAATTGGAATTTAATCTCATCAAAAATCAATACTCCCAAACAACTTGTTTGGGAGTATTGAATTTTATCTGCAGTGGGATTAGAAAATCGGATTTATCTATTTACATATGTTGATTATAGGAGAAATAAATTATGTGGTAAAGAGTCAGATGGGAGTAAGCTGACTATTGATCACGTGTTATAAGGCAACACGATACAACAATATGGCGTCTCTGATAGGAAAACAAAAACAAAACAAAAAACAATGAAAGACAGCAAGGTGAGAGGTAGATAATATTAAATAAGTAACTTCTTTCTAGCTTCGACAGGTTGTGAAGGTATAATGAAAATTTGACTTTTGCTGAATTTTCAAAAATTATAAAAATAAATTTACGACCTAAAAAGAAACTTACCATCGGGAAAAGAACCAAATTTCTGTCCATTAAACAGAAAAAATATGAGTCATTTATTTAATATCTTCATACATTAAAAGAAATTTACAGCCTAAAAGGAAACTTACCATCGGGAAAAGAACCAAATTTCTGTCCACTAAAGAGAAAAAAAATATGAGTCATTTATTTAATATCTTCATACATTAAAAGAAACTAGCAGATTCTTCAGACTTTAGAAACTCGGAACACAAGATTTGATTATAGGTGACAAATACAGTTGATTAAAGATATTGGAACAATTACAATTGAATAATTTGTCTTTAAGATGTGTGAAAATTATACAACAGCTGAAATTGATCAAAATGTGTAATTCTACTGAAGATGATGTTGAAACGTAGTGTCAGAAAGGAATGCAAAAAAAAAAAGAAACAAAAAAAAAAACACTGTAAGTATGAACATGAAATTGACAAAAAATTGCTCGCTTTTTAAAAGAATTCGCCATGACTGCGAAAAATAAAATTATTTTCAGTGTGTATACTTAGTTAACTTAGGAAATTTCAGCTGTATCTATACCTATTAATAGAAAAAGAATTAGAATTTATTTTAGGATTGTTTACATTTTATAATAGACTTGTGTATACTGCTGTAAAAAAATGACGGCAAAATATTATCGGCCCTGAGCGTGGCTGGAGCTATGTGTGTTGTGATGCAGTGGATATCGACTCAGAACGACAAATCGGGGTGCCGAGTTCGAATTCCAGTTGAATTCCTTGCATTCATTTACACACAGATATCCTTGGGAAAAGTATTAATCTGTTTCTTCCCTCCAGTTATGGGTTAAATAATAGGACAGATTGGGTTCTATAGCCTTGTCTGGCAACCAGTCTACTGCAAAAAGCAATGACAACCTACTGCGAGATAATCTTCTGCACAGACAGTCATGTCTCTTTCGAGACATCGTCGCCCAAAGCGTGTATTACGTATGGCACTTAACTGATATATATGTGTGTGTGTGTATATATATATATAGATACACACACACACACACACACACACACACACACACACACACATATATATATATATATATATATAACGGTATTTATTATAATAGAGAGGATACATATATATACATGTGAAATAGGAACGAAGAACATATTATCAACGTTCAAAACATTAACTTAAAACAGGGCTCAATATAAGAATCGACCTATGAATATTTATAAAAATTATAGTTTAGAACATGTACAAATTATCATCTACTACAAAATTGTACATTTTGTTTTGACATTGAAAGGACAATGTCTCATCAGGAAGTAGAAAAGGAGATGGAAAATTCTTTTTATTTTACTGGTAAATTTTGTGTGAGAGGTCAGTGGAGTAGAGAAAATGGGAAATCAGAATTGGAAGTTGTACATTAGAATTTGAACAAAAAGAGGAAAATGGGAGAGAAGGAGGAGAGAGGGGATTAATAGATATGGTGAAAATTTTAGAGACAGGTTTAAGACTAGGAGATAAGGTATGGTCTTTAACAGCCTTTTATGACCAAGCCTTAGGGTTTAACAAAGAGAAAGAAGAAAATGTATATGTGGTGGGAGGGAATAGGAGAGGATGGCCCAAGAAGAGATAGGAATTGGTAGTGGATAAACATATCTGTATTAGTGAAGTACACGGCTACAATTTTTTTAATTTTTTTTTTAATCATATCACCCCAAGCAAGGCGGTGACGCCACTGATGCGCATGGGGCTACTTAAGAGTAGAATGGTAGGAAAAAAAGAAAGCCGGGAACCACATCCTAAACAGGAAACAAGGGATGAGCCTCTTCACCTGTTCAAAAGACGTGGGTGGAGTGTGAACCGGGCGATAGTTAAGTCTATCTACTCCAATTGAGAACAAAAAGAGAAAAGAAAAAAAAAAGTGAAAGAAAATTGGGAAAAAGAAAAAAAAAAGAAAAAGCCGGGAACCACATCCTAAACAGGAAACAAGGGATGAGCCTCTTCACCTGTTCAAAAGACGTGGGTGGAGTGTCAACCGGGTGATAGTTAAGTCTATCTACTCCAATTGAAAACAAAAAAAAAAAAACAAAAGAGAAAAGAAAAAAGTGAAAGATTTGGAAAGAAAAAAAGAAAAAAGTGACTTATTAAGTTTTAACTTAGTTAAAGTCAAGTCAAAAATTTTTCTAAAAATAAAATCAAACCTACAGTTAGACATGAAAAGTTTTAAAATTAAGCAAAAATATTGGGCAAAGACTGAGAAGAAAGCAAGACAAAATAATGTGGCTTATTCAAGTGAATCCAAGTCGGACTGCCGGATTTAGACTTAATTTTTATATTTAATATATTTTTATATTTAAACATAATTTAAAATTTGAAATCGTTTTTGTTATAAAATTTTAAGTAGATCACAATTTGTGGTATGGAATAAAGGTAAGATTAGTGGTAATTATTATTAAGAATACATCTTTAAGTGCCGAATGTAGGTGCGTTGTCAATGTTGTTGCTCCCATGTCACTAGAAGTTTCGGGTCTAAATAAACAACAGACTTCTTCGATAGGTGACCCGGCTGAATACGATCAGTATTCGGCCCGCACCCAGATTAATAATATATATAAGGGGCGAGAGATCATACAGTTAAGAGTGAATATCGTGGTACTAATATTAATACTATAAAGTTTTATCGTTTCTAGAGATCCTAACTTTAGATTTTGTACTTTTAGCCTGATTGTAAGGTTAGTTCTTTAATTGTTTGCAATTTATTGTGGTTTCATGCCTCTGGTTTAGTAATATGTCGCTCCTCATGTATTTAATGATTTTCATTTTTTTTGTAGACAAAGAAAACATGGTTCCTTTACCAATTTAGATGTTCTGACCTGTTTGAGGATTTTCCATTTAACTTTAGGTGTTTTATTTTCGTTTTTTAACTTCCAAAAATATTTAGAAAGTGATGTCATATTTTGTTTTTTCTTATTATTGAAGGATAAGAGATGATTGTAAAAGCGCTTTTTAAAAACATTCATAGTGTTTCCGATATAAATTTTAGCATCCTTAAGATTCTCCACGGATGAAATTGATCACATATATACCAGGGATTTTGTTAAGCATTTACTAGATATGGGGCATTGGTTCGAGTTTCTACAATTACAAAAGTTATTATTATGGGACAAACTGACATGAGTGTTAGAGTTATTTTTGTTGTATGATTTCAATATTTTATTGTTATGTAATTTAATTATTTTTTCTGAAATGTTGAAGCAAATATAACTGAGTTTTATTGTATTCCTATTGAAAATGTTGCTTAAAGGGTTACTTTTGGGGAAACGTTTATCTATTAGCTTAATAAATTTATATCGCAGTTTAAAATTAACTAATTGATTAAATGCAGGGTTATACCATATAATTTTCCTGTTTCTATTTTTTTTTTTTGGGCTACTAAATTTTTCCACAAAGTTAATCTTAGAGAATTGATAACCGCTGTCTCTAAGAAATTTATCGTAAATTGTTTTATGCTTATCGAATATTTCGTTATTTGAAGAGTGTATGCGGCGTTCAACTGATGATGGAATATGTTTAATAACGGATGGTGGGTAATTAGAGCTAGAGTTCATATTGATTAGGTTAGCATTATTTTTCATGTAAGGTTGAAAAGTGTCTAATGTTATGTCTACGAAATCAACATGTTTTATATTAGGGTTAATTACCACGCTAAGACTAAAAGATTTAAAAATCGTATGAATTGATTTTCTAAGTCTATCAACCTTACCTCCAGTGGATTTAGTTACTATCATGAATCCGTCATCTCTATGAAGTCCTATATTTTTAATGTCGATTTCTTTATACGCCATGGAGTTGCACAAGTAGAATAATCCGACTAGATACGAAGATTCTGCAAAATCCAGAGTTTCCATAGATAAATCAAAATTATCCGTTGAGTTTTTTGTCCTCTGTTCGTTGTTTTGGATGAGAACTAATTTTCTGCAGTTCAAGAGTATTTTGATTTCATCCTTTGAGATGTCCGAATAAAATTAAGCGAATTCCAGTGCAAGATTGAAGATTTTATTAAGTCACCACCTGACGAAGCAAGAGTTCTTCCGAATTTGATAGGTTTTATTTTTCATCCTACAGAGTTGCAATAAATTGGATTGGGGTGCCGGTTTAGTCGGCGGTCATAGTATTAATATTAATAGCAGGTAGCTGAAGAGAGTGACAAGAAAGGACTACAAATAATATATATATATATATATATATATATATATATATATATATATATATTAGTCATTCACACACAAGCCTGTTTCGCTGTATCACTGCTCATCAGTGTAGATAATTTTCTAAGTCTATCAACTTTACCTCCAGCGGATTTATTTACTATCATGAATCCGTCATCTCTATGGAGTCCTATATTTTTTTATGTCGATTTCTTTATATCCGGTGAGGTTGTACAGGAGAAATAATCCGAAAGAGGACAACATTAACTTCGGATGCGAGTGAATGAGGAAGGTCATCCAATAATGATCTTTGAAGAGGATTGACGGCAGCAGAAATAAGTTATTCATATTTTGAAAAAGAAACATTGGTCATTGTTTAGAGCACAGACAGAGCTCGATAATATTTATTAGGTTAGAAGTCGGACCATAAATCTCTAAATTTCATTTTTAAACCTAGAAAGGAGTTGCTAATTGTTGCATCTTCCAGCATTATAAGGTAGCCCTTAAAATTAATGACATGATTTTGATATTGAAACACAACACTATAAAGTTACAATTTAATAAGTATCAAAAACTGTACATGTTACTAGCAGTAGGGTCACCTCGACGTGATATAATGGCTAGCAAGCTTATCTCGCAACACCAATTTTAACTGAGTAGTGAGTTTGATCTTCACCGAGTGTCTCATACTTTCAGTCTTGTACCACATCTAAGCTGAAAGGGCCACACAAACGAAGAAGGACTTATACCTGTGCTTTATTGATTATGCGAAGGCGTTTGACAAAATACGCCACAAAGAATTGATGGAGACGCTCGGCAGCCTTAACATATTTGGAAAAGACTTAAGAGTAATCAAGAATCTTTACTGACAGCAAACCACTTGTATACAGACAGGTAAAAAATTCAGCAGATATACAAAGATAAAAAGGAGCGTAAGACAAGGATGTGTCTTTTCACGGATCTGTTCAAATTGTACAGCGAGAGTATTTTGAGGACCCTAGAAGTTATGCCTGGATTCGTCATCGGAGGTCACAATTTAAACAACCTAAGGTACGCAGATGATACAGTGCTGAAAGCAGACACAGAAAGGAAACTACAAAACCTCCTACAGAAGGTAGCTGAAGAGAGTGACAAGAAAGGACTACAAATAAACTGCAAGAAAACCGAATGCATGGTCATCAGTAAAAAGGGCAGCCCAATATGCCAAATACGGGTCGAGGATACTAAAATCAAACTGATACAAACATTTAAATACCAGGGAAGTGTTATAACAGAAGACGGAAAGTGCGACACAGAGATCCGAAGGCGAATTGGAATGGCGAAGGAAGCATTCCAGGAGTTGAGTAAAGTATCAAGAAACAGGACAATTTCGCTAGAAACAAAGAAGAGAGTACTGGATTGCTATATGTTGTCAGTTCTTCAGTATGGCAGTGAATGCTGGTGAATATCATCAAAGACGAAGGAAAATCTTGAAGCAACTGAAATGTCTTTCTACAAAAGGATACTGCGAATATTATGGATTGAGCATATGAGCAATAATGAGGTTTTGGAAATGATGGAAACGAAAAAGAAATTAATACTGAGCATCAGGAAGAGACAGCTGAAGTTCCAGATATATGCAATGAGGAAAGAGGGCTTGGAGAACTTGATAATAAGAGGGAAAAAGAGACAGGGGAAAGCGGATAAAATATTTGAAGGATCTAATGAGGTGGATGATGGAACGAGGATTGCATGGTGTAACAGAAGAAAGTGTGCTAAGAGCCACCAGGGATAGGGAGACGTGGACAGCCATGATCGTCTACGTCCTGAAAGAACAGGGCACATAGAAGAAGAAGATATAAAATATCAATGCAGATGTTATAACTGAATTGTTTATTTCTTGTAAATGTTTGATATCTTTAAATAGTTTACTCCATAATTTACACATTAACAGATAGTTCAAAAGCACAATAGAGAACTGTAGTCAATTATATTAAGAACAATTGTGTTCACAATTGGATTGAGCTAATCATTGATTCTGAATCCAGTTCATTTTGCAATTTATTTTTTAATGGATAGCAACATGTATGATTCCAAATACTTCTCAGATAGCGAATATCTTTAACCATGTCTTTATGATCTTTAGCTTTGAAAATGTCGTCTCACATTGAACTTTAGTAACTCATATTGCGCAGATGACTTTAGTAATTAATACTGTACAGATGACTTTATAACTAAAACAGTTGCCTGTTTTTATTTCTTTATTGCATTTTTATTTAATATAGGAGACCCACATCACCAGAGTCCCTACTTGTAATCATGAAAGCTGACAAACTGGCCAGTCCGCCATTGATCACAATATTAAAATGAGAACTCCGGTTATCTTCTTATATAGCCTCATCTTAAATAGACTCTCATATGGATGTTATATATAGTGTCCAACTCGTATAAAAATGCAAGATTATCGTTTATATACAACCGTTTTCCTAGATCAAATTGCTTCTAGCGAATCAATTTTTTAGGCCTTAAAAAAGCAATACTTCACCAAAACCTATAAACCAGCGATTCAAAATTACAAAGAAAGAGCAAAAACCACATCAGTTGAAGACTTCCAAAAGCCGCAACAACCAAAATGGATACATTTTACTAAAAGGGAATATAATGATATAATCGAAATGTTGACTTTCCACGCTACACTAAACAAAATGTTAGGAAGAAACTCCTATTAGTACAAAAAAGAGCCTTAACAGTAGACTTAGTAAGTCTATTTTCCCAAACAAAATGGTTTAAGAAAAATCTTTTATAAATATCAACCAACAGTAACGCTTACTTTTCGGTAAAATGAATGCAGAAGGTGTCAATTTTTTACAATGATGTTCACTATGTACAAGGTGCGAGAGTCACTCAAGGCAGAGTATTGCAGAGTAAGAAGTACAAATTATGTGGATACGTGTAGATGATAACGGTAAACTCTAGATTGTTGTGATTGGGGAAGATTCACTTGGGAGATGGTTATAAAAAAGACAGTGGTTCGTGGGAAGAATCTACCCAAGTAGAACATACATTTCACCAAAGGAATATGTAGAGAATGAGGATAGTTCGCTACAATGTGCTCAGCATAGCAGGTTTTAGTCGTGAAAGTTAGGATTAGTGGGACTAAAGAGTTTAGTTTATCTAAAGACTGACCATGGAAATATCGCTAAAGCGGTGATAGGCTTGTGACGTCTCATCTTGGAGAGAGAGGTTGCGTCCCCCACAAGATCATAGAGACGCTGGTGGACTCTATCGAAACTAGAAAATAAAGACGGAGCAGCTCTTGCCAGTATATGACTGCAGTATTTTATTTTCAACCTGATCTGGCTCTTGAAATAGCAGGAGAAATTAGGTGCTTACTGGAGTGGTCCAGGGAACCAACCATTTCCGCTGCATCTTTGGCCGTGGTGCTATGCTAGTCACGGCACTAAGGGTGATCTTAATTCCCTGACTACCACATGTGTTTCTAATTAGTTGTTCTGTCAACTCACTTTGCGCCTCACGCTGTGTTTGAAAGATTCACAGAAGGAAGATGACATAATTTGACCAGACCTTTGTCCGATGGTCAAGATAGTACGAGTTGCTAGAAGGGCCGGCAACTTAAAGACTCAAGCAATTCTCGGTTAACAAATAACAAATATTTATTGAAACACAATTGTGAAACAATACATAAAGAATAGAAAATGTTAATTTCTGCTAGTTGGTTATTGAAAGAAGACAGTTCTTTTTAATAGGTGTTAATATCGCCAAATGGGAGAGAAAAAAGACAGTTTAGAAGTTTTGTTGGCACTACGAACTTGTGCTAATCAGAATATGCATTTTGAGTAGTTGGTTCAAAATGTGGGATTTTCTGCAATGGGTTTTCACAATATCTTTTACTGGCTGGAGAGAATCGGGTGTCAGAGGAGAAGATATGCTTCTTGACTTTCATCTCTTGTATACTTGTAGAACGCAGTGCTTCAGCTTTTATGGGCGAGATTTCCGGACCAAAAACGCTTTTGATTGGTGATTCAATTACAGAAAATTTCTTGCCATATTCTCATTGGTCAACCAACTACATTTCGGGTTATAATTTACGGAATTTGTTTGTACTTGACATTTGACCCTTGAGTCTGAAGGTATCCAAGATGCTGTAAGTGGGTCAAATGCAAATTTTGCAAGTGCTGTGAATTTTAATAGTTTTGACTTCATTAAATCGCAGTGACTTTTTAATATGCAGACCGACTTCGTAAGCAGAAAATTAACAACATGTCTTGAATTTTAACAGATTTGAACCAGTGACCTTTAAAATTACCAAATCATAGGGAAATGCTTTGTTTTCAGTAAAATCCTATTCTAGGTAGATATTTTTGCTTTAAGTGACAATTAACAATTTCATCGTGTCACATAGCAAGGGCGTACGTATGAGTTCTAATTAAGGTCTGATCTGAGTTTGTCCCAGTAGGCGCTCACAGCACGGGAACCCCATCATCGCTGTTGATGAAGTTCTGGGTCAGATTGGCGATAGTGAAATGTCACTAGTTTCGTTTTATGCTCAGAATGTTATCAGACATGGCAATACAAATGGCAAAACAAATGCAGAAGGACGGGTACCTGTATTTTATAGATTACGCAATGGTGTTCGATAAAGTATGCCACATAAGTATGAAATCTACTTAAAGTCTTGATTGCGTTTGAGAAACCAATAACAGCTTAAGGTTCATGAACTCCATAAACTGAATGTTTTAGGCCTGCTTCATGATGATGGAACATAACTAGTTTGGTCATTGAATGTGGCCAGCCAGTTCCACCCTCCAAAAGAACTGTTAGAGCTAGTTCAGAGGAAAGATCAGCCTCTTATGGAAATGGATAATCTCTCTAATACATTTGTAGTGGAATTATGAATCCTGATTGGTCATCAAATCGCAAAATTCAAAATACGTCAGAGAAACGGTTTTTCCACGGGTAAAGAAAAATCGTTTTGGGAGCCATCTCACTGTGACTGGTTAGAGACCATCCTTAAATATTGAATCCAGTCACGTGGGATGGCTCCCAGAACGATTTTTTCTTTAACTGTGGAAAAACAGTTTCTCTGACGTATTTTGAATTTTGCGATTTGATGACCAATCAGGATCCAGAGTTCCGCTACACATTCACCATTCTTACTAATTAGTCGCCAAATATTTGCTTAAGAATATATCAACTGTATCAACTGCTATTTATATGGTGAACATTTGCGTATGAATACAACATCCTCCCCATTTGTTTTTTTCTCTTTGAGAAGAGAAATTTGTAATATTTTATTTCTACAAAAAAAGGAATGCAGTTTAAAAAACAAATTAACGAAATAAAGTTTTTTTGTTGTTCGATACCGAGTCATTTAGGTTCTTTGTTGATACGCTTAGAGTGACTTAGAGGATTTGAATAGATTTTTGAAGTGTTTGGAGTAGGGAAGTTTCAAATTCCTGGTTCACCTTCTTCAGATGAATCACTGGGTACTAGTTGTGGTAAAGTATCTTCAGAGTTTTGTATGTTATTTCCATCCGAATCCTGTGTAGCGTTATTTGAGACTATTATAACGGCTTCAGGTTAGGAAACTGTCGTTCCCTCCACCAGCAAGAGCGAAGGGACGTAGCAACCTAACATTCCATAATCGTGAGTCGCCTGAATCAACTCAACTTCTCCTAAAGTAGTTTCGTAATTGTTGTTCTTAACGTAGTTTCTCATGAGCACTTTCCTAGGTAACATCAACGACAAAAGAACATATCTTTCGGGGATAGTTTATCGCATAAGAAAACACCCTCCTAGCACCTGATGAAGGCCAGAGCGTATAATGACCGAAATATCGTAAACATGGCAATAAAGGTGAGGAAAACAGTCCGAACAATGTAAACAATATAAAGAAAACACCCGCTGATGAGGAGTACAATTCGTGGCTGTACACAGTAAAGAAAGAATCGGGTGTAGAGCGTCAGGTAACACATCACTCAATAATTCCCGGGCCTGACATATAGATGGCACGGTGCCATTGATAAAAAGTCCATATGATTTTTATGAAGTACTAACCTTCAAATGGTACGTGACAAGATTTGAACCTAATCAGATTATTAGTTCACAAATTACATTTATCTAAGTGAAGCTATTGTTGCAAATTTTCAAAACAATAGAAAAATCTGAATTTTGTGTGTTGATAAAGCATTACTTTCTTATGGGAAAAATACTGTTCAAGCAAAGCAATTGCTTGATAAGTATAATTCGGATTCTGCTCCGTCGGAAACAACTGTTAAGAGGTGGTATGCTGACTTTAATCGCGGTCGTACAAACACAAATGATGCTGAACGCTCAGGTCGCCCAAAATCAGCAGTTGTCCCGGAACACACACACACACACACACACACACACACACACACACACGCACACACACACACAAATCCTCAAACTCGTTTTAGCTGATCGTAAATTGAAGTTGCGTGAGATAGCAGAGAAGTTGAACATATCAGAAGGCAGTGTATTCATCATTTTGCATGAACACATATTAATAAGAATGCTGTGTTCAAAGTGGGTGCCCTGTTTGCTCACAGCCGATCAAAAATAACAACGCGTCGACGATTCAGTGAGTTTTTTTTGCAACTGTTTCAACGCAACAAGAAGAAGGTTTTGCGTTAATATGTGATAATAAACGAAACATGGATCCATCACTTCACTCCGGAGTCAAATCGGCAGTCAGTTGAGTGGACAGCAGCAGGTGAAAGCCGTTTGAATTGCTTCCGCATCGACCCTATTCTCCAGATCTAGCCCTCAGCGACTACTGGCTGTTTGCAGACGTCAAAAGAATGCTCCAGGGAAAGATATTTGGCTCCAATGAAGAAGTTTTTTTTTTTTTTTTTTTTTAATCATATCACCCCAACCAAGGCAATAACGCCACTGATGCGCAGGGGGCTACGTAAGGGTAAAAAGAATGGAAAAGAGAAAGCCGGAAACCACATCCTAAACAAGGAACAAGAGATGAGTCTCTTCACCTGTTCAATAGACGTGAGTGGAGTTTGAACTATCTACTCCAATTGAAAAAAATAAAAATAAAAATAAAGAGAGAAAAGAGTGAAAAGATTAGAAAAGAGAAAACCGGAAACCGCATCCTAAACAGGAAACAAGAGATGGGCCTTTTCACCTGTTCAATAGACGTGGGTGGAGTGTTAACCGGGCGATAGTTTAGTCTATCTACTCCAATTGAAAAAACAATAAAAGAGAGTGAAAAGATTGGAAAAGAGAAAACCGGAAACCGCATCCTAAACAGGAAACAAGGGATGAGCCGCTTCACCTGTTCAATAGATATGGGTGGAGTGTGAACCGGGCGATAGTTTAGTCTATTTACTCCAATTGAAAAAACAATAAAAGAGAGTGAAAAGATTGGAAAAGAGAAAACCGGAAACCGCACCCTAAACAGGAAACAAGGGATGAGCCGCTTCACCTGTTCAATAGATGTGGGTGGAGTGTGAACTGGGCAATATCAGAAACTAAGGCGTATTTCGAGGTCAAAGAAAATCGTTCTACAAAAAAGGCGTCGAATTGTTAGAGACGAGTTGGAATCACTGTGTCACCCTAGAAGGAGCCTAAAATCCCGGGCCTAAAATTTGTTGTTTTATTAGTTAGGCCCGGGATTTATTGAGTGATGTGTGTTAAAACGATTTTGCATTGATGTAAAAGTAAATGTCTCAGTTTTAAGGCTAAGTTGATCGTTCTCCACAGAGTTTCGTTCAGTCTGTCCACTTGACTATTTCCTCGTGGACTGTACGCAATAAATATACTCGTAGCTATTTCTTTCTCTTGAAAAAAGAAAACTCCTTCGACATAAATTTAGGTCCTTTATCTGCTTGTACATAACTTGGCATACCAAATTTGCAAAATTATCTACTTAAACAAGTCAGTACATTTGTAATAAGCATGTCCCAACACACAAAGGCGAAAGGTAAACGATTATATTGATCAATGATAGTCAATAAATACTTTCGGCTTTGAAGGAAGCGGTCCCTTGAAATCAATATGCGATCGTTCAAAGGATTGATTGGCTTTGATTAATTTGTCTCCTCCTCTCACAAAACTTGCCTTTTCTACGGTACACACATTTCATTTTTCAGACATTCTCTTCATTTACTCTATTGGGGAGTGCAAATTTTCTCAACCCGATAAAGTGCATCATTCTTGTTTCTCCAGGATGACATAAATTATTATATAATTCTTTAAGGTCAACATTTATGAAAGAAGAGCAATGTAATCTCGTTAAGACTTCTGGGTATGCATTTTTGATGCTCAGTTGGTATCTGATACCATATTTGTAAGTGGAAAGTTTAATTTACCTGCAATAAATTTTGTTGTTTTTAGTCTTCAAGACCTTATGCTTATCGAAAATATAGGATAGAGCTTTTTATTCTGTGACAAGAATAAAATATTTACCTTTCAGGTAATGACTCCATTCCCGGATTGCTTCGATGATCGCGTTAGCTTCATTCTCTACTGTGGAGTGGTTTCGTTCAGAGATATTTAAAGTTTTGGACCAGAATGCAACGGAGCCACCTCCTTTATTTTGCGCCGCAGCTAAGATTGTAGGGGCCTCGGCTATGGTTGTTAAATTGGCCTTGTGCCAAACACAACTGAAGTCCCCACAATTTAAAATATCAGAAGGTTGAAGGCTGGATGTTGGAATGTGGAAAAATAAAATTTTATTAACTAAACAGAATAACAAATTTTTAAGAAGAAAATGTTCAAAGAGAAAAATGTACGTAGTACGTAGCTTATAGTTGATAGTAGCAGAATGTGTATATGTAGAAAGATTAAAAGGTTACTAATAAAGTCAGTGTTCTTTTCCCTTTTTCTTGGGCGGCGAGAAAGTGAAAAAAAAGGTGAAACAATAAAGAAAATTGTACTTATCGGACTTTAGTTTTTAAAAGTCAGTTGAAGTATCTTGTTGTCGTTGTTTTGACGGCGTGTGAGTGAAGGCGAAGAAAAATCAGAAGGAGAGGAAGAACGAATGTATGTCGACAAGACATGAGAGGGTCGGCGTCTTGAAATTTCTTCCTTACATTGTGACGAGGTCCTTATCAGATTATTACTCCTAACGGGCTGAATGATTCCACTTTCTTTCCCTCTTTCTTTATATCGATTTACCTTTTCACACTGGATTGTTAACTTTTCTCTCAGTTTTGCAAATAGCTTCCTTTCATTGGTTAGAAAATTAATTTAACATCTGATCGCGAAATTTGACTTCGTCTTTTCCTTTCAGTATGGGGTCTGTCCTTTTCTTATTTGTCAAAATTAAATTTAACACTTGATTGTGAATTTTTGCCTTGGTCTGGGTTTTTCCAAATTGTTTTCAGTCATTCTGATCCGATTTTGCGGGTGTGAAATTTTACTTTTTGCGTTTCAGTTAATTGTTGGGTGATATAGAATTTGTATCCCATAAGCTCACGTAGCTAACATCAGTTTCAATTTCAAGGGGTTTTCCCTCGCACTTTTTAATTCCATTTTCAAATATTCAAAAAGAATCTTTTATTTTAGCAGATAAGGAGAATATAGTGTTATTATTTAACGTGTGAATTTTTAACGAATACAACTACTGTAGTAAGCAAACATTCCGACTGTTCTCTTCATATTGCCCGGAAGAGGTTGTTCTCTCAGAGGTCACATTCTTTCAGGGTCTGGTCTTTACTTGCTTCATAGCCCAGAAGTTTTATTTTTGTTACTCTGTAGACCGTAATTTTCCATCGTTTCTTTGACTCTTGCCAAGTCTGTGTTATGTTCTCTTTCATTAGTGTCACAAATGATCACGTCATCTATATATGCGAATATTCCTTTTAGGTCTCTCTTTGAGATTATTTAATCTAAAATTCTTTGAAGCCCTGACACTGCATTTGTGATCCAAAACGGCGTTCTTTTGAAACTATATAATTTCCACCTAGTTTCAAAAGCCGTGTAAGGGCGGCCTATTTTACTTATGGGAACTTGATGATACGCACTATTTAGATTTAGTTTTGAGTACAGGGAATGTGCGTTGTGGTGCAGTGGATATCGGCTCACAATGAGAAATCAGAGAGCCGAGTTCGAATTCCAGTTGAATTCTTTGCATTCACATATACGCAAATACCCTTTGGGAAAGTTAAGAATTCGTCGCTTCTCTATCCAGCTATGGGTTAAATAGCAGAAAAGTTTGGGTTCTATAGTCTTGGTTGGCAACCAGTCTACCGCAGAAAGTAATGGAATCCTACTGCGAATAAATCTTTTGCCCAGTCAGTCATGTCCCTTTCGAGACATGATCACCGAGCGTGTATAACGCATGTCACTTAACAGACTACCTTTGAGTCTAGATTAGTTATACTTTGCTATTTCCGAAACCATCGTCGTGATCTTAGGTATAGGATAGGCATATTTTAAGATGAAAGAATTTATCGTTTGTGAATAATCTATGACTAACCTTTGTTTTTTTGTTTCTCGACCTTAGTTACCGCTATTTGCGATCTCCACGGATATTTACTAGGCTCAGTAATAGTAGTGACCCGGTTCACACTCCACCCATGTCTATTGTACAGGTTTAGAGGCTCATCCCTTATTCCTTGTTTAGGATGTGGCTTCCGGCTTTCTTTTTCCAATTTTTTCACTCTTACGTAGCCCCCTGCACATCAGTGGCTATACCGCCTTGCTCGGGGTGATATGATTAAAAAAAATACTTTGAGCTAATTATAGCTCATAACATTCCATTCACTACTAGTCTTCAAGGTTAGGATTAGTTTAAGCCAACGTCTGTATCCACTGCAATTTATACGGTAGAGATTTGCATATAAATACAACAGGTGGTTCACATATTTTTAATTTAAAAACTTTAAGAATAAAAAAGTTGCATTTTCATTAGCTTTAATACAATTGTATTAACTCTTAGAATGTTGCAAATATAAAATTATTCTTGTAAGTAAAAAAATCCGATAAATAAATAATGTTGTAATTTGACACGTACCGACTTGGCGGCTCGACTCCAGCCACTTTTTCACCGACGGGATGCCGCTACCCTCTGTTTGTTCTATAAATATTTTCATGGATTCTACTCCGACGAACTTAAGTCAGTGGTGCCCCTGCCACAGGAGTTTACTCGTGCAACCAGACTGGCAACTGTGTCCCACCCATTCACAGTTAGATCAACCAAATGCAGCCGACAATTCTACTCCATCATCTTCTTTTCTCGCACTCCTCGCTTCCATATTCTTGCTTTTCTGACGGCTACAACCTACAGGAATTTAAATGCAATGTCAATATCCATCTCTTAACCACTTGGCTCCAGTCCTTTCTACATCACCCTGTATATCTTTTCTTTTCTCTTTATCTTTGCAACTGTCATCACACCTATATTCCTTCTCTTGCTCCCTTCTCCGACACCCCCTGTAACTGGTTCGTCTTTCTCTTTACTCTCCTCCTATCTAATCTTTTTCTCTTATGTAGCCCCCCTGCGCATCAGTGGCGTTACCGCCTTGCTTGGGGTGAAACGATTGAAAAAAAAAATTCTCAAAAATAAAAATATTGTGTAAATTCACTTTCATCAGATTTTTACATTTTATTACAATTCTAATCATTGACGTTATCGGCGAAAGGCTTCGTTTATATTTTTTCAGCTTTGTTTCATTTCCGTTTTATAATCGAATACTATTATGCCTCCTAAAAACACACATCATTTCTTATATATAAAAATCCATCACATCCTTTGAAAGGTCAAATTGTATTTCAATCTGTATCTCAACCTGTATTTTGTATTGAATTCTTTGGTCCCGAATAATGATAATTTTATTTATTTATTTTTACAACAACCGAACTTGAATTCCGTACTAAGAATTTATTTCACATTCCTTTCTGACATTTTATTTTGACATATTAACAATTCATTCAAATTTTGTTTTCTAAAATGGGGTTACGAGGCCGCACGATTACCGTCAAGTTACTCTGAAAACACCGTTGTGATTACTGAAGTTAAGCAACGTCGAGCCCAATAAGTACTTGGAGGACGGCTTGGAAACACTGTGTACTACAATCCGAAATGTGTCTGCTTTAAATGAAATACAAAGGCTTGTTGCACGGATTACTGATGGCTGTTGCTGGCCGTGTTCTGATGCTGAGTAGAGGTGTTTACTAGTAATCTTTTTAGAGGAAATGGGAAAGTGATGTTTCAGTCGACAACAGACGAGAAAAAATAGAGCAAACAATCATCTAAACCAGTGTTTCCCCAATTTTTTTTGGCCATGCCCCACCTAATCACCTCTAGAATCCTGATGTCCCCCCCTCCCATATGTTGATATATAAAGGGCGATAATGCAAGAATTATGGCAACTAAGAATATTATAAGCGAAAATCGGCTATAATATCATAATACAGCCATTTGGAAACCTAGAATACAGAAATACTTTTAATTAAAGTAATAATTGTACTTTTATTTCAGAAAAGTATTTTTTAATGCCGTGAACACAGAATATACGAAGGATTTGGAAACTTTGCAAAATGAAGTTCTAAAATTATTTTAAAATGGAAGTTATTCAACAGGTGGCAGTGCAATCGATGGTAATTTAAAAATCTAAGACAAATGAAGTATATGTCAGTCAGTCAAGTGCCATACGTGATACACGCTTGGGCGATCATGTCTCGAAAGAGACATGACTGACTGGGCAGAAGATTATCCCGCAGTAGGTTGCCATTGCTTTCTGCGGTAGACTGGTTACCGACCAAGGCTATAGAACCCAATCTGTCCTGTTATTTAACCCATAACTGGAAGGAATAGACGGATTAATACCTTTCCCAAGGATATTTGCGCGTAAGTGAATGCAATGGATTCGGCTCTCAGATTTGTTGTTCCGAGTCGATATCCACTGCGCCACAACGCACATCCTAGTCTATGTAACATTGCTAAATTTTTATTTATTGGAATGTTAGGGCCAATAGATCACAAGAACAAAGACTTTTATTAGCAAAACACCTAACAATCGAATTGCCCCCTAAAAAATCAAATTTCCCCCACGTTAGGATTCACCGCTCTAAACAATGATAAAAAACATCTTCGAGTACAATTTAATAACAGCAATGGTTCCAATTAAGTGAATGGGGAAAGGTGTTCTCTGAACGGTTGAAGAGAGTTCTTAAAGAGTCTAGAGAAATAAAGTTTGAGTAAACAAATATCTGTGCATGTAAGGACGTGTGGGTATGTGTTCAATATATGTAACTATGAGAATACGAGTGTATATATTTATAGATAGTAGTAATTCAGGAAGTTTCTATTTCAGCAGTTGACGTTGTCAGATATTCGGACAAGTATTTCATTTCGCTTGGGTCGATCTTACATGTCGTGAGATTCCGAATGAGAAACTTTCTCTGGTGTAAGTTAATGTACCGTGTGTACTCTTGCGTGTTCTTCTTGTTAGTACTATAGTGGGTAGGCGTTCTAGTGGAAAGTACTTGTAAATTGTTGCAGATTAACGTTGTAGATAGCCCACTATAAGTCATATAAAGGGTTATAAGTCAAGAAAAGCAATTTGAGTTGAGAAATAACATTTTATATATATACACACATATCAATTAAGGTTTTACAATTAAATTAATCCTTTAAGTATGGGTCCAACAGACGTTAAAATGTTCATGGCAATAAATGCTGAAAAGAGAATTTGTGCGCATGTATATGGGAGCGTTGTAAATAAGGAATGTCTTTGAAGGAACTACTTACCGACCAAAGAAGCCGATTCTTTGGTCGGTAAGTAGTTTTGAGAAGCGAAGAATAAAATGAGAGGGAAGGGAGGTGAGCATAGTAATTCGCTTGACGTCGGTCAAGGGAGATACTAATTACACTTGTCTCTCTCGAGTCTGTCTGCGTGTGTCTGTCTGTTTCTGTCTGTCTGGCGATGCTTTCTGTATCGGCTTTTTATTTCGAGTTTTGGATCGCAATAGATCATTTGGGAATTCACATCTGTATTTGATTCTGGGCTTCCCATTGGCCGATAAATAAAATTTGCATAGGATCGCGAACTGGAATTTAATATTTAATTAATTTTTAGTTTTCAACCGGAACATCTGCGTGGAGCCGGGTGCGCACCGACAAGTTTTGGTCATTTGCTTTTTGGTCGTGAGAGTGCACAAATCCGCTCCCTCGCTTTGCTCGGTATCACCACAGTACTCCTGTTTACGCCTCAGTGTGTACATTTTGTGAGTATTCTGGGGTGTGCTTCTGTATATACTTGCTGCGAGTTCCCCCGTTTGGCTTTTGTTACGTTCTTACATATTCGGAGATAGGCTCCAAATATAAGCTAAAATTTAATATTTTTTTACCGGTTTTCTATTGGTTGAGAAAAGTCAAGTGGTGGCGCTTACTATGATGTCCGCGTGGCGGTGACAACAAGTCAGGTTTTGTATCTCTATTTTTGGACTTGATGAAATTGTAGTTGTCGAAATTTGAAAATATATTTTTACTTATTTATTTGTTTTTGTGTATTTTCGAAGTCTCAGCAATTGATAAACAGTAGAATCAATAAATCGATACTGAGCCACATACATGCAAATTAACATTACATATATTGGATTTTTGCATCTCCAATTTAATGCTGATACATTTAAAGAAATTTGTGAAAGTCATAAATTGCCGCGCACTGTAATGTCGTGATATTGTGTACGCATAAACGCATACATAATCAACCCTTAACGAAATCAATGATATCTATATGGTTAGGAAACAATAGATTATGGACGATTATAAAATTTTTCCATAGTCTCAAATTGAAAAATTATTTTCTAATGAAATTAGGAACTTCAATAACGATCACATCTGTTGTATCGTCGTGATAAAATGATAAAATGATATCTTATTCGGTAGATACAATATAATAGTCCGTAGTAGATCGCAACAATATGGATGGTTGTGTTAGCAAGTAATACGCAAGTCAAAATTAACCATCAGCTCACACTAACTTCCTCCTTCAACCGACTCACTCTTTCTATATATAAGTGAACCCGGTCACGTGATCGAGTCACGTCACAACAACATTTTACTATAATTGCTCTCTCGACAGAGCATTTAATATGGCGACTGCATCACACAAGAAAGAGGAATAGGTAATACTCCCCAAAAGGTAATAAAACCTCTAAGATGTCAGCTTTATTAAGTTTGAAAGGATATGAGAAAAAAAAAAAAATTAAGGAGAGAGAACAATGATAGAATAGAAAAGGAATTAAGAAGACAACCGATAAGGATTGACATTGCATTTAAATTTTTGAAGATCAAAGTTGACCGGAATGTAAAAGGTTGGAACTGAGTTGCACACGCAAGAAGTATGAGAGAATAAACTGTTAACATAGAACTTGCGATTACATGTAGCAATTTTAACTGTAAAATTATGAAACCAAAATACCAATCCAGTACTGCGCTTAAATTCATAAAGTTTAGGTACCAAAGAAGAAAGCTTATCTGAACAATTAGCATAGAAATATTTATAGAAAAGACACAGGGAAACTACGTTATGGCGGCGGGAAAGCGACTGAAGCTGAGATGTCAGGTCAGGACTGATATCAATGCAGATTCTTTTTTGGATTTAATCAGGAATCTATAAAAGCATAGAAGAAGCACCAGACTATATATTACAACAATATTAAATGCATGGGCAAATGATAGACTTATAAATGCGTTAGACAAATTCTGACGAGGAAATTTGTCGACACAGTGAACCAACTTTACTAGCAACAAACCTAGCAGTTGTTTCAATATAATCTTTCCATTTGATGTCAGTGGGAAATTTTAGCTTCAGAAAGCGCAATGAGTCACACTCATAAAAGATAGCATCATCCTTGCTAACGGAAGACAGAAAAGTTTCTGTAGGAGGTTTAAAAGAGAAATTTCCTTTTGGGCACGTAAATTGGAGTAGATAGACTAAACTATCGCCCGGTTCACACTTCACCCACACCTATTGAACAGGTGAAGAGGCTCATCCCTTGTTTCCTGTTTCCTGTTTAGGATGCGGTTTCCGGTTTTTCTCTTTTCTAATCTTCTCACTGTTTTTTTTTCTTTCAATTGGAGTAGATAGACTAAGCTATCGCCCGGTTCACACTCTACCCACATCTATTGAACAGGTGAAGAGGATCATCCCTTGTTTCCTGTTTTCTCTTTTCTAATCTTCTCACTCTTATGTAGCCCCCTGCACATAAGTGGTGTTACCGCCTTGTTTGGGGTGATATGATTAAAAAAAAAAATTCTCCTTTTTAATTATCTCAAAATGTAGGTATAGATCCAGTTCCTAAATTTGTACTGAAGTGGTTAGTGTGTGTCAGGTGAGTAAACAGATTCTATGCCAGCCATTTAGAGTCAAATGCGAATCTTTGTGCGCCAGCCTAAGTTAAGTTACAAAAGCTATCTCGTTTTTTTATTCCTTACTTTGCTCGATTTTTCAACAGCGGAAATAATCAGCAGGTTAGAAACGGAAGTCTCAGAGGTCATAAAAATCTTGACCGAGCTTTGTTCGCCTTCTTTCAAATTTTCCTTTTTTTTCCCCATCGGCCTTTACCTCACGACCAGCCTCCCACTTTTTTTTCCATTACAGCAGCCTCTACAATCAATGTCCGCTCTTTCCCAGCTTTTCACTTTTAGCGGTCTCTTTCAATCCAAACTCGAGGAGTTACACACAACTATTACTGTAAAAGACAAGGCCTGGACTAGCCGTTTCACACTCGGATTTCTCGTCCCTCTTGTGGAAACTAGCGGATAAATCTCCCCCAAGAAAATTACAAATCCTGTAATCAAGAACTTTTTTTTAAAACTGGGAACCCCATTCCCCACCCGCAGAATATTACTATTTTGCAGTCACTTTTCAGGCTGAAATAAAAGCTGTTGAACAGTTATTTTCTAACTTTGTTCATTACACGCCCACTGCCGAGCAGAAACACACGCAAGCGGGAAAAACTTAACAAAGTGTGTCAGGTGGATCTATACTTACTAGCCCTTTGTTTGCCTATACAGTAATTTTATATCACAAAGCTTCTATTCAACATTGAATAACTCAACAAAAGTTGATACTTCGTTAAATCAACCAACGAAAACTAATTATTGAATCCCTTTTTATCTATCTATCTGTCAGCACATAAATGAAAGGGGGCTAGATCTATAGCCGCCATAATCCCATGCTTATTAAGGAATTCGAGGAAAATTTTGACGCAGTATTAGTCTTTGAAAATTATTTTATTTTATTTTTTGGTTTGGAACTCAATTTAAAATTTAAGTTTATTGAACCTTGGTTTATGTCCGCTAACTAAACTGAAACTTGTAATTTAGCTGAAAGTTTCAAAGAAATCCAAGTTGTGACCACTTTTTTCCATAACTCTTTTTTGATCACCGGAAAACTAGACTTTAGTCATTTTTGTCGGTGTGTTTACATTAGTAGAACGTACCACAGTCACCAGGGGACCATAAATATTATCACGTCCACGTCGTTTGTTTATATAAAACATAACGATTATGCGCGTGTTTGTTGTTGCAATAAAAAGTAGGACAGATAAATTTATGATAACAATGTGGCTACTTGAAAACTTTTATAGAATCCTGCCATAAGAATCAGATTAAATGTAATCCTAGAATTCCAGTTCCCTTATTGAGACGAAGGGTATGACTTAAGTCTTGGGCATACACTATGTTAAAATCCCGTCTTACGTTTTACGTTTGATAAATTAAAAACTTTAAATTCAATATCCGAAATTGAGAAATCTACTGGAATAATGGATATGCGTTGTGGTACAGTGGATATCGACTCGGAACAACAATTTGGGGAGCCGAGTTGAGGTATCCGAGATAAGTCAGATATATTTACCCAGCCTCCCCCACCAAGGATTGATCTGACACAAAGTCTTAACGTAGAGAGGATCAAATGCATACGGGACAAAGAAAAAATGTTTTTTGTCTCACCCGCTCGAAAAACTGTCACGTTGCCATCCATATTACACCTACAAAAGCCCTTTAGTGCGATGAGGGAGGTTCTGCTGCGGGGTTGGAATCTCCGAAGCTGAGTAACCTCTCCCACCTAAAATGAAGAGAAACATAGCTGCATTTACATTACAGGGGGGTGGTGCGTTAACCACGCCTCTCTAACCCTCATTGAAAATGGTTAACTCATGTGCCAGAGCTAGGTCAGAGGAGAGTTGAGTTACCCGCTCTTCGATATTTTTAGACGTACATCCATATACTATTGTATAATCTGCATAGATATTTATTAATATACGTTACTTTCTTCTTTTTTTATGCCATGTCCCTTCAGGACGTAAGCGATAATGGCCCTTCACCTCTTCCTGTTGCTTTTAATAAATGTTGTCCTGTTATTTCCTGCTCTGCCATCCATTTGTTTAAGCCCATCAAGTACGTCACGCGTTGCTTTCCACTGTCTCTTTTTTCCTTTATATTTCTTGTGAGTATCAGATTCTCCAAACCCCACTTCCTCATTGTATACCCCAGAAACTTCAGCTGTCTCTTCCTGATGTTATGTATAAGTTTCCTTTTCGTTTCTATTCTTTCCAAAATCTCATCGTTGCTCACATGTTTGGTAGATAGTAATCTCAGCGTCTTTCTGTAGAAACACATTTTGTTGCTTTGAGTTTTTCCTTCATACTTGAGGAGATTTTCCAGCATTCACTGCCATATTGAATGATAGATATTTTATAACAATCCAATAATCTTTTCTCTTACATTTTTTTGTTTCCAATTAAACTTTTCCTGTTTCTCAATACTCTACTCAGCTTTTGGAATGCGTCCTTGGTCATGCCAATTCGTCTTCGGATTTTTATGTCGCACTATAGACTAAACTATTGTAATATAACAATCTGGCCCCACCCGAGGAAGGCTGATGCAAGCGAGGGTGTTTCCGGTCGTTGAAAGGAACGGATGTCGCTTTGACCTTATTTCCGGCAGCAGCGGAAATAACTACAGAGGCAAACAGAACAGGTGTCTCTGAGAATTACGTGGGCGTGCGTGGGCGAGGCAAAACCGGAAGAAAAAGTCCCGGTTCTGGAAGATTATAAAAAGACCTCGTCACACGGATTCGCCAGTAGTAGTAGAGGAGCGACAGAGATCGGCCGGTGAAGAGAGACACAGCAGATAAGACTACACTCCCGTCAACCCAGTAGAAGCGCGCTCTCTCAATTCTCTGTTCCCTATTCTACACGGTCCATCGTCATTAATAAAAATATAACTTCATATTTTTATATATATGCGTGTTTGTTGTTTGTCGATATACAACACTATCGCTCGGTTCACACTTCACCCACGTCTATTGAACAGGTGAAGAGGCTCATCTATTGTTTCCTGGTTAGGATGTGGTTTCCGGTTTTTCTCTTTTTCCAATCTTTTCACTCACGTAGCCCCCTGCGCATCAGGGGCGTTTTCGCCTTGCTTGGGGTGATATGATTAAAAAAAAAAAACTTTCCATCGACCCAAAAGCAGATGATTCTCAACATTTTAAAAACCTATTAACTTTTTTTTCGCAAAAAGCTTCTATACGTTCCAATGAAACACTTGATATGGCCCTGTCGTAATTGTTTTGCACTCCAAGGTCTTTGGCGAGGTAGTGTTCTCAAAACCATGCGTTTTCTGTAGAAACAGATAGAATCCCAGAACAATCCATTATGTGCCAAGGTGGCCATATGTTTGTTTATCTAAGTTCCAGGCCTCATATTTAATTTCTGGTTTTTGTAAAAGTTCTCTTTTTTCCAGTTTAATTCCAAATGACACAACCCCTCCCCACAAAAAAAACAAAAAAACAAAACAAAAACATCATTTTGTATGGACAAAGGTAGTTCAATTTACCTGTAAAATCCGAGTTATTGAATTTTTACTGTTACATTTTTTTCTTAGATTAATTTCATATCGATCGACCATTGATTGTAGATTATTCATATTTGTAAACTCTACACTAATCAGCATTGTCATAGATCAAATTTTGTAAGTAGCAAGTCAATTAAATAATTACTATTGTATGTTTGTGCCGACAGAAGTAGATATTACTAAATAATTTTATTAGATTTTTCTAAAATTTGTTTGAACAAGTTTTGGATTTCAATTTTATTTCGTTCTCGCTCACTGTTCTCCAAAGAGTTCCATAACGTAATCATTTGTGAATAAGGGCTTTCCTAACCAACTCATAGACTCCCATATTAGACTTTATCTTTCTAACGTAACCAATAGCAACAAAAAATACATAAAAAAAAAACAATAACATTAATATTTTCTCCAAAAAAAAAACAGTTGCACAGTAATTATAAACAGGACTAATCTTCACTTCGAAACATCATCCGAAAATACGCAACTCCTGTTGACGTAAACAAAAAAATTAAATTATCTATTACACAAAATTTAAAACTGCTGACCTCATCGTCAAAAATTACAATTCACCTGCAATATCAAAACTACAAAGAATCAATATTATTTACAAATTTGCATGTCCTTTGAAGAACTGTTTTCTTGGTCAATCCAGGTTCGTGAATAATTACATTGACAACACTACAATGACGAGAAGACTCACGTTGCATGTCTCAGACCAGTGTTCAATTCGATCTCATTTAAACACACCTGGAGGCATACCCGTTGATAATACAAATATAATAGCATCATCTACATGCCGAAACAAAAGGTTAAAAATAATAGAAGCATTATTAATTTTTTAAAAATTTAACACTTAATATCAACTGCGAATATGGTAACAATGTGCTTACCGTATTCGGAATATAAAACACACACACGTCTCTTTTTGTACAATTCTTATATAACTTATGTTCGAACAAGAAATAAAAAGAGCACTTGCAAAATTATATAAAATTTTAGCCATAGTACCTTTTCAGTCATTTTTAAAAAAGATCACATGAAAAATTACATAACATTTTAGCCATAGTACCTTTTCAGACATTTTAAAAAAAGATTGATTAATGAGTTACATTCATAAGCTTCACCAATTTAAGCCTTCACAGCTAAGACTTGTCATGCCACGTACACTAGAACAAATATTCTATATTTTCTTTGTATTTCATTAGTAAGGGGAAAGTGCAATTCAGACAACTTATTCTCAAGCACCACTACTTTTTGGAACAGAGTGGATGCTTCCTCGATCTCTTCATATGTAAGGTCAAGCGTTATCTTTCCTACATATTATCATAATATGAATTTTCCCTCTCCTATTACGTTAATACAGTAACCACATGCAGTAACCACCTACGTTGAGTGGCTCTTGGGACTTGCATTGGTTGAACAATTAAAATGAAATGTGGAAAACTTAGTTTTTTGATTGATTGATAGTTTTTGTACTTCTTATCAATCCTTTGCGAGGTTTTAAAGGCAGAAAATATTTTTTGTGAGATAATTATTTAGTGATACAAGTCTAACTAATAGACCATAACTAGGAGGGAAAAGTAGGGGATTCATGCCTTTCCCAATGCGTAAATGAATATAACGAACCCAATTGAAATTCGAACTCGGCCATCCGATTAACAATTCCGAACCATTATCCATTACACAACTCGCACATCCAAGCTTTTGGTATTATTAAACGGTCACACATCTACGTACTGACCAGGCTCGACATTGCTTAACTTCGATGATCGTTAAGATTAATTTTTTTTTTTCAAGCAGTAAGAATGTTTGCTCTGTTTACATTTCTGGGTCGATTAGCGGATAACGCAAGAGACGCAGCCTCCGTCTTACTTGTTGGTAAGTGAGAATAAAGCATTTGAAATGAAGTAACAACTTGGTGGCTAGACCAGCTAAATTTCGGATAGGGTGAGAAGTGATCGATTGTGAAATAAAAATAACCAAAAAGCCGGAGTACCTCAGACTCCATCCTCATTCCTCCGTTCTGAATGTAATCCTTTCCGTCTTGGTCATCACGATTAGCAGCAGCATAGCGGCTCAAGACATCAACAAATCTCGTCGAGACGTGCTACTTGGCTACCACTCAGCCATCACCTCCAAGAAAAAAGGTTTAGAGGAAGAAATGCAGTGAAAAAAAAAAAAAAAAGAAAGAAGTTAAATAATACAGAATTTGTTTAAAGTCCTGACACCACATTTACCTGCCCATGCTAACCCCACTTAAAGACTGCTGCTACATTTTCTTTGTCTTTTTTTAAAAATAATAACCGCTTCGAAGTTAACTGATCTATCCTAGCTTGTAGGGGCCTCGGTGATGCTTGGTAAATTGGCCTTGTGTCAAACAGATCCGAAGTCCCCAGAATTTAAATATCAGAAGGTTGAAGGTTGGATGTTGAAATTTGGAAGGATAAAATATTTCGTGTCTACATTAAAGTAAAACTTTTATTAACAGAATGACAAAATTGTAAGAAGAAAAATATAAGTGAAATTTGTTAACTGAATTCTACAACATATTTGTGAAAAGAAAAATGTTCACTTAGAAAATGCATCTACTTTTGTAGTTAAAATTGTTCAAAGGGAAATGTAAGTATTTAAAATGTCCCACAGAGGTTTAGAGCTCATAGTTGATAGTAGTAAATAGCAACGTATCACGGGCGTATACTGATAGTAGCAGAATGTAAAGTCTTATGTTCTTTTTCTTTTTTGGTAGGTTGGCGACAGGGTGAGGAAGAAGGTAAAACAAATAAAGAAATTGTACTTAGAGTATCCTGTTGTTGTTGTTTTCTTTGGCTGCGTGGAGTGAGAACGAAGAAAAGGAAAATAGGAAGAAAAGGTCGAACGAACCTGTGACGCGCCCTAACGTCCGGGTCGGCTTCTTGAAATTTCTATCGCTACATTGCCACAAGGTCCGTCAGCTAACCGCTCCGATGCTCTCATTTTAACCGGTCAAGGAACGTCATTAAGTAGGGAATCTCGTCATGTGACTGGATCCAGCAGGCATTTTCTTCTTTAGGTGTGAAAAATTTTTTTACTGACGTCATATATCAATTTTCGATTTTCTATCCAATCAGGAACCAGAATTTTACTTTTCACACTGACTTGTAAAATTTGCCCTGTTCTGGGTTTTTCCAAAATGCTTTTAGTCGTTTGAATCCGATTTTTTGTGTGTTCAATTTTACTTAGTTGAGTTAGTGTTTAGTTAGTTGATGGATGATACAGGATTTGTATCCTGTAAGCTTAAGAAGACACCATATAATTTGGTTGGTTGATCTGTTTAACTGCATATCAACTCCTTGTGGTTCATTTAAAACCGAAGCTTAATTTTCTTCGGAGTTTGGAAGTAATAAAAATATGATATATATTATTCTGCTTTCACAACTATATACATTGTAAATGGTACTCAACTTTCCTGCTTACACATGTTTTTATGGACATAATAAATTAACGACGGTGATATGTGCATTTTATGTTGTATTGTTATATTTTGGAATACAGTTTGATTTCTTGAAATTGTAGAAGAAATTGAAGGTTGTTATCTGGTTTAATGTCAAGAAAGAATTTTTCATGTTTGTTGTTTGGTTGGTCGAATTTGATTAGTGACATATCAGCCCCTGTGGTATTTGTCTATACTTCCGAGATGAGGTAGTATTAATATTATTTACATTGTTCGGGCTGTTGTCCTCATACTTACACCATGCTTACGACGTTTTGGCCGTTATACGCTCCGGCCTTCGTCAGGTGCTAGGAATTTTGAACCAAACCCTTTATTTCCATCACTGGCGTATATCATTCCCGGTGATGAAAATAAAGTGTCCGTTTCGAAATTCCTAGTATCTGAAGAATGCCAGAGCATACAACGACCAAAACGTTGTAAACATGGCACTAAAGATGAGGACAAAAGTCTGAACAATGTAAAAGATGAAACCACTACGGGTTCTTTAATACTGAAATCTAAATATTTTGAACACAATTTTATGGTTTCAACTAAATATATTTCTAACACAATTGTATCCCTTCAATTTCAAATAAAATGTATTGTTGTCATTCATCATATAAAAGCGTATTGCTGTTATTTTTGCTATTGAAGCTATAGAGGAGCTGGTTAATTTTTCTTTGATTCGGTCTTGTGTCAGACTTAACTGAACTCCCTACAGCTTACAAGTTTTATGCTGATTTATCAGAAGGTTGGTTGTCGGCAGGTTGGAATATGTGGAATTGTGTGGAATAGCGTAAGAAGAATAAAATATATATTTTGCAATTTAAAATAGAAATTTATTAAAAGAAGGAATAACAAGAATTCGTAGAAATTAATGCTCAATGAGAAAGTTAAGAGTATCAAGAGTTCGTACAAAATGTTCGTAGTAGTAATTGTTGAAAGCGATAAGGAGAAAGAGAAAGAGGACAATGTCCCAGTCGCTTGAACTTTGAAGTTACATTTTAGATGTGTGTCTCTCTTGCGCTGTTCCCATCCCTGAGTCTCTGACGCTGCGAAGTCATTTATATGTTCTTTTTGAATTTCGCACTGGATCACTAAGTCCTTTCAAGTCTTACAAGTCGCTCCCATTGGTCAAAAATCATTTTAACACCTACTTGCGAAATCTGGGTTCGACTTTTTCTTTAAGCACATGGTCAATCCTTTTTCTATTTGGAAAAACCAGGATTTCACACATCGTTGTGAATTTTTGTAAAAGTGAAGAGAGTTGATTTTAATTCATTTCTTATCCGCTACACTGTAAAATATGTTTTTATATTTCATAGTATTTTGTTTTTGTTTAGAGGTTTACTATTTGCTCCTAGCTGGGACCGTAACAAATACTATCACCCCAGGTTGGGGTGGACAACAACAATTAAGAGGTGGTTTCATGTTTCTCAAAACCTACAGTCTCCCGATCAGAGGCCGTGCTGCCGGATGTGGTTTATCGTTTTACCTGGGAATATAGAGTGTTGGGAAAAATTAATTCAATTTTGTAATCCTTACTGAATAAAAGCAAGTTTTTTTTTTTAAATAGACATTTTTCATAATTTTTGCGGTCATCAGTTCTTGTTAACAAGTAGTCTATTACAAGGATATTGTAAACCATTAGTAGGCGATACCACGTAACAGGCCAACGTTTTTTTTTCCTTTTTTAAAACTGACCTTTTATTTAGCTTAACATAGCAAACCCTTATTGTACATTTTGCTAAATAAATGACTGAGGTAGTTTACTCTACATTAGAGTTGTACAGCACTATCAATTATGATTACTGAGCTGAAGCCGACATTGAATTTCATCGATTCTACTATGAGTGCTCTCAACTGCAAAATCTGACTCGACCTCTTCATGATTTTCAACCCTTGGAAATATTTCATCGACTCGAGAGGTCGATATCATCCAATTTGTGGTGCTCTCACTGAGATAAGCTTGGCGTTTTTATTTACCCTCAAGTATGCTGATTATGCCAATAGGAAAAATTAGCTATTATGTTGTTCTCAGAAAGAAAAAAATTACTAAATGAAAGATCAGAAATTATGTCCAAATGTAATCATACTCATAAATACCTACTAGGATCATACAAACATGGATGAAAGTAATCTAAGACTTTTAAATAACTTCTCCCTAATTTTGAAAATTTGGCGTTTATAAAAAAAATCCCTGTTACGTGAGCGTTTGAAAAACCGTAAAATCTGTTATTGTAAATCGCCTGAAAACACCGAAAAGTAGAAACCTAGGCCGCAGAAATAACTTGTTTACAAAATGAAAAATATTCTAAAGTTCTACAATATAACTGTATTGAACACTTTTTAGTACAACTGTGTATTGGCCTAATTTAATTATGACCATATTTGGCATGTACGCATCGCTCATTCGTAATGAATTAGAGCACTCTGGCTATTGGCCGTGCATAGTGATAATGTATACGTTAAAAAGTCTGCCTTCTTCTACCGAGAGCCCTTAGCCCAGAGGTAGAATCGCCACACTGATGATCTGTGATACAGCAAAACAGGCTTGTATGTGGATGACTAATATATATATATATATATATATATATATATATATATATATATATATATATATCTTGATCAAAGTATTCAACTTATATATATATATATATATATATATATATATATATATATATATATTATATCTGTCTCTTCCTGATATGAAGTATAAGTCTCCTTTTCATTTCCATTCTACATTTAAACTAGAAAACCTCAAAAATTGTACAAAACTGGCTAGCCACTTGTGGAAATTACAATTAAATTATAGAAAAGACTCCGATATAACTTGGAGCATAGTAAAAATAGCCAAACCTTACAACGGTGGTAAAATATACAGTTTAAGCCAGGAGGAAAAATTTACTATTATGGTATTTCCAGACAAAAAAATAAAAAAAATAAAAAAAAAAATAAAAAAAAAAAAAATTGCTAAATGAAAGAACACAAATTATGTCCAAATGTGATCATATCCATAAATACCTACTAGGATCATACAATCATGGATGAAAGTCTTCTAAGATCCTTAAATAACTTCTCCCTAATTTTGAAGGATTTTCGGTTGTTTGAAAATTTCAGTCGCGCGTTCGTAAAAAAATTCCTGTTCGAGCATTTGAAAAACGGAAGATTCAGTTATTGTAAATTGCCTGTAGATACCGAAAGGCTGAAACCATCTTCTTCTTCTATGTGCCTTGTCCCTTCAGGACGTAGGCGATCATGGCCTTCCACGTTTCCCTATCCCTGGTGGCTCTGAGCACGCCTTTTCATGTTTCCCCATGCAATCCTCGGTCCGTCATCCACCTGATTAGGTCCTTCAAATATGTTATCTGTTGTTTTCCCCTTTCTCTTTTTCTCTCTATCTGGCCCGTTAGTATCAGACTCTCCAAGCCCTCCTTCCTCATTGCGTGTCCCAGGAATTTCAGCTGTCTCTTCCTGATGCTCAGTATTAATTTTCTTTTTGTTTCCATCATTTCCAAGACCTCATCATTGCTCACATGCTCGATCCATGATATTCGCAGCATCCTTCTGTAGAACCACATTTCAGTTGCTTCAAGTTTTTCCTTCATCTTTGATGATCTAGATCGCGGAAATAACTCATTTGAAAAGGCAAAATATTCATTATGCATCATAATGTGGATTCTTCTTCCATATGCCGTGTCCCTGCGGGAAGTTGACTTATCATGATTTTTTCCATGATCGATTTTCAATATTTATCGGGGGTACCGCGACACAAAACCTAGCTAAGAACACTCGCATACGCTTATAGTACAACTGTGTAAATTTTCCAGAAAATCGGTTCAGCCGTTTCGGAGTCTATATGTAACGGACACACACACACACACACACACACACACACACACACACACACACACACACACACACACAGACAAAGTTCCATTTATAAATAAGTTTAGATTTGAGTCTCAAAAGTATCAGTGTTATTTATCAGTGAAGACAATATGAACACTATCTTGGTGTTGCGATATGGTGTAACGTTTACTTACATGAAGTATGTTTAAGATTCTGTGTCCACCATTATGCTATTATCAAACTATAAATAATGACAGTGTCTCTCTTATTTCATTTTTCATAAATAGGGTTCATGTTTAATGAATTCACTATTGACTAACGTATTATACGCAGCGATAAATCTATATTTATTCTATAAACAAAAATAAAGTTGTCACGGTCAAGTTAAAAATAAACAGACAGATAGATAAAACAGACCATCAGATATATTGGATACAGATATCATGTCAGGAGGAAGCATCTTTGTCAACGCTAACTTGCGCATGCGTGCAGATTCACACATGTACACGATGTTGCATTAGAAAGCGGCAAGTGCAGCCATAGCCACCTAAAAAAAATAAAAGTATTATAATCAGAAGGTATTTTAATGCATCACAATTTATTGTCATGAAAACAAAAATGGCAACCAGCTTTTGCAATCCACCAGCCCGAGTCCCCGAGAAATCGAGCCTAGGAAAGTCAGACACTGAGGTAAGTGCTAAATCCAGGAGTTAATCGTGAATATCCAAGTGGAATGTTTATGGGCATCAGCCAATCAATATCTGATGATGTTCTTAGAACTGTGTGTGAGCGCCCAAAGAAAGGTGACACGATGGATTTGTATTTTGCCCAAAGTGCTACAGAAGCGTGTAAGATGATACCGAGGAAAGCTATGTAGTCATAGCAACCAAACGTCCATTCTTGGCTCGTTCGACTTACCTCATTACGCAACTATCTGGTTTTCATCTTTAGACAGTTTGTTTGTGCAAACTTAAATTTACCCGTGGCTGATAACGAAACAAAACCAAACGGAAGTCCTGTGAACCTCCGATTCTTTTCATTCTCGAATTTTGGTTAAAACAAACCAAAATTTATAGATTTCTTCGATGAAGCATTATCATTAATATTCATTTTAACCAATCTTATACCTCTTTTCTGTTACTTACTTACATCTAGTAGTAATAAGATGTAATAATTTTAAACTGAATATTTTACATGCAATATTGTCATTATTTTTTATTTTTACACGTCTTTGTTCTTATATCTCTTACTTGCTTACATCTAGTAGTAATAAGATGTAGTAGTCTTAAACTGAATATTGTGATGCAACATTGTCATTATTATTCATTTTTACTCGTCTTTGATCTTTTTTCTCTTAATTTGCTTATATCTAGTATTAATAAGATGTTAATATATCCCGAAAAGGAATACAGTATAAAATGATCAGTTGAAGAATGGGACTCCACACCAGGAATAAGAAATACAGATTTATTGTACTAAGGTACAATTAACAATTATACACATATAGGCTAGGCAAACCACGGGTTGGAGCGGAATCGACTATCGAATAATGATTGCCTTCGCCTAAGACCTTTCCTATCTTCGTACCGCTCTTTACCGTCTTTTATAACGTAGAGCATTTTATTCTCGGAGATGGCAGGATGTTCCACTATAACACCTGTCCTCGAGCTAAATTCTTCCTAGAATTTTGCTCTGAATATTTTTTCTCTTAGGACTTGGACATAGCTGTTTAGTCCTTTTCCTTTTTCTGCTACTTCTTCTCCTGTTCGTCCCTGTGTCTTTACTTTTAGAAGCATCAGTAGTTCTCTGTGTAGGTGTTACTTCCATAGGTACTTCAATGTTAGTGGGTGGTTTAATCTGGAATGCGTCATATACTATCTCCATTCGTATCCCTTGGTCATTTGTAACGGTTTCGATGTATCGGTGTCTCAGTTGGTTTATGTGTCTTTTACAAACAAACTTCTCTCCTTTAATTATATAAATGACTCTCCCGATTTTTGTAATTACTAAACCGTCTTCCCAAAAGCACTTTCCAAAACGATAGTTCTTAAAAAAGACCTTATCACCTTCTTTGAAAGATTTAATATCACTGCTTAGTTTTATAAAACTTTTATTTTTCTTTGGTAACAGCCCATCAAATATTGATCGAATCTTTCTCGCGTACATGACCTCAGCAGCCGACAAATTTCCATTAATGTTCTGATTCGGCGTAATTCTATAAACCATCAGAAATGTTTGAATGTTTTTGTCTTCGGTGTCGATCCCATTAGCTTTTCTCATAGCGCTTTTAAACGTAACGACAAACCTTTCTGCCTGTACATTCGATCTCGGATTATACATAGGCGTTGTTATATGTTCGATTGCTAACGAATCACAATAATGTTTAAATTCAGCTCTCGTAAACATAGTTCCGTTGCCGCTCACACTTGTGTTTGGCACCCCCAGACGGCTAAATACTTCGTTTAACGCCTTTATCGTATTTGTCGCTGTCGGGCGTTTAAATCTGAAAATCTCAGGCCATTTAGAATAACTATCAACAATAATTAGGTAATAGTCTCCCTTTAATTGCCCTGCATAGTCAACATGTATCCGTGACCACGGCACATCTGTTTTTGGCCATGACTAAGTTTTTATAGGTGGTGATTTTGCTGCTAACTGACAGCCTTTACAATACTTCACCAAATCTTCAATGTCCTGGTTCATCCTAGGCCAGTATGTATAGCTCCTCATTAATGATTTCATTCTAGATATACCCGGATGACCCAAATGAAATTCTTTTAATATCCTCTTACGTAGAACACGTGGAATTACCACTCTTTGAGTATACATTAGTGTTTCACTGCAAATTGAAAATGATGATACTTCATATTCTTTGTTTTTCTCTTCCCTTTCACTTGTTTAATCATCTTTGAAATGTAATCATCCGTTTTCACCATTTTAATTTCCTCCAGCGTTACCGGTAATTCACTAGCGGTGTTCACCAGTACATCCGCAAATTCTTTCTCTTCTTTTAACGCTGCTATCACGGTTTCCTCCAACTACTCAGGGTTTTTCGGGATTAGTCTTGAAAGAAAATCCGCATGGGCGATTTCCTTAGACGGAATAAATTGCATTTTAAAATTGTAATTTAATAAAATTACACTCTATCTTTGCAACCTGTTTGCGGAATGAGCAGGTATCTCTTTTTTTCGACCCAAAAATCGACAATAAGGGTTTATGGTCGATTTGTAGCACGAATGATCTTCCATAAATGAATCCGTGAAATTTCTTCACAGTATAAATTATAGCTAGCGCTTCCTTCTCTATCTGACTAATTTCTTTCCGCTGGATGCAACGCTCTCGAGGCATGAGCGATAGGTTTTGTTACGCCATCCTCGAATTTGTGTAAAAGAACAGCTCCTATGCCATATTCACTCGCATCTGATGCTACAATTAATTCTTTATTTAGATCAAAGTGCATTAAAGCTAAATCCGACAATAAGCACTTTTTAATTTTTTTAAATGCTTCGTCGCATTTCCTTGTCGAACGCCATTTTTTATTTTTTTCTAATAATTTGTTTAATGATGCTCTTAAATCATGCATATTAGGAATATATATATTGTAGTAATTTACAAGACCCAGAAATGACTGTAACTTAGTCACATTATCCGGAGTAGGCATATTTTTATCGCTTCACTTCTGTTTGGGTTAGGTTTCCTTTCCTTTATGATCAATTATTTGGCCCAAATATTCGATCTTCTTCATACAGAACTCGCACTTTTCAAGTCCTACCTTGAATCCGTAATTCTTATTTTTTTTAAACTTCACGGACATGAATTTTATGTACTTCCACATTTTCACATTTTATTAATATGTCGTCCAAGTATGCCATTGCATAATCTAGACCTGACAACATCGTATCCATTATTTGTTGAAATACGATCGGTGTTACCTTCAAACCGAACGGTAAACGTTTCAACCTATACAATTCCCTATGAGTGTTGATGGTTAAATATTTAGAACATTCCTCCTCAACCTTGACTTGTAGATCTGACAAATCGATTTTCGAGAAGTTTTTGCCCCCATTCAACCATGAAAATATTTCCTCCGATGTGGGGAGTGGATACGTGTGATCCTTTAAACATTCATTCAGTCCGGTTGAGAAATCCGCGCAAACTCTTATTTTATTATTTCTCTTTTGTACGTAGACTGTAGGTGATGCCCACTCAGAGTAATCTACCTTCTTAATTACTCCGTTCTCTTCCAATCTCTGTAACTCTTTATCTATCGTCTCTAACGATGCAAAGGGAACTTTTCTTTTCGGTTTGAATACCGGTTTTATATTATCCTTTAGTTCAAATTTTACTTTTGTCTGCGTACAACAACCAAGTTCATCCGAAAAGACTTTAGTAAATTCATTCTTCAAATCTTTCACATATTTTTCTGTCTGTTTAGACTTTCCTATATCCGACGCATTTATTTTCCTACAAAACGTATTCATGGGTTTCTCCCATAAATGAAATAAGACAATTAAATCAATGTCAAATAAATTTGCATTTTTTCCTGAAATCACATAGATCTTAGTTTTGTAAATTTTGCTGTCGAATGCTACCTTTGCGAAAAATTCACCCTTGCATTTCAACTTGTTACCCGAAATGCCTCTTGCAATTTTCTTAGTGTTCTGCAACTCTGGTCGGCCTATTTTTCTCCAGGTATTTTCGTCAATTGTGGAAATGTCACGCCCGGTATCTAGCAAACAAGTGATATTTCGACCATTTAATTTAATGTCTACGTACTTTCTTGTACCGAAATCCTTCGGAACTTTTTTTTAGATAAAACAGTATTTATCCTTTTAGGCTTTCGATAATTTTTCTTTTTATACATTATTTCCTTGTGCCCATTTTGCGCACATTCAAAACATTTTATTTCTAAAATAGCCCTTACTTGTAGCATGGTTAGTGTTGCTACATGATTTGCAGTAGGCTCTTTCGTCTTTGTAGAAACGTTTTTTACTTTATGTATTCGGGCAATACTCTTTTATTCAATACATAAATTATCCCGTTTAATATTAACCAATTTCTGGCATTCCTCCGATACTTTTTGTAAAGTTATGTCCGTATCATGCTCCAACATTGCTAAAATCCTTGAATTAACTTCCTTGTCCTTAGGCGCCGTTAAACCTTGCACAAAAATTAGGCACTTAAACATATCTTCCTTGATTTCTTTTATTTTGAAACGTTCACACTGGGAGTTAACCCTCCAAGCGTACGCAACAAAGTCTTCATCTTCTTCTTTCACAATATTTAAGCATTTATACCGTGTATGAAACAAACTGTCCCGTTCGCCAAACATTTTCGATAATATTTCAACCGTTTCGTCAAACGAAATCTCTTCTGGTTTCTTTGGCTAAATGAAGTTCGTGTACTTCGTATTTTCCTGAGCACCGATTTTTTGTATCAAAAACATATTTTTTTCTTCATCGGTCCATGATTTACACCTTTTTGAAAAAATTGTTTCGTACCTTTTAAAGTACGCAGGAAAAATTATTCCTTCCTCAGGTTTGTACAAAGATTCTGAAAGAGAGTTTGCCATACCCTCCGCAGAGAAAATTCTGGAACCTTCCTTTGGTTCGCCTTGCATTAACAATATTTTTAGCAAAACCTCTTGTTGACTTTGCTGTTGATGTATTAGTTGTTGTACCGCTACGCCTAGAGTCTTCATACATTCTGCTATTTGGTTCCATGTTCCGTAGACACCAAATATGTATATGGAAAAATAAAAATTCAACCATACAGTTGACCAATAAGTTAAAACTTTGACCAAAAAAAACGTAGTTTTTTCTTTTGAGGAGGGTGAAAAAACTACTTCTTACCTTAAATTATTATTATTATTATTGTTATTATTATTATTATTATTATTATTATTTATATGGTCGTCACAGTTGAAGGTTCTTACGTAAATTCTTTTACGTCTCCTCGTTTAATACGGTTGTATTTCCTTATGGGTCCAAATCCTTATTCAACAACTGAAATTTCCGCGTGAATTTGATTTTTCTGTTGCCAACCGGTGGTAAATTTCCTAGTTCGCCAAATTGGTATCCAGCGACAGTAATCTTCTTCGTCAAACTGATATATCCCGAAAAGGAATACAGTATAAAATGATTAGTTGAAGAATGGAACTCCACACCAGGAATAAGAAATACAGATTTATTGTACTAAGGTCAGTCAGTTAAGTGCCATGCGCGATACACGCTTTGGGCGATCATGTCTCTCTCGAGACATGACTAACTGGGCAGAAGATTATCCCGCAGTAGGTTGCCATTGCTTTCTGCGGTAGACTGGTTGCCGACCAAGGCTATAGAACCCAATCTGCCCTATTATTTAACCCATAACTGGAAGGAAGAGACAGGATTAATACCTTTCCCAAGGGTATTTGTGCGTAAGTGAATGCAAGGAATTCAACTGGAATTCGAACTCGGTTCCCCAATTTCTCGTTCCGAGCCGATATCCACTGCGCCACAACGCACACACAATTAACAATAATACCCATATAAAGCCACGGGTTGGAGCGGAATCGACTATCGAATAGTGAATGCTTTCGCCTAAGACCTTTTAATATTTATTTTGTAAAAAATATAAAATTGTGGTACAAGGCCGAAAAGGGGAGGGGTAGAGGGTGGTACTCACTTAACTATCCTATACCTAGCTAAACATTATCACGACCCAATCACACATTACAATTTACACATTCACCACAAGAAACCATCCATAATCTCCCAATCCTTCAGCCATCACAATACCACATATTTACAAGGGGCACCTAAAAAGGGGGAAAAACCCATGGCAATAAAATGTATTTATATACAATATCACATTTAATGAAAGATGAAATGATGGGAGGGGGATGAACCCAAAAAACTAAAAATACAACAAATCTTTTTAAACTAAAATAATAAACAATGTTAGTAAGCCCTGTCCATCCCAGAAAAAAGAGTGGTCGCTGTATTCCGCCAAACGGCGAAATCAAGAAGCACACTCGCTAAGGGAGTGGGTGGGGGGGTAAAATAATTAATGGAATGGAACAATCAAAGGCTGAACCAGCCGAGATGAAAGGAGGCCAAAATAAACTGGGGAGGTTGGGAATCTAGACTTGAATCATAACAAAAGTGAGAGCCGGATACAGGCTAGGAACACATTCATTCACATTAACTAGGTACACAAAAGAGAACTACCTTAACCAGGGGAGGGTTCCAAAGGAATCTACCCCGATGTAATCAGCAGATCTAAAAGAGAAAATCAAGTCTAGCCCCGTTCACGCGAACCAGGCTCGCCACATTTACCAACCTTTTGCTGAAATCTGTCAAAGTCAAACGTTTCCAATCAGTTCTAATCCTCATTTTGAGCTGATGCTCAAAATATCGGATCAGATCCTGATGTGAAAGACGCTGATCTCGCAAAACTTCCTCCGTTCGCGTCATCCAAATCACCATACGAGCCGTGCCTAGCAGAAGCAGAAACACCATACGCTTCATCCCAGAAAACGGGGCGACACATTGTTGCAGGCAGAGCACAAGCTCTCGCGGCGCGATACGAGCAGTCAACTCGCCGACACGGTCCCATAGAGGGCGAACCCGCGAACAATGGTAGAAGGCGTGTGAAGCTGTTTCTTCCAAGCCAAGGTTGCAGCGTTCACAATCTGGCAAATCAGCCAGGCCCATATGAAGGCCTTGTCATTGAGAGGCAACCGATTACGAGCGAAAACTCCAGCTGAGCGAAAACTCAGTGTTGCTCAGATAATCGGTACCTGGCGCTCAAGACCAGAACGAGCGAAACTCATCCTCCGACAAGCGGAGCACATCACGTAATGAATCCTTCGCGACGACCTGCACTAACACACGGTAAAAGACTCTCTTAGGCTGTGAAATGTCACTAGACCGTAGAATGACCCGCAGGGCTGCCAGACATTCGAGGAGAAAACTCGACCGCCCTCCCCTCGTGGCTTACGGCACCGCCTAGAGATGGGAAGGGGAGTGATAGCAAGCCTAGGGAACATGTTCCTCACTATTCCCCTCAGTAATGAGTCTTCCAAAATCGCTCGCCTGAGAGAAACCAAGCTTGACGCAAACTGATGGCCCATCAGGTACGGCATTCCCAGACCCGATGATACGGACATTGGTAACAGACAAGTTTTTCGACGTAGTGTTTGCGTCCTCTCTACAGAAGGGAGAATAGCAAACGCTCGATCGCCTCCCTACGCTCTTTACAAAGTGGAAGTACTAACAACCGGTAAAGGATAATGGGAAAGACGTATGTAGCACACGCCTCAGCCAAACCCGTTAAGGACAAATTCCTTCAACGCCAATTCCTGACCGACGCGCCGACCTTTGACAGTACTTCTGACCAATTTTTCTTCAACTGGAGATCAGGCCCAAACCACACTCCAAGAATGCGGACAGGGCCGTCTGTTGAGTCCAAGAGCCCCGGGAGGGTAACACCCTTCCAGGCACCTAACCGCAACCCGGACGACTTGTTGCGGTTAATCTTGGCTCCTGTCACCTGTTCGTACCGTTCAAGCGCCTTCTGTACCACCTCGATGTCACTCCGGGAGGACACGAAAGTAGTGACCTAATCGGCGTACGCGAAAACCCTGGCTCGTGCACCATCAGGGACAGCGATTTCACGTAGGGCCGGACTGCACGCCCTGTCTCTTAGCCGGCGAAGGAGAGGCTCCAACGCCAAAGCATAAATTCGGAGCGACAGTGGACAACCCTATCGGACCGACCTAGACAGCACCAGAACGCCCGATAACTTTCCGTTCACCTGTACCACAGCCGTGGGGGATTGATACAGGAGGCTAATCCAGCGGCGGAAGTTGGTTTCGAATCCGGCGGCCTGCAGGACAGTCGCCAGGTAGCGATGGTCAACCCTATCGAATGCCTTGGACTGATCCAAATTGATCAGCGCGGCTTCTTCGTCGTCTTTTATTCCCTCTATGACCGTGCGTATCAGATGCAGGTTGCTCTGAATTGTTCGGCCCTTCACAGCGTAAGTCTGCTCAGGTCTCAACAGAGACTCGGCAACTAATTGCAAACGATTTTGCAAGAGCTTGACCAAAATCTTTAACTCTGTGTTTAGCAGATTTATGGGCCGGTAACCCTCTAACTCCTTCCTCACATCCTTGCCTTTTCTCAACAGCGTGATCACACCCCTGGTGAACCGGTTGGGGATGAATCCCTGCCGGAACCAGTTGTTGAACACGACAGTCAAAATCGGGACAAAGCTGTGCAACAGCCTCAAGTACAATTCATAGGGCAAACCACCGAGACCCGGCGATTTGCCTCTGCCGACCTTCTTGAAAGCCGCGTAGATTTCGCCCTCCGTAATCTCTCCCTCGCAGCTAACTGCATCAGCCGGCAAAAGCCGGGGAAAATCAGCCAAATAGCTGCGAAACTCCTCATCACGGAGACCAGGCCCCTTGGTAAACAGGATCTCGAAATGCCGCCGAAACGCCTCACACATGTCGTCAGTCGACCGAAGAGTGTATCCCTCCGGGTTGCGAACCTCTCGAATGTACCGGTCGCCTCCTCGGCGAATCTCTTCCTTGCGCAGTTCTGCGCCCATGTTCTCAGCTTCGGAAGGCATCTTGCTTAATCTGTGTTTAATTACCTGGCCCATGTAATGATTGCTATTCGACCGCTCCAGGGCCTCCTTAGATACGGCTATTTCTAGGAGATCCCCACCAGCCACTGCCCGGGAGTAATTAGCTCTAAGGTGAAAGACCTAATACTATTCTTAAGATTCTCCCACCACTTATTCCCAATGACTCCTCCAGTTAACGCCCGATGCACTAAGTTTATTAGCTGGTACTGGAGATCCCGCCTGTCCAGTAAGGACACGTTGAACTTCCAGTAACCAGCCATTCTAGGCCTATTTTTTAAATCTACCCGGGCACAAATAAGTTTGTGGTCCGAGTAGCCTAACCAGTGGAATGTGGGACAATCTAAAAGATCTATGTCGGCTTCACGAACTAACATTCTATCCGGGTAGCTAGCTACCTTGGTAGAAGGCTAACTAAGAGCCCACGTCCACATTTTTCCACTCTTGTGATCGACCCCGTATCTATAGACGAGCCCGAACTCCTCGATGAGATCAACTAAGCTACGATCACGTGCCTTCTCTCTAGCTCTCCACCCTCTATCCTCCTTGGGGTCCAGGATGGCATTCCAGTCTGCCACTAAGACGAGTCGCGTTGAATCCACCAGGAAGGGCTCCAACCGCCGAAGAAACTAGACGCGCTCCTCCCGGTCGTTGGGCGCATAAACCGCAACCAGTCGAAACGCATTGCTTTTCACTGCAATATCGGCCATGATCAGCCGGCCCTCGGCACCGACATGAACAAGATCCACCTTCGCGTCCAGGGTACGCTTAACCAGCAAAGAAACTCCTCTGGTTAGCCGGTTCCCATATGCTGAATAGACGACAAAGTCGTTAGACAGCACACAGGCATCGGCCTTGCAAACAAAGTGAGTCTTTTGGATCGCGGCGACATCCATACCGAAGGACAAGAGGTCCTGAAGCGGGCGGGTAGCCTTACTTCTATCCCTAAGACCCTTCGCATTCAATCTGGTTAACTTGATTGACATATTTTAGACCTGTAAAGAGAAAGCAAAAAAACAAAAAAACAAAAAAAAACTCCTGGTTACATACAGGACGGAAATCTATGGCAGTAGGGACGCCGACGGATTGTCCTCGGCTTCCCGTACCAATATCGGACGTAATTCGTCCGTCTAGGACAATGCCGCCAACGTCCATGGGAAACGTTAGTTTTACTGCCCTATACAATGAGGGGTGGATGGATGATCGGGACCATCCCAGAACAAAATGAGAGAGTCTTTGTAAATACTTTGTGCCCGTTTGGGCCATTTTAATTTTAGGACATTCTTCCACTGCACCTTGGACAAAGTCCCAAACTTTAAGATTGCCCCCGGTATTCCTAATGAGTGTTAAAACTCCGGGGGCTTCTGGAAAATTGGTTGGGTTCTCGACCGACTTGCCGTCTATTGAGGTCAACTTAAATTGTGGCCTTAGAAGGGTTCTTTTCTGGGAGGAGAGGTCCCTCTCTAAGGCCGGCCTATCTATTCGGCAAATGTCCACTCTCCTAAACGGATTTGACCTTTTCTTTTTGTGTTTTCCCTTTTTCGGGTCGGGCTGACACTCTTCAGGGGATGGAGTTTCTGGTTGGGGGGTTCTTTTTGGGAAGAGGGTTGGGAAGATGATTTTTCTGTTGGAGAGGAAGGTGTGGAGGAAGGCCTAGAAAAGGTTCTAGTTGGGGAGACAGAATGACTCCTCCCCGTTACATTTTCTTTTCTGACTAGTGATGCAGGAGCGGACTTGGCCTTGCTAATCACCCGTTCTGTTCTGCCACGTTCTTCCAGTTTCCCTTTTTTGGGGGCAGTTTCTACTTCTTCCTCAATTCCCCTTTTCAGGGACGAGGACCGTGGTGGAGGCATTTCCTCCACTTCCATCTCTGTATCCTTGCTTGGTAGTTGTTCTTGCTGTTTTTGTTGCTGTTTGTGCTGTAATTGTTGCTGTTCTTGTTGCTGTTGTTGTTGTTGCTGAGGCTGATTTTTTTTGTTGTTGCTGCTACTGCTCTTGTTGTTGTTGTTGCTGTTGCTGTTTGGCTTCTTTTCTAGGCTTCTTTTTTTCCGGTGATGGTGGTTTCTCCTGTTGAGGAGAAGTGGAAGACACTTTCTTTCCCCTCCTAACCAGTTCTGTCCGACGGCCTTTCTAACCTCCGGCACTTGTGTTTTTGTCACCGGCGGTGTTGCCGGTGTCACCGGTGTCTCTGTTTGTTTTTCCACCTCCAGTTTTTTCGTGGGGCACATCTTGGCCAAATGGCCCGCCCCTCCACTGACACAAAAAGCTTCCGGCCTCCACAAATCCAAATGGCCGGCATCCTCAAAAAGCTGGGCCTGTCCACAATTACATGCACTGCAACATCTTCTGTGGGTACGCCCGCTTTACTGTTGACACGAGCCACCTCCTCCACTGCTCCGAAATGGTCAAAGTAAGCCCCAATGTGGTCATCTGATATTCCAAGCGGCACGCCGTGGATAATAACTCGGGTCCGCCTAGTTCGCATGTACTCCGTCTAAAGCCTAATCCCATTAGCAGTCAATGTTGTGCCGGCCAATTTTTTGGCCTCCTCTTCCGTGCTAAGAAGAACGTCCCACATAGCACGAGACCGTCGCGCAAACACTTTGGGGACAATTTTCAGGCATTTCAGGCTCTCCTCCATGTTTTCCCTGCTGACGCCCACAAACAGACGGCGGGGAAGTCATCGTCGGCATACTCGCCGAAGAGGTAGATGGTTGGGGAGACGAAGCCATAATTAGGCATGCCCCCGCTCACAAGGTAAAACATTTTCACAAAAACGTCCAGAAATAAACACCGACTAGCAAAACAGACAAACAAAACACTGTAAACAAAATGACGTACTCAAAGGTAACAAAAATTCCACGTAAAAAATTTCCAGTTGCAACTTTGTCAAACGCTGATTTGGCGATATCTCTTTGCCTAAGAAATTTTTCCCGTCGTACCACTCGTTACCGTCTTTTATAACGTAGAGCATTCTATTTCCGGGGATGGCAGGATGTTTTACTATAACAGATGTAATAGTCTTAAATTAAATATTTTGATGCATCATTGTCATTATTATTCATTTTTACTCGTTTTTATTTCTCTTACTTGCTTACACCTAGTAGTAATACGACGTCACAATCATAATTTATCTGATTCTCTTAGATAAACAATTGGCATTATTATTTATAAGCAGAAACCTCCACCATACATATATGTGCGTGTGTGAGTGAGTGTGTTTATAAATGCGTTTATGTGTGTGGGATAATATATATATATATTATCAATAAATTCCAAAAATTCAATTTTGTTAAATAGCTATTTAAGCGAGAAAAGTCTCTCTTCATCAGCAACGATCCAAAACACACACATATATATATATATATATATATATATATATATATATATATATGTGTGTGTGTGTGTGATATGTGTGTGTGTGTGTGTGTGTGTGTGTGTGTGTATATAAAGAGAGAGAGAGAGAGCGCGATAAGATGGTAAATAACTATATATCTATATGTGTATACGCGTGTACAATGCTTAATTTTTTATAACGGAGCAAAAATATATATTTATATATATATATATATATATATATATATATATATATATATATATATATATTCTTACTGTGACACCTCGGTTCGGCTGGTTCGCTGCACCTGGTCCTGAACCTGTTGTAATGATGATGATGACTGGAACCTTGAGCGGGTTGATGCTATCGAAACTGCACCAATTATGACGACGCTTACGGGTCGCTAATCGTGATGATGGCCTCGTCACAATAGCTGGTTCTCAAGATGTCTATTAAAACGGTGAACTTTTCTGCCCTCGCTGTGTCCTTGAAAAGTCACGTTGAAAACCCGTAGCCGCCTCTCTACACCCTCAAACCAGACTGAACACTTGTGTACATTTGTGTTGAAAAAATAAATAAATAAATAAATACGGCACAAAAAAATAAATAAATAAAATAAAATAAATGAATAAATTCGAAGACGCCTGGCTGAGTTACAAAAGAAATTCTTTATATATAAAAAATAAATAATCATAAAAGCAGAATGTACAATCGCCGAATTTCAAAGCTTACAAAGTAGAGAAGGATTCGTTAAGCTATCAGAGCTTTAACAGTGCGAAGTTTTGTTAAAAATAATCAGAGCTTACAATTCTCCAAAATAAAAACAAGTCTTTTCAGGGCTTTTATCAAACTTTACGGAGACGGCCGAAGTTGAGCATTCTGGTAATAATAGTAGATTCGTTTTGTCTCCTTCGCTCGGCAATAACAAAAATCGCTTTTCAGGTAGTTTAGCTATTTCTCCGTTCATTCAGTTTCTATGCATCCTTAGCTAGGACTCCATCGGAAGTTCATTATTCGACTTTAACTCTTTTAAGTTGATCGGCGGCAGGCTTTTCTGAGTTTCTTTATGTTGTAGAGGAATACACTGTCCTACCCCAGAATGGATATGGTCCGGTCTATAAAAGACTGGGACTAGAGCGAACTACAAAGTCATCGTCACTAGACTGACGACTGTATGACACTGTCAGCTCTCTGTCTTCGGGTAGAGAGCGCTCTCTGCTTCCGAGCAGAGAGCACTAACCCAGTCGTGGTTCCGCCGGAGGTTAGAATCACGACTGGGGAAAAATAGACAGACATTTTTTGGCCTGGTTATATGGCCGGGAAGACCCACAATAAATAGACCTTGTGTCACATCTAGCCTTGCGTGGGAAGCTTGGTAAATACTGTCATCGTCACTAGACGGGCAACGCTCGCAGTTGACGGCTCTATGCATTGTCAAGCCCTCTGCCTTCGGGCGGAGAGCATTGACTACGCCAAAGGGTGGAGTCACGACTGGGGTAAATTAGACAGAAATTTTGGGCCGGGCAATATGGCCCGGGGGATCCCACTTTAAAAAGGCCTTGTACCGCATTTTGCCTTGAGTGGGAAGGTGAATAAATATTGTCACCGTCACTAGACGAGAGCCATCGTCACTAGACGAGAGCATACGTCATTAGACGGACGCATACGTCCTAAACAGAGACATTGTCTACTTGATTGTTATACCTGTTATTATTCGTTGGTGTTCGTGTAGTGTCTATTGGTTTATTGTACTGTGGTATAATAAAGCCCTATTACTATATTTCAGTGTTAAATATTATTCCTGCACTATTCTGTTTCCTGATTATCCCCTCACAGGGTACATCAGATTGGCGACGAAGAATTTGCACTTACGTGGGATCCACCAATATAACAGATTGACAACAAAGACTTTGCATTTATGTGGGACTCGCTAAAAGACCAGATTGAAACAAAATTCGGCATTTTCATGAAGCTCGTCAAATATCAGTTTGGTGAACAAGATTTGGAAGGTTAACGCAAAAAGAAAAAAATAAGTGGAGGTGAGAGGTAATTTTTTACCCCCTCATAGAAAAAAAAACTACGTTTATTGTTCTTACCGGTGAATACAACTTATTCGTCAGCTATACGTAAAAAATTAAAAAAAAAAATGAAATATACAAATTTTATTTTACCTAAGAAACCGGAGGACGTATCATTCGACAAAACGGTAGAGATTTTGTCGAAAATATTTGGAGAAAGGGAAAGTTTGTTTTACACACAATATAAGTGTTTAAATATCGTAAAAGACGAACATGAAGATTTTGTTACGTACGCCGGAAAGGTTAATTCACAATGCGAACGATTTAAACTAAAAGACATCAAAGAGGACATGTTCAAATGTTCAATCTTCGTACAAGGATTAACAGCACAGAAAGACAAAGACGTACGTTCGAAAATTCTGACAAAATTGGATCAAGATGCAGAAATTACGCTACAGAAAGTGACAGAAGAATGCCAGAAATTGTTAAACATTAAGAATGATAATGTTTGCATTGAAGAAAAAAGCGTTGCTCGAATTCATAAAGTGAAGCAACAGGCCTACGAAAAGGGAAAACCGTACTGCGAAACATGTGGCAAAAATAAGGAAATGTTATTTTAGAGAAAAAATATGTTTCGAATGTTCGAAGAAAGGACACAAAGCAGTGAGGTGTAGGAAAAAAGGGACCGAAAGTCCAAAAAGATAAATACTTTAGTAATGAAGAAAGTCACAAACGATAGCGATACTAGAAAATGCGTGGACTTAAAAATAAATGGAAGAACTGTAAATTGTTTATTGGATACCGGAAGTGATATCTCTGCAATAGATGAATTTACCTGGGAAAAAAATTGGTCGACCAGAGTTAAAGAAAACGAAAAAGATTGCAAGAGGTATTTCAGGAAATAAATTAAAATTCAAAGGAGAATTTGTGGCGAAAGTAACATTTGACGGAAAAGTTCAAAAGTCTAAGATCTACGTGATGTTAGGTTGGAATACAAATCTATTCGGTATAGATTTAATCGTGCTATTTAATTTGTGGGAAAAAACCCATGAATGTGTTCTGCACAAGATTAAGGCGTTAAATGAAAGAAAGTCTAAGCAGACTGAAAAAGAATTAAAAAACGACTTCACGGATGTTTTTTTCGGAGGAACTGGGTTGCTGTACTTAAACAGAAGTAAAATTTGAAATGAAGGAAAATATTAAACCAGTATTCAAGCCGAAAATCACAGTTCCATTCGCGTCATTGGAGGCCATAGATAAAGAATTGAAAAGATTAGAGAATAATGGAGTTACTGAAAAAGTGGATTATTCAGATTGAGCATCGCCTATCGTCTATGTAAAAAGAAAAATAACAAGATCAGGGTGTGCGCTGACTTTTCAACTGGAGTAAATGAATGCTTGAAAGATCATAAATATCCCCTCCTCACACCAGAGGAAATTTAACAATACCACTAATAACAATTTCTTTCACTCCGTTGTATTAAACCAAAAAGTATATTTACGTGAAAATAGGTTTACATTACAGTGCTCAATGTTGTATAGTCAGTGCCATACGTGATACACGCTTTGGGCAATCATGTTTCCAAAGAGACATGACTGACTGGGCAGAAGATTATCCCGAAGTAGTTTGCCATTTTTTCTGCGGTAGACTGGTTGCCAGCCAAGGCTATAGAATCCAATCTGTTCTATTATTTAACCCATAACTGGAGGGAAGAGACGGATTAATAACTTTCCCAATAGTATTTGTGCCGAAGTGAATGCGAGGAATTCAACTTAAACTCGAAATATTGTATAATAAAGCAAAAATATATATCAATAAATATACATATTATCCTATATTTTACTCACGACTCTTCGTTTCATGACTTAACGGTTTATGGTCGGTTTGTAACACAAACTCTCTACCATAAATAAATCTGTGGAACATTTTAACCGCATAAATTATGACCAACGCTTCTTTTTCTATTTGACTATAATTTTTTTCAGCGGGTAGCAACGGTCTGGAAGCATGAGCGATAGGTTTCGTTGTGCCATCTTGGAGTTTATGTAATAATACAGCTCCTATGCCGTATTCGCTTGCGTCCGTTGCCACGATTAATTCCTTCTTCGGATCGAAATGCACCAACGTCAAGTAATAAACATATACTCATATGATCTGTTATTCACTTGAAGATTGGTGTGATGCATGAAACTCAGTGTCGTGAGTAAAACGTATATATATATATATATATATACTATTAATATTAATATAATATTAGACAGATTTTAGTCAGCAATACAATAAAACTCACTCATACACACAGTAAAAAGATTATTGGAGGCCATCTACATTAAATTAAAACAACCCACACTTAATGAAATCACATTTAAATCTAGTCATAACACATTACATTGCATTTAAATATATAATTCTGTTAACATTTCGAGCACTCACGCGGTGTGACGTCATAGAACCGCATTACAAATTTTCAAACTGCGTTTGCTATTTGGTAACTATTATCGTTGCTTAGCAAGGTTTTATGCCAACACAAGATAAAATCATCTTTGATGGTAGATGTTTTTATGTTAACGTCTCTGTAACCTCTCTGAAGATGGGTCATGTAAGCCGAAAGCTTACAGCCAACATAATAAAAAATATTCAAATGTTGGAGAATTTTTGTCTTTATTTTTACCTGAAATTAAAACCAAACTACAATGTTTAGAATTGCTCATGATTAAACATAATACACATTCATTGTCTCTTATATTTAACAATATATGTTTAGAAAATTATCTGCTGCCTCGATACACTATATATATATATTTTTCTAAACATATATATATAATTATAAATTCAATCTTTTTTTTTTTTTAATCATATCACCCCAAGCAAGGCGGTAACGCCACTGATGCGCAGGGGGCTACGTAAGGGTAAAAAGAATGGAAAAGAGAAAGCCGGAAACCGCATCCTAAACAGGAAACAAGGGATGAGCCTCTTCACCTGTTCAATAGATGTGGGTGGAGTGTGAACCGGGCGATAGTTTAGTCTATCTACTCCAATTGAAAAAAAATAAAAAATAAAAAAAAAACAATAAAAAAGGAAAAGAGTGAAAAAATTGGAAAAGAGAAAACCGGAAACCGCATCCTAAACAGGAAGCAAAACTTGATATTTGCCAAAAATAACGGTTAGATTAAGAGAATGTTAAATAAAATTTTCATGAAACGAAAATGTAGGGCAGGTTAAGATATAAAATGTTCGAAACACCGGTTGTATGTAACATGAAATATGGATTTTAGTGATATTACATTAAATATTAAAACTGAGCCAACAGAGAGCTCGATGTAAATGTAAATTTAAAGAGCAAATATTTATTCCAAATATAAATTCAAATTATTACAATTGGAGTATAGCAATTTCGACGTTTCTTCAGTTACATGCAACAGACGTTATGAAAATTTTTTAGTGTGACCAGAAGTAAAGGTTGCTTAGAAAAAAGAAAAGTGACAAAATTTGGGGGAAAGGATGGAAAATGTAAATTTAACGCGTAGGTGATAGAACGTGAAAAATAATAGAGCAGGCAAAATTGGTCATATATATATATATGTGTGTGTGTGTGTGTGTGTGTGTGTGACTCTTTACGCTCTCACACCCTGATTGAGCACTCTGGAAGAATGGTAGACTTTGAAAAACAGTAGCTATCCTGGCCTGTACGCATCGCTCATTCACTAATGAATTAGAGCACTCTGGCTATTGGACGTGTATGATGATAATATACATGCTAAAAAGTATGCCTTCTTCTATCGAGCGCCCGTAGCCCAGAGGTAGAATCACCGACTGATGCCACTTCGGTCGGGTTTCAATCCTGGGTTAAAAGCAATCGGAATCTAACCGTACTGATGAGCTGTGATACAGCGAAACAGATCTGTCTGCGGATGACTATATATATATATATATATGTCAGATTAATGTCAGATTAAATACATTGCAAACCTTATGTCTGCTTATTTTTTAATAAAATCCGTTCATACTAACTGATAATCTTTCGCCCGCATTATAATTGAAAGATGTCAGAAATGTGCTGTGACATTGACAGATACTATTATCATTCATTTCCCAACGTACCCAAATACTTTCAATCTCTTTCCGAGATCATCTTCAGGGATGTGAGTTATGGTAGCAAAAAAAAAAATAACCGCAAAACTTTTTTCCGCTTCACATATAACGCTTGACAAATTGCTAGCGTCCATTAGAATGTTTTAATGAATATTGCCTCGAGAATCTGTAGTTTGCTTTTGTTGTTTTCATGGTGTAGAAACACTTAAGCAGTCAATTAATAGAACCAGCTATGAATACTGTAGTAATGTTCTAAAATGTTTGTAAAAAGAACAGTTTTTTCATGATTTAACACGTGCATGACCATGATATTCAACATATAAAAACCCATTTTGGATAATTTTCACGTTCTAGTGAACGCTAGCAATTTGTCAATCGTTATATTTGAAGCGGAAAAAAATTTATAGTAATTTTTAGCAACAGAGTTTTGAGGTTACCATAACTCACACTCCTGAAAATGATCTCGAAAAGAGTAAATCAGTAGCGAAGAGAGATTCAGTTCCAACTCACAGCGAGAAAGACCCCAAGACGCTGTTTGTAAAACGTACAACAGTAGTAATTACGGATTTGATCAACTTACGTTGAAAATACTCAGTGAAATTACTCAACAAAAATGGAACAACTGGTTGAATTGACTAAAGCATTACACGTTAGTTTGCAGTTATAACAGCAGCAGCAATTACAGCAATAGTTGTTATAGTAACAAAAAAAATTTGAAAAAACCCAAAGATTTTCAACATGAACTGATGCAATTACGAAAACAACAAGCGGAAGACACTAAGCTATTGTTCAAATCTGTAACAGCTAAAACAACAGAAGAACGGGGTTACAGTTTTTTCCCCCCTGAAGGAATATCGAAGTCGTTATCAGAATTCAAATATAACCCAGACAATGGAGTAACTTTTCCTAGCTACTTTCCTAGGTACGAGACGGTTTTTTCGAAAAGGTGCGAATAATGGTCTGAGGAGGAGGAAATTAAGTTGTTAGTCCAAATATTAGGTACAGAGAAGAACACTAAATACACGACCCTAATTTTACCTAAAAAGCCGGAGGAAATCTCGTTCGAGGAAACAATAAAGATTTTATCAGTAATGTTTGACGAAAGAGACAGTTTATTCCATATTCGATATAAGTGTTTAAACATTGTAAAGCAAAAGAATGAAGACTTTGTGACTTATGCATGCAATGTTAATTCACTATGTGAATTGTTTAAATTAGGCGACCTTTCAATTGTCATGTTTAAATGTTTAATCTTCGTCCAGGGACTTACAGCGGCGAAGGACAAAGACATCAGATCAAAAATTCTGACACTTATGTAGCAAGGCCCTCAAATTACGATGCAGAAGGTGACTGAGGAATGCCAGATGCTGATAAATGTAAAAAGAGACAAAACGCGGATCGTAGAAAAGAACATTTCTCGAGTCCAAGCGATAAAACAACCCAAATTTACAAAATATAAACCGAAAACACTCCAGTGTGATGCCACTGGGGAGTCGCAATTAATAAAGGACTGTTTTCTTAAGGATAAGGTTTGCTTCGAGAGTGGCTATGTCGGTCACAAAAGCTCCCACTGATGGTATAGACAGAAAAGAAAGAAAGAAAAGTTTAAATCAAAATAAATGTTGTTTTATCCAAGAAAAAGGGTAAGAAAAAAAATACGTTAATACGAAACTAAATGGCCATACGGTAAAGTTATTGTTGTATACTGGAAGCGACATTTCTATTGTGAATGAACAAACATGGAAGAAAATAGGTTGTCAATGAAGGAAAAAACTGAAAATTTTATTTCTGATCTGAAAAACGAATTTCCATGCGTATTTTCTGAAGGTTTCGGACAATGCACGAAAACCGAGGTCGTGTTCGCACTTAAAGACACCATAAGACCAGTATTCAAACCAAAAAGGAATGTACCATTTTCAGCTTTAGATTTCGTAAATCAAGAACTGGAATGGTTAGAGAAAATGGGTGTAATTTCTAAAGTTGACTACTCAGATTGGGCTGCGTCTGCAGTGTATGTAAGAAAAAGAACAAAAAGATCCGAGTTTGTATTTTTCAACCGGATTAAATGAAAAACCATACATACCTATTACCTTCACTGGGAGATATTTTTTCTAAGCTGAATGGTGGCAAAGTGTTTTCTAAAATAGATCTGTCTGACGCATATCTACAAGTGAAAGTGGATGAACAGCGCTCAAATTGATCAGCAATTAATACACATAAGGGACTTTACAAGCTCAATCGTCTTCGTTTGGGTTAAAGAAAAGAAAGAAGCAAAAATTTAAATCAAAAGTAAATGTTGTTTTATCCAAGAACGAAGTTGAAAAGAGTGAAAAAGGAAATACGAAAATAATTGGCCATACGGTGACGTTATTATTGGGTGCTGGAAACGACATTTCTATTGTGAATGAACAAACATGGAAGAAAATAGGTTGTCCATCATTGACGAGTACCAAAAATAGCTAGAGGTGTGCCCGGGAAAAAGCTAAACTCCAGTGGCGAATTTAACTGCAGCCTATCATTTAAGGAGAGGACTTTAAAATCAAAAGTCCATGTTCTTCCAGGTTCGACGAATTTATTTGGTACTGATTGGATTGTGCTTTTCGGCTTATTGGAATTACCTGTAAATTCATTTTGCAACAAAGTGGATATGTCAGTAAAGGAAAAATCTGAAGATACGGAAAAAATTATTTCTGATCTGAAAAACGAATTTCCGTGCGTGTTTTCTGAAGGTTTCGGACAATGCACGAAAACCGAGGTCATGTTCGAACCTAATGACACCATAAGACCAGTACTCAAACCAAAAAGGAATGTACCATTTTCAGTTTTAGATTCCGTAAATCAAGAACTGGAGCGGTTAGAGAAAATGGGTGTAATTTCTAAAGCTGACTACTCAGATTGGGCTGCGCCTGCAGTGTATGTAAGGAAAAAGAACAAAAAGATCCGAGTTTGTATTTTTCAACCGGATTAAATGACTGTCTGAAAAACAACACATACTCGTTACCTTCACCGGAGGATATTTTTCTAAGCTGAATGGTGGCAAAGTGTTTTTTAAAATAGATCTGTCTGACGCATATCTACAAGTGAAAGTGGATAAAAACTGCTCAAAGTTATCAGCAGTTAATACACATAAGGGACTCTATAAGTTAAAACGTCTCCCGTTTGGGTTATATGTCGCAATTGAAGATGAGAAAGAAAAAAATACTTCTTTGACTTGAATATTTAATCAGGATAATATCCCCACCCCTCATTATCGATAACATAATTCCATTTATTTGTGAAATCGCTTATCAATCGGGTGTAAATTTCCTAAAATGTATAGAAATATTAGTTTTAACATCTTCATTATTCATGAATTGTTTTTTTCCCCGGAAATTATGGCAATGGCCTAAAATGACGATAGTCAGATTGAGCGAAGCCAGGAGAGTATGAGGCGCAACATCTGGATTTGTGTGACGTCACTTCCTTCTGTCTTTTCGATAAATGTTTTCATGACAATTATTATGATAAGCTTTCTACCTTGGGACCTCGACTGTATGAATTAAACATGTGCTACTAGATTGACAAACAGGTTTTACCGTTTTACTGTTGTATAGGGAGATGCAACCGACCGTTTTACTCTAACAGTTTCTTTTCTCGCTCTTGTCAGTAATACGCCAATATGAGTATTAAAGTTATTTTTTACATAGCCATCTAGATAAATATCTGGATAATTGCGGCGATATGAGTGATGAGCAAGAACAATAATTTTCTCATGATGTCAAAATTATGAATGAGCGCTACCAGGAACAGTGGGACAAACAAATAATGGTTGACTACTGCTGGAGTATAAAAAAGAACTTAAATAACATTGAAAATAACAGACAATCAAAAATGAGAAAAAATTTACCGTAGTTCTTATGTTCACGAAGGTTTTATTTCTGCTGTTAATTTATGAAAATATTTGATGAAAATACTTGTTAGTCTTAGTATATTCAATCGCGCTATTTTAAAAGATTTAAGATTTGCTTGTTAAGGAAAAGACAGTATTTATAAAAAAGCTGAACAATATATGTTGAATTAAAGACGCATTGAGAGATTTCTACGATTTTACTTTGAGAAATATTCTCGCCTTTGAAAGCACTTTCCGCTTCTTGCTTCCCTGCCAGTTAGAATTTGTACATATTTGAATGCAACGCCAATCGCCATCTTCTGTTTTCTTGAAGACTATTCTTTTATTGTCCTTTTTTTTTACTAAATTACTCTAATTCTGTTCTCCTCCCAGTAACTCCTGTCACCTTTGTGCCATTATCGACAACATAATCCCATTTATTCATAAACTTTTTCATTCCACTGACGTAAATGTCCTTATATTTCTATGTATAGAAAATTTAATATTAGTTTTAACTTCATAATTAATGAACTTTTTTCTCCCCAAATATACTGTAATGACCTGAAAAGATAATAATCAGATGGATCAAGGTCAGGGGAATAGGAGGATGAGGTGCAACTTCTGTAAGAGAGTACTGGATTGCTATGTGATGTCGGTTCTTCAATATGGCAGTGAATGCTGGACAATATCATCAAAAATGAAGGAAAAACTTGAAGCAACTGAAATGTAGTTCTACAGAAGAATGCTGAGGATATCATGGACCTAGCATGTAAGCAATGATGAGGTTTTGGAAAGGATGGAAACGAAAAAGAAATTAATATCAGGAAAAAACGAAAGTTCCTGGGACAAGCAATGAGGAAGGAGGTCTTGGAGAGCCTTATACTAACAGGTCTGGTAGAGGGAAAAAGAGACAGAGGAAAGCAGCGGATAACATACATGAAGGGCCTGAGCAGGTGGATGACTGAACGGGGGATGCAGAAGAAAGTGTACTAAGAGCAACCAGGGATAGGGAGACGTGGAAGAATATGATCGCCTACGTCCTGAAAGGACGTAGGCGATCATAGAAGAAAAAGAAGAATAAGGAGAAGACAATTTTCGTTGGCATATTTTGACATTTAAAGTTCAATTTCTATAGCGAGAATAATTATTGCACTTACGTTGCTGAAGAAAACTTTTTGAAATCATTTACAGCATAATGTGTCCGATATTGGATTAGTCTATATTCATTCATTATAATAATAAAAAGCCAATATTTTCGTAACTCGCACTTACCTCCTGTGGAATTCCCTTTTTTCTCCGTTCACCCCAATCATCAGTATTCTCTTCCTTCTCATACTCTCTTCCTGAAACTCTCTCTAACCTGTCACTCTTTCTCATAACATTCTTCCTATGTAACCCCTGCACAACAGTGGCAGTAAAATGCCTTGCTTGGGGCCACACGATTATAAAAAAAACTATTATATTAACTTTAATATCATTAGAAAGTAGAAGTTAATTGTTATTTTATGATAAGTATTGAAAAAATTATCCTTAAAGCGTTCAATCAGTGTTAGTTCATTCGACGAAAAATAAAGTAAAAGAAATAAGACGATGGTAATACTCGTTACAAATGAATAATGACAATTCTTAATCTCGGGATGTCAGACAACTTAAACCTCTTAGGATTAAGCAAGCAAGAGAAATACAACAAAAGCAATAATTGTTAACCATCAATAAAAGCTACAGCTTTAAGGAGTTACATTAGTTTTTCATTGTTCACGACGTCTTTTATTTTTTCTTAATCAATAGTTACGACAATGCCTTGCGTTTTACTAACTTCTCTTTCTAGGCCTGGCTGATCATTCGCTTTCCCGATAATACTTCCAGTTTTATTACCTTTTCAATGCGTATTTAAATCTTCAAGTCAGCATTTTTATCATAATCACATCATTTATTTTTCTTATTGGTTTTATTGGTTGCAGTTTCTTGTTATACTAAAAAGTGGAGTAATTATATTGAATCAATTGCGAGGTCTGCTGCTCGGAAATTTGGTTCATTGTAAGACAATTTTCCTTCTCAGAATCCATCTTACACATTATTAAATCTACCATTCGTCTGTGCATAGAATATTGTTTCCTTTTGGTCTGGTGCTCCTATTATATATCTCGATATTCTTGCCAAAATTTAAAGAAAAATCTGTAAAGTGCTCGATCCTGAACTGGCATCTCAACTTCATTTACTTTAGTATTTGTCTATATTTCTGAGATGAGGTAGTATTTATACTAGTTGCATTATTCGGACTATTGTCCTCATCTTTATTGCCATTTGTAGAACGTTTCGGCCGTTGTACACTCCGGCTTTCTTCAGGTGCTAGGAATTTTGAACCGAACCCTTTATTACGCAAAAGGACTGAGAATGATATAACTCAGTGATCGTAATAAAAGTTTCGGCTCGAAGTTCCAAGTAGCTGAAGAAAGCCGGAACAAACAAAGGCCGTACAAATGGCAACCAAGATGAGAACAATAGTCCGAATAATGTAAATTGTGTTCTTTTACTTTCCGACCGATTTAGCGTGGCTCCCCTGACTTTTTACAAATATTTTCATGGAATTTGTTCTGATCAGTTTTTCTCCTTGGGGACTGCATGACTTTAAGCGTGGTACTTGACTGAAAACTCGGTCTCACTGTTTTACTTGTTGAAAAAGCAGGATGCAACCGTATATCCGACTCTAAAAATTTCTTTAATCGTACTTCTTACTCATGAAACTCTCTTCTGATTTCTTTCTTCCATGTCTCCTACAATCTTGTAAAATATAAATACAATCGCCATCTTCTTTTTTCCTGGATCTTGTTCTTTTATTGTCCTTTCTTCTCTCTAAAGTTTTCTAATTCTCTTTCACTTTTAGGAACCCCATGCGTCTTAGTGGTATTATCACTTTGCTTGAAGTGAAATGATAAAAAAAATATTTAGAAGTTGTTTGAATATATATTGGTTTATTCAGACTAATGTTTTCCACGTGGCCGGAAGTAGAAGGACGCGACTAATATCTTCCTAAAATGGTGGTAAATATAGTTAAGCAGTCATTCAAAACATAAAAATCTGGAATGGCAGATCATGTTACGCGAGAGATGGAAAACACCAAACTCTATGGAATGAATCCAATAGACAGTGAACAGTATTCGACGATAAGACGGTTGAAAGAAGTAAACTTTAATTACCTTGCTAAAATCATACGATCAGCAAACCAAGCGTAGATATAAATAACATATGTGAGCTATTCATTAAAAAAAACTAACGATATATTTATTAGGATTTTAAAAACAGATATTTTAAAAGTATACATTGACACATACACAAATATATAAAACAATGGGGCTTACAGCAAAAAAAAAAAAATGTTTTAGCACCGGTTCCTGTAGATCACCGAATTTAAGCAACGTCGAGCCTAGTCAGTACCTAAATGTGTGACTGTTTGGGAAAACCATAAGCTAAGATGTGGTACAATGGATGACGGCTCAGAGAGCCGAGTTCCAAATCCTGTTGGGTTTGTTATATTCACTTGCGCGCAAATACACCTAGAAAACGGTATGAATCCACTTTGTCTCTTTCCCAGTTATGGGTTAATTAGTAATACTTGTATCACAAAACCGTTATTATCTCAAAAATAAAAAAAAGATTATAACATCTAAAAATATTTCCTGGCTTTAAATAACCCCCAAAGAGTTCGTAGGCCATAAAAACGAATCAAACAAGCAATATAAAAGAAAGATAGTGAGGTTAAAGAAAAACGCAGTGGATAAAAAGAAGAAAAAACTACAGAAACAAACGGCAACAAAAAAATGCCAAACCGATTAAATTAGTCAAAAAAAAAAATTGAAATCGTTTCGAGACACCAAACGTCTTTAATAGCTAATTTGAGGGCGCTAAATTTGAAAATTATCTTACTTTTTCTTGGTTAGTTACGTTTTTGCTGTACAGAAACGACTCATTTTTTGAAAAAAAAAAGCATTTTTTCATTTACTTTCGGTATATATATTAACCTATGGCAATATTTCTCAAAGTAAAATCGTAGAAATCTATCAATTTGTCTTTAATTCAACACATTGTTTTTACTTAACGAGCAAACCTTAAGTCCTTTAAAATATCGCGATTGAATATACTAAGACTAACAAGTATTTTCATTAAATATTTTCATAAATTAACAGAAATAAAACCTTCGTGAACATAAGAACTATCGTAAAATTTTCTCATTTTTGATTGTCTGTTATTTTCAATGCTATTTAAGTTCTTTTTTATACTCCAGCAGTAGTCAACCATTATTTGTTTGTCCCACTGTTCCTGGTAGCGCTCATTCATAATTTTGACATCATGAGAAAATTATTGTTCTTGCTCATCACTCATATCGCCGCAATTATCCAGATATTTATCTAGATGGCTATGTAAAAAATAACTTTAATACTCATAATGACATATTACTGATAAAGTTTATCAGTTAATTTGAATTTTGGCGATGAATTGGAAAGAAAATGGTACTTTTATTTTAAAACTTTTGACCCAAAAACACTTTTTTGTCATAAAAATAAGTTATTTATTTGTGACTGACATAAATTGCTCGGCATTTTTGAAAATTTATGGGTTTCTACGACCTTTATTATCTAAATGTTGCGATCTGCCAAGATCGTAAACTGATTTGTTTCCCAAAATGTGCAATTTCAATAAAGCAAAAATAGTAGCTAACCATGGAAATCTGAAGTCATTTTCGGAATCAACAACATCAGTCAGTCAGTTAAGTGGCAAACGTGGTTTACGCTTGGGCGATCATGTCTCGAAAGAGACATGACTGACTGGGCAGAAGATTATCCATTGCTTTCTGTGGTAGACTGGTTGCCAGCCAAGGCTATAGAACCCAATCTGTCCTATTATTTAACCCATAACTGGAGGGAAGAGACGGATTAATACCTTTCCCAAGGGTATTTGTGCGTAAGTGAATGCAAGGAATTCAACTGGAATTCGAACTCGGCAACCCCGATTTGTTGTTCCGAATCGATATCCATTGCACCACAACGCAAAATTAGGCAAAAAACATGTTTTGTTTCTTGGTACCAAAATCGTGTTGACCAGTGTTACCAATTCCTTGCTCTTTATAACTAATCAAGGACAAAACATGGGGACAACGACTATAGTAATAGTATATAAACATTACCAGATTTGATTAGACGTCACGAGAAAGTCATGGTCTGAACAAGTCATTCATGTGAGAACAATTACAAGAAGCCAGAGATGTCGGATGTGACATTTAGGGGAAGGGAGGCGCTAACTTCATCCAACCAAAGTTCAGCATTCCAAAATATAATAAGCGCCTGAAGAAAGCCGGAAACTCTAACGATCAGAATATTGTAATAAAAAAAGAAAAGAAAAGAAAAACAAGGAGATTACTCTGATGGATCCATTACTCAATTCTCGATAGACGAGCACATTTCCCTCTCAGTTGTGCTAGTGCGTCATAACACTACCTTTCTCGAAATGAATCATTCTTCGATCCGTTCAACTGTACTCTGTTATTGGGATTCAACATCTGTTTTATGTTATGGAAATCATGATTAGAAAATCTCATTGTTCAATTTTATCAACCATTCTACATACAGGCGAAATAAGTCTAAACTCTCAAGACTCATTATTTCTCTATTTTCCTAGGTCTCTCAACATACAGCATGGCCGTATCTGACTACCGGGCACACCGGGCACGGGTCCGGGCCGATCCGTGCAATCATAGTGAAAATCCGGGCAAGGAAAAATGTCTTCGTCAGAAATCAAACTAAACAACTAAACAATTCACAAAGAAAAAAAAAAAAAGAAAGAAAGAAAGAAAGAAAGAAAAAAGAAAGAAAGAAAGAAAAACGAAGAAAACATCCGAATGGACGCAGTAAAAATCTGTCTATTTATTAATTTTGGGAAAAAAGACTGGTTATACTCAGAAAGTCCGAACCCGATTTCCTGCTTTCGTTCACGTTCTGTGCCTAATGTCCATTGGAATAGCCGAAAAAATCCGCAAAAATCATAGTTTCTGGAAACGGATGACACTGATGACGTCATCACATTGTCAACTAACAAATCCGGGCAATTTACTCTGTGCCCGGTGTATTTTTTTTACGGCCCTGACATACAGTATATATTCTTTTCCAATACTGGATTATTCTTATCAAGGTTTAGGAAGGTTCTGGAATTTATCACACGAATTCTCCCTCTTTGCTTTCTGTCTGATGTTTCGATCTAGTTTTGAAATATCGATCAAGGTTCTGACATTCCTTATTTGTAGTTCTTTGGATTCGATCGAAATTGTATTCGTTTCATTTCATTTTTATGTTATTTTTTTTCAAATTCTCTTGTTTAAAATATCAATTTAGAAATCTTTAATTTGTAACCATTTTTTTTCTTTAGCAGTTCATCTATTGTGAGGTTTATCTGAGGTGGATTAAGGCACATTTTATCCGGATATAAAGATTTCTCTCGAAAGAAGGCGGATATCATAAGAATATTTAATAATCTATAGCCGGGATTAAATATTTAATTCGCCTGAACAAAACCGGTTTTCTATTACTGGCTTGTAAAATCCTTCTTTTATGTGCCGTGACTCTTCAAGACGTAAGTGATCATGGTTCTCCACATCTTCCTACGCCTTGTAGCTCATGATATTTCGTGGTGCCCCTACGACTAACCTGGAGAGGGTTGGGCTTCGTGAAGCTATTTTGCTCAAGATACAACACTTCTACTGAGGTTGCAATTCATGTGGTACCCCTACGACTCGTGATCGTGAATTCTGATTTCATCCACTGTTTAGGGCTACGTAACACTTCAGCAAGGGTTCTATAGCTTTGGGTTGCATCCAGTCTAGGAGATTGAAAACACTGAATTCGAAACCAGCCTAGAGAGTGTTGGGTTCCGTCGGCTATCTTGTCCAAGATACACCACTTCTTCTGAGGTTGCAGCACATGTAGCATTCTTACGGTTCAAATCGGTTACGGGAATCTTGATCATTACTGGATTGTAGTTTTATAGAAGGATGTTGATAATGACAAGGACGGAACAATGGAAATAGAAAAATATATATTTGATCAGAAAGAAACATTTCTAGGGCACATAATGAAGAAAAGAGGCTTAGAGAATTTGACACTTATAAGATACTAGCCTGGCGTTGTTCGGGTGTAATGAAAGCTTTAAAACTAATCCATGGTCCTGGAGCTCAGACTCTTTGGACGTTGGCACGAAAAACTAAAAAGCAATAGTTGTTTCCATTACAATTATACCTACTTAGAGCCAAACCCGAAGCAAAAACTAAAATAAAAGGGCTGAAAAAAATACAGATATACAGGCAGATAAACAGACACACACACATCTTGCCTTATATATATATATATATAATGGATTTTATGCATTATTGTAAGAACTGCAACCTTGAAACTTCTGAATATCGTTTCTTATGTCTTTGTCTATGAGTGTATCAAATATGATTAAAATCGGACCACTCCTTCTATAACCCGATTTTTTCGATTATCGATTTTCGATATTTATCGGGGGTACCTCGACACAAAACCTAACAAAGAACACTCACAGACGCTTATAGTACAACTGTGTAAATTTTCAAGAAAATCGGTTCAGCCGTTTCGGAGTCTATAGGTAACGGACATACACACACATACACACACACAGTTCCATTTATAAATAAGTTTACATCAGAGAAAGAAATTTCTGAATTGAAACCAGCCAGAAGTATGTTGGGATTTGTTAGGCTGTCTTGCCCAAGTTACAATAATTCTACCGAGGTTGCAGTACATGTAGTGCCCCTACAATTCGAATTAATTACAGGACTCGTACTCGTGAATTCTGCTTTCATCCGTGGTTTAGCCCCCGAAAACTTTTGACAAAGGTTCTATAGCTTTGGGTAGCAACCAGTATAGGAGAATGAAAACTCTGAATCCAAACCCGCCTGGAGGTATTTGGGCCTCGTCAAGGTACTTTATCCAAGATGCATCATTTATACTGTTGTGACATTATTTGGCGCTAAATGGTTAAAAAATAGAAAGAAAGACATACAGATAAAGTAAATGAAGATTTTTTCTGTTTGGTTAGAAAAAGGTAAAATCTCAAAAACCTAAAGAAGTTTCCCATGGAGAGGCAGAGTGCAAAAATGGTCATGTGACAAATATAGACAATTGATTTATGAGTTTGTCTTTTGGTACAAGTTATCATATTATATCAGCTGAATTCATTGTATTCACTTACGCACAAATACCCTTCAGAAAGGTATTAATCCGTCTCTTCCTTCCAGTTATGGGTTAAAATAGCAGGACAGATTGGATTCTATAGCCTTGGCTGGCAACCAGTCTACCGCAGAAAGCAATGGCAACATACTGCAGGATAATCTTCTGCCCAGTCAGTCATGTTTCTTTCGAGACATGATCGCCCAAGCGTGTTTCACGTATGGCACTTAACTGACTATCATATCCTGGGGCCGTATAAAGCGATTTTATACAAGCAAGATATTGGAATAATAAAAACTTCTTAGCGACCAGCCGAAGCTGACGACGAACGAGACTGCAATATAAACAGGGTCGAAAATAAGGAATTTGTTTGTGAATTAAGCATTTAATAATGACCCTGATAAGAAATCGAGAGGGACACTGGCAAGTTTCTGATCGGAGACCATCGTTTTCTTTGCTGAGGAGAAATTTTGAAATAAGATTTTAGCAAATGACCATAAGTAAATGCAACCTGAAACCGACGAATCAAATCAATCAAAGAAGGACTGGTTGGTAGTGAGCAGAGTGGGAAAACTAAGGAAGGCGGAGAATTCGGACAAGCCTTTAAAAGGTGTTAGTGTGAGATATCAAAGAAAGGAAGAAGTTGATTTGGGTGGATCGATGTCTGTATTTACTGCTAACTGAAAGTAAAACCCCGAATTGAAAAAGATAATTAATCTTCGAAAACCAGAGAACAAAGAGACCTTTATTGGAATTAAGTAATTCACCGATTTCCCAAGACCAGTCATACCCCACTCCAGTGTTGAGTGGAAATCCGTATAAGCGAGGGTCCGAATCGGCCAAAGAGAATTGCGGAGCAATTTTTAGGCCAAGAGATTTGCGGTTGAGACGAGAGACCTCGCCGCCTGATATCACGTAACTGCCTGTCTAGGAAGCACTCTGACTTAACAGAGCCAGCCGAAGAGTTATATTTCAACTTTAGACGTGGGTTGGGAAGATAGCTTTTTGCATGAAGTAGATAGAATTCGACTGCTAGAACGAATAATCTTGGACCAAAAATTAAAGATATAAAGATTGTTTTTTTTTTTAATGAAAATATTTTTCTGATACTGACTGGCCAGATAGAAGGAAAAAGAGACAGAGGAAGGCAGCGGATAACATATTTGAAGGGCCTGATCAGGTGGATGACGGAACGGAGGTTGCGAGGTGTAGCAGGAGCAAACATACTAAGAGCCACAAGGGATAGGGAAACGTGGAGAACCATGATCGCCTACGCCTTGAAGGGACAGGGCAGATAGAAGAAGAAAAAGTCTTCCCCAGCCAGAACGAATTCATTTGCAGTGTTCCCTGAATGTTATTCGGTTTCACTCGTCTTAGAATCAAATCAGATCACAATGTGGGGTAAGATTGCTTGTGATCCGAGGTGATCGATCTACCGACCCAGCCGCAGGAATTGGGCAGTTTGAAAATAGAAGAAGGTGATGCAGGCCATACTGCAGATGCAGTACTATGGTGCTTCTACGACTTGAAGAGTCACTAACCGGGAGAAAACGTAAGAGAAGCCTTGATATTACGTTTACGTTGAGGATGTGCGTTGTGGTACAGTGGATATCGGCTCGGAACGAGAAACCGGGGAGCCGAGTTCGAATTCCAGTTGAATCCATTGTATTCACTTACGCGCAAATACCCTTGGGAAAGGTATTAATCCATCTCTTCCTTCCAGTTATGGGTTAAATAGCAGGACAGACTGGGTTCTATAGCCTTGGTCGGCAACCAGTCTACCGCAGAAAGCAATGGCAACCTACTGTGGGATAATCTTCTGCCCAGTCAGTCATGTTTCTTTCGAGACATGATCGCCCAAGCGTGTATCACGTATGGCACTTAACTGACTGAAGTAAATGAAATCAATAAATTAGATAGACTGAAGAGATGTTAAGAGATCGAGCCCGAATATTGGATATAAGGCGAAAATTACAAGTGATAAATTACTTCGTCGTTTTAGATAAAACTTAACACTAAAAAAACTCTCGAGGCCATAATATTGCAAAAACAAAAAAACTATTGGTTGGAAGCACACATAGGAGAAGAAAGGGGCACCTCGAGATGGTGTAATGGTTACCAAACTTATCACGCTAGAATAATTACAGTTGAGTAGTGAGTTCGATCCTCACTGGGTGTCCAATACTTTCGGTCTTGTGCCGCACTGAAGCTACGCTTCGAAAATCACCACACAAGAAAAGAAAGTATTGCAAGTCCAAACAGGTTCACCAGGCAAACCAAATTCTCACTGTTCGTCTTTATCTCCGATATGCTGCTCACCGACACAAACGAACCACCCCCTTAAATAAGCATACCATGTTTTATACACTCAACCCGGCTATCACTCAGCCAATGAACACCCAGAACCAGTCAATAAAATGGCTACAGGTGACACCAACACCTCTATGCGCACGAAGTGCTGTCCAATTCACCATCCGCACGAAGTGCTGTCCAATTCACTATCCGTCTGAAGCCCGTTGAATCGGCGTCTCCACACTCCCTTGCAAAACCTACACGCGACTCTGGCCCTTTTGGGTCGCCGAGGTAAGTCACTGCTACACATAATAAGTCTTTGTTTACGTAAAATACATGTCAGTGTGTTGTATATCAGTTCGAGGAAGAATAGATTTGACCCAACATTGAAGATCTTCTCGGCTCTGCTGATAAAAAAACGCCGCCATGGACATATAAAAGGTATTCAATATTTTTATTATTATTCTCTTCTTTATGTGTGGTGTGGAGTCGGTATTTAGTTGGTGGTAGAAACACGCACGAGTTGACGACTCGACTGCTGTCTGAAACTGCTAAAAGTTAACTCTATGTAAAACTGACTCTCTGTGATAGCTCAGTCAGTCAGTTAAGTGCCATACGTGATACACGCTTGGGCGATCATATCTCGAAAGAGACATGACTGACTGAGCAGAAGATTATCCCGAAGTGGGTTGCCATTGCTTTCTGCGGTAGACTGGTTGCCGACCAAGGCTATGGAATCCAATCTGTCTTATTATTTAACCCATAACTGGAGGGAAGAGACGGATTAATACCTTTCCCAAGGGTATTTGTACGTAAGTGAATGCAATGAATTCGACTGGAATTCGAACTCAGCTTCCCGATTTCTCGTTCTGAGCCGATATCCACTGCACCACGACACTTCACTTAAAAAGTTGTCCCTATTAACGCCTGTAGCTTCCGGTACACTTCGTACCATCTCGGGCATTGACCCCTTTTTTTGAACCAGGCTCTTCAAAACAAAGTCCGCCAGCCACATGCGTCACCCAGTGCGAAATACATTCCTTAGCAAAATTCTTTTATTTCCATTGGCAATCTTGAATGACCCGTCAACCCTAGCATGAATCCGCGCAGATTAAGTTATTACACAATATATCAATTATGTGTGGGTTCTTAGAGATAATAATTTCGGAGAAACACCTCTTCGAAAGGTAAATAAAAACTCGAACAAGCTCGTAGTTTGTTTACTGAGACACCTCCTCTAGTTAGCTGACCGTTGATGTGGTGTTCTCGGTGTCCTGTGGTTTCTTTGGAAAAATAATCCTCTGAAACCCGTAAAATTCCTGAGCCTTGGAACTTCATATCATTTCTAAATGCAGTGTTGTAGTAGAAATCATGTGTCACTGACATTAGTGGGTCAGGGAGTATACCGAGGAGACGCTTCTAACTCATAATAACATCTAATTATGAGGTTACCACAGAAAGATACTGTGCAAGTAGTGATCAGGCCATAATGTTAGAGCAGTTCTTATTTCCCATACAAGGCTTGATCAAAAAGTGTCCGGACTGTTGCTATGGTAACAAAGTACATACGCAGAATGAAGCCGCTTGGTTGATTGATCTTGAACTGTCGCGTATGCACATTAAATTATAACATTCTCGCTTACTTTCGTTGCTTATAGCAGGGCTCAGAAGGAAAGTGTGAAGAGTGTGGTCGTCTCACCCCACCACTGACGTTCTCTCGGTGACCTTGACTTGTGTAGAAGTTTTTGTCCAATATCAACATTCCCTAGGTCAGACAATTACCATATTTCCTAGATCTCGCCTTTTGCGATTTTTTTCTCTTTTCAAAAATCAAGTAAATGGAACACGATATCTAGATGCCGAAGAAATCCAAGAAAACGAGACGAGGCAGCTGCTTGCTATCTCAGAAAAGAAATTCCGGAAATGCTTCCATCATTGGAAACGACGCTGGATAAAGTGTGTACACTTCAGAAGAAGACTACTTCGAAGGAGTTTAAATGCCGAATGGACATATGTTGTAGTTTTCTTTTTATCGCGCCATTCCCGATACTTTTTGATCAGACCTCGTATGTTCTTTGATGATACACTTTCTTTCCAATTTTCTTTTTGAACTTCTCACAAGAGATTTTAAAAGTAGTATATTTGATGGTGTATACGACTATCATTTTTCCCTACATAATTAAATAAAATATCCCGGGATTTACATGTGAAATCCAGTTATTTATTACGTTTATGAGGTTGTCGACTACCAGGACTTGTACCTAGCCTAAATCTATAATCTTTTAATATTAAGTATAAATGAAAGATATATCCCCTTAAAAATGTAGGAATGCAAAAGGTGATTATCTCCCTTTGGTTGAGATGAAGACACGTGGATCACGTAACTGCCGCATCGTGATGCCATTTCATAGAGTGATAAATGTGGTCAGTTGTCAGTCAGCTTCCAGGAATCATACTGAGCGTTTGCTTTTTTTTCTTTTTTACTACGGACTGAGCTGTCAAATAGGTCAACTCACAAGCCTATAGCGCCGTTTTCCTATCACCGGCTTTCAGTCCTCATGTTATAAAATACCCATGACTCGATGTTTTCTTTTTCGAGAAATTTGTCCTCGCTAGTGACACAGAGAATAAAGCTGACCCACTCGCAACTCTGTTGAAAAACATAAGTATGACTTCAGACACAGACAAATCCTCCGGCAGCTCAATTTCCCGCTGGTAATTATCACAATTAAGACTTGCTATCGCTTCAAAATTTTTGCACTTCTTGTTCTGGTATACACATGTTATAGTTTCTATGTGTGGGACACGTGTAAATATGTGTATAGAATGCTTTTTTATGACTTAGCGGTATAAAGTTTTCTCTGAGAAGAAAGCTTGTTTGTCATTCATTCTCTTTCAGGTATTCTGTTCCGTCTGTGTATCAAGGTGTTATCATATTATGGATATAATATTGCCCATCATGAGAGAAATAAAAAAACAAAAAACAAGAGAATTATCCTTTCTTGCATATCACTTATATTAACTGGGCCCCCTAACGTGATGTGATATTAGTACCACATTTAAAACATCAATTAAAAATATTTTTCTCATTAAGTACATAAGTGCTTAATGGGGCACTTGACAGCCGAGTGTATGTATCTTTCATTTTTATGTCGTTCATCCACCATGGACGATCGACACGATTTGTTCATTACGGATGTAACTTCAACGCTGCGATTATCACGTATTACTTTCTTTACAAAACAATCAAATGATGTGACCTCGTAACGATTGTTATCACGTCATTTTCGCCTGACCTGACAAGTGTAGCGGGTGAGCACAGGGTTGTGGCCGGCTATACTGTTATCTACAAGTTGATATCTGGCATACCCCTGACAATAGCGTCACGTGTAGTCCTTGCGTGTTTTAAACTGTTGCATTTTGTTCGTTCAAATTGTGTAAGAAAACCAAAGTTTACTTTTTAGCTTACATATCAAGCACAACGATACAAACATAAAAAAATATAGGAGAGCGAAATCTAATGTTACAAGTTTGTTTGTTTGTTTTTGAGGCTTAACGACCTATCAATCCTTATGGGATCATTTTAAGGTCATAACCAGTGATTTTGGGTAAGGTTATTTTATTTTTACAACGTTTTTCTTTTCACGATTCATTGGGATTTGTTTTTTAAGAGCAGGGTCCCCAAGTCTTACCCTTGTTATTTAACCCATAACTGGAGGGAATGGACGGATTAATACCTTTCCCAAGGGTACCAGGGCTTAAGTGAATGCAGGGTATTCAACTGGAATTCGAACTCGGCTCGCCGATTTCTCTTTCCGAGCCGATATCCACTGCACCACAACGCACATCCGTCACTATATGCTTACAGCACCTGGTATTCCCAAGCGGTCACCCATCTAAGTACTGACCAGGCTCAACGTTGCCTAACTTTGGTGATCGAGCAAGAACCGGTGTATTCAACGTGATAGGCCGTAAGCCAATGTTACAAGTAGAGGTGGTGGTTGTGGTGGTGGTGGTGGTGGTTGGAGTGAGATTCCTAATTAAATGTATTTTTTTAAGCTGATCCTCTCATAAAAACATTTTTAGACTTTTTATCTTATAGTAAATTTTAAATGCATATTTTTGCTGGTCATTTTTTTTACTTATTTTATTAAATAAGACCTATAAACATTGTCCGCTTATAAATCTTATTCAGAAATTTTAGGAGCTAATATTCCGTAAAACAAATAAAAGAAGATGAAGTTTTCTGATTTAATTTGAAAATTGATAGCTGTCATGGTTCTAAACAAATAATATAACTCAGCTCAATAGCATTGTCATAGACTTAGGCCAAGAAGATAAAATTAGTCTTCTATTTAGCTTTTACTTCCAATAAGACCCGATGGCCATTTTGATATTTCTGGGGATGCATATATATAAAGATTCTTCTTTTTCTTCTATGTGCTACGCACCCTTTAGGCCATAGGCGATCATGGCCCTTCAAAACGCTTCATTTATGGTGACCCTTAACAGTTTTTAAAGATTACTTTTACAAAAAGAATATTCCTATTACTGGGCACATTTCAAGTGAAGCTTCAATTTTCAATTTTAACCGCCGCACCTGAAAACACAGTTGTTGAATTTAACACAATAGACGTTTATATGCAAAGGTCGGCTGAAAAAGTTCGGCTATGCTGTATTTACTAGCCTTCCCACGCAAGGCCGGATGTGACACATGGTCATTTTAATGTGGGTATTCCCAGCCATATAGCCGGGCCAAAAATATGTCTGTCTATTTTTACCGAGTCGTGGTTCTACCCTTCGGCGGAACCACGACTGGGTTTGTGCTCTCTGCTCGGAGGCAGAGAGCTGACAGTGTTATAGGGTTATAGAGCAGTCATCCGAAGACGACTGCTTCAATACAAACCCTGTATGCTCGCAAATCTTTTATTGTAACATCTAGTGTATCACCTTACATCATAGTCAGTCGATTAACTTTACAGCTGACCCTCGTATGTGTTCAGTTTTGTGCCGAATTCGGAATCTCTTTTTCGGAAACCACGAACAATGATGGGGAAAATAAGGAAGTGACGGAGTAGGAAAAAAAAAAGAAAATATTACAAATCAGTAATAACTATATGGGTGAAATCATAAGAAAAGATTTATACAGAATTGGATGAACAGACCCGTCTTCTAACACATTTCTCAACTCAATTTGTATAATATTCCGTCTACATTATTAATACTATTGGCTTAGTTGTCCCGTTGTCATATTTATGTAATATTACTGCTCCAATTCCTGAATCACTTGTATCTGATGCAACGACAGTGTTTAATTTGGGATCAAAATACGTTAGTGATAAGTCAGATATTAGGACGTTTTTCATCTTTTCCAACGCACTTTGGCATTTCTTTGTCTAAATCCATTTAGCCTCTTTCTTTAACAAGGCATTTAAAGATGCTGTTAACTCATGCATATTTGATATATACACATGGTAGTAGTTTGTAAAGCCTAAAAATGCTTGCAATTTTGCTAAATTGGTCGGGGCAGACATATATTTAATTCCGCATGTTGGTGTCTGGTTTTGATTTTAATCAGTATGTCATTCAGATATGCTTGCTTGCATTCTAAACCAGCGAGCATTATGTCCAAAATTTGTTGAAAAATAATCGGAGCTACCTTTATCCCGAAAGAAGTCGTTTGAATTTATATAGACCTTTACGAGTGTTGATAGTAATTTCGAACACTCTTCTTCTAACAGTATTTGTCGGTAGGTGTTTGACAAGTCCAACTTAGAAAAAAAATTTAGCCATTATTTTGGCCAAAATTTCCTCCTGACTTAGTAACGGGTAATTATAATTTTGTAAGCTTTCATTAAGCCCCGTCAAGAAGTCAGCACATATGCAGATTTTATAATTCTATTTCTTCACGTAAACAGTCGGCGATGCCCCGTCAGAGTAATCTACTTTGGAAATGACCCCTAATTCTTCTAGTTTTTCCAATTTCTTATTGATTGGATCTAACGTCGAAAAGGGTACACTTCTTATTGGTCTGAATATTGATGTTGGATTTTCTTTAACTTCAAAATTCGTCGTTACTTTTGTGTCCATGCCAAGTCCTTCTGAAAAAAAAATTCTGTAAAAGTTCCTTTAAATTGAGTTTTGAATTTTTCTGTTGCCGTACTCGAACTTGTGGTGACAATATTTACTTGGTTGCAGAACGAATTGATTGGCAGGTCCCAAAGATTAAATAAGAAATGCCAGCCATTCTCAATAAATTTGTTGTATTTTTTAACACACTGATTGTTTGGTCTTTCCAACAAAAGAAATATTACAGGTAAACTCACCTAAAAAAAAATTAACTTCTTTCCTGAAACACCACGAAAAACTTCTCTCGAAGTCAATAAACGAGACTTACCTAGTTTTCTCCAAGTCTTTTCATTAATTATAGTACTATCAGACCCAGTATCTAATTGTAATTTTATTTTTATATTCTTAATCGTGACAAAAACAAATTTTCTCTTTGGAGATGTTTTGTACAAAGCCTTGCTAACTTTTTCTTTCTGCTTGTTGAATTTACCCAATGTATTTTTTTTACATACTTTTTGTTTCTCTTTCATTTTTGTAATTTGCAAGCAACAAGATAATAATTTTGAACACATTTCTTCTAACAGTATTTGTCGGGAGGTTGTGGTGCAGTGGATATCGACTCGGAACGACAAATCGGAGTACCGAGTTCAAATTCCAGTTGAATTACTTGCATTCACTTACGCACAAATACCCGTGAGAAAGGTATTAATCCGTCTCTTCCCTCCTGTTATGGCTTAAATAATAAGACAGATTGGTTTCTTTAGCCTTGGCTGGCAACCAGTCTACTGCAGAAAGCACACTACTGAAGGATAACCTTCTGCCCAGTCAGTCATGTCTCTTTCGAGACATGATCGCTCAAAGCGTGTATCACGTATGGCACTTAGCTCACTGATTGACTCTTATGTCCTAATCTTCTACATTGATAACATTTTTTGTTTCTAAATAAACAATAAATTTTAAAATGCTTACCATCACAACCGTAGTAAGTATTAGGTATTCTCTTGTATTTTTATTTTTTTACTGTTTTGCTAGGAGTTTAAAATGTCTATTTTTTTTACACGATCGGACGCTATGTATTTTGGAAATATCTTTCTCCTCAATTCTTGCGGTATCAAGTTCTATCCGTAAAAAGGCAGCCCAAAATGCCAAATGCAGGGCTGGATACTAAAATCAAGCAGGTACAAAAATTTAAATACCTAGGAAGTGTTATAACAGAAGACGGAAAGTGTGACACAGAGATCCGAAGGCGAATTGGCATGGCGAAGGAAGCATTCCAGAAGTTGAATAAAGTATTATGTAACAGGACAATTTCGCTAGAAACAAAGAAGAAAGTACTGGATTGCTATGTGATGTCAGTTCTTCAATATGGCAGTGAATGCTGGACAACATCATCAAGGATGAAGGAAAAACTTGAAGCAACTGAAATGTGGTTCTACAGAAGGATGCTGCGAATATCATGTATCGAGTATGTGAGGAATGATGAGGTTTTGAAAATGATGGAAACGTAAAGGAAATTAATTATGAGCATCAGCGAGAAACTGCTGAAGTTCCTGGGACATGCAATGAGGAAAGAGGTCTTGGAGAACCTGATACTAACAGGCCATATAGAGGGAAAAAGAGACAGGGGAAAGCAGCGGATAACACATTTGAGGTACCTAATCAGGTGGATGATGGGAATAAAGTTGCATGGTGTAACTGGAGAAGGCGTGCTAAGAGCCACCAGGGATAGGGAGACGCGGAATGCCATGATCGCCTACGTCCTGAAAGGACAGGGCCCATAGAAGAAGAAAAAGAATTTTGAATCTATTTCTAGTTTAGTCAGAATCCTGGACCTTGTTTGAAATTAAGCTTTGAACGAATATCAGACATTTAAATGAGTCGGAAGTTAACTCATTCAACTTAAAGTTCTAACATTCTTGATTGACATCTCCTGTGTAGGTGACAAAATCGTCATCGTCACACTTTACTAGGTTTAGACAATTCCACCGTGCATTAAATAATGAGGTTCTATCCCCGAAAATTTTCGATAATATCTCTACAGTTTCATCAAAACCTGTCTCGTCTGATTGTTTCGTCAAAATAAAATTTATGTATTTTTTGTGTTCAGCAGGAAACAATTTTCTCAATAATAATCGGACTTTCTTTTCGTCATTCCACTGTGAATAATCCTTATTTTTTAAACCTCTTTGTATCTTCTGTAATACGTTTGAAAAGTTACTCTTTTGCTAACTCGCTAATGAAATTCGCAATAGCGTTTGGAGTGAATGAGTCAGACGTTTTTTCCTCCGCCGTTTTCTTAAATAACAATTCGAAAAACATTTGTTGTTGTTGTTTTTGTAACTGAAATTGTAGTTCATGTTGGTCTTTTTGTTGTTGCAACTTTAGTTTTTACTGTTGTTTTTGCAGCGCCAACATTTGAAGCATAATTGATCCCATTTCATCCATTGTCCTTGTATTCCGTTGAATATTTCAGTTACTACGTGTAGGATACGTATTTTATCTCTGTAATCCACGTGAAACTTCAGAACGAGATCCTCGTCGCCACTTCTATAACGTTAGTTTTCGTAACGTTATTCTGAAGGGAACTTTTGGTAAGTCGCTATTTGCCAGTTATAATACTACGATATCTTCGCGTAAAGTCAAAATAATAAACGAATATTTCGAATAATACGCAATGATGGTCTTGGAATAATTCTTCAGAGTAATTTACCCAGAAACAATCTCTGCAATGTTGCAAAACACAGAAGGCACTCAAAATATTCTCTGGAGCGTTGTATAATAAATATTTATGGTCACGTGATTCTAGTAGTACAATTCATTCAACGGTTACTTTTGTTGCCTTTGGATCAGTGTTCAACCACACGTGTCGATACTGACACTTTCTTCTTGCATCACACACACACACACACACACACACACACACACACACACACACACACACACACACACACACACACAGAGATAGATAGATAGATAGATAGATAGATAGATAGATAGATAGATAATGAACAGTATTAGATAGATAGATAGATAGATAGATAGATAGATAGATAGATAGATAGATAGAATGAACAAACTGGGATAGATAGATATGAACAGACATTGAAATAGATAGATAGATAATGAACAGTATTAGATAGATAGATAGATAGATAGATAGATAGATAGATAGATAGATAGATAGATAGATATTCTTCATTGGTAAACGAGTTATTACGCGACCTAGTTTTTTACATGTGGTGTCTTCAGGCGATTTTACCGTTTTTTTTTTGTTTTGTTTTTTAAGAACGCTCACGTAAAGAGGAATTTTTGAGCGCTCACGTAACGGGGAAATTTTGAAAGTGCAATTTTTAAAATTAGAAGAAATTTAACGTTTTCATCCATTTCATTACACTTAGTCATAATTTCTCTTCTTTCATTCAGTAATACATTTTTGTTTGGTAATAACATCTAGGTCACCTAATAACTCGTTTACAAATGAAGAATATTCAGAGGTTCTACAATATAATTGTATTGAACACTTTTTAATACATCTGTGTACTGGTCTAATTTTATTATGACCAAAAACTAAGTAATTAAATAATATATATATATATATATATATATATATATATATATATATATATATATATATCCTTTCACGCTCATGGAGAGAGAGAGAGACAGAGACAGAGAGATAGAGAGAGAGAGAATGTTTTTTTATTGCACTATTATTATTAGATAATATATATGAAGGTTGCATTGCAGTTCGAATAGTTCTTTGCGACGTACTTTGTCAGACTCTTTTGCATAAGCGATAACACACAGATACACATCCTTCTTCGTTTGTAGTGCTCTTTCTGATATCATTCTGAATATAAATATGGCATTCCTTGTTCCATTGTCTTAAAAAAACAACAGTTCTTTTCTTTTTTCTCGTTTAATTCTGCTGCGAGCTTTATTGATCCGAATTCGGATGATTAGTTTTGTCATATGGTTCATTAGGCTGATTGTTTAATGGAGTTCACATTCGTTTGCAAATGGCGTCTTAGGCAGCGCTATGAAAATTCATCTGCTTATTTTAAAAAATTATAAGTATAAGTCAGCCAATGAGAACCGGGTTTATTATAACAGTAATAGTATTCTAGATCGGCTTGCTAAAATTCCTTCATTACGAGTAAAAGTTTATAACAAGCAAGTATTGATTTACACAGTTTTAACAGGCAAGTGTCAATTTTAACAGAGAAATGTTAATTTAAACAATTTTAACAAATAACTATTAACACGTTATTTACGTACAGACTTTGTTGTTGATAACTATTAATTCAAACATTTTAATTAGAAAGTGTTAATTTAAACAGTTTTTACTGTTAAGTGTTGACTGAAACTCTTTTAAGTGTGACTTTAAACAGTTTTAACTGCTGAGTGCTGATTTAAACAATCTCAATGTGTAAGAATTAAACAATTTCTAATTATAAAACAATTTTAACAAGAAAATATTGATCTAAACATTTTTCCGGTGTCTGAAATAATTAATTATCGTGTGGTGATACCGACCGAACAAAAGCGATGAACCGGATGTGTGCTCTCTCATAACTAAAAAGCAAATGAATAAAAATCGTCGTGCGCATCCGATTTCTCGCAGATGTTCCGGTTGAAAAATAAAAATTAATCAAAGAACAAATTACCAATTTTATTTACCAGCCAATGGGAAGCCCGAAACCACATACAAGGATGAAATTCGAAACTAGCTGCGTTTGATCCAAAATGCCAATATAAAAAGTGAAGACATAAACGCTTAGTCAGGCAGAAGGACGAAAGGAGAAGAGTGTAATTAGCTTCTCCCTTGACCTATGTCGAGCGGCTACTATGCTGACCTCTTCCTTTCTCACTGTTCTCAAAAAGTACTAACCGACATTCCACATACCGACTTGCTGACTCGCTGACCTGGGAATCAGCAACTTCAAAATGAACATCAATCCCACTACTAAGCCTTTTACACTTTCAGCATTATATCTTCAATGAACATTCTTTTATCCCTTTTAGCTCGTTATTATTTTGCCATGAACTCTCTCTAGCCTCTGTTGAACTTTTATTTCAAGTATTACTTTATTTGTAAAACATTAATTGAAATGTATATATGTATAAATGTTATTTTATACTCTAATTGCCTTTCTTGAATTTATGATCATTTTATGAATTATAGTGGGCTATCTTCCCACAAGGCCAAATTCCGTTAACCTGCTACGGAATCCTACTACAACTAGAAAAGGAATAAGAGATACCCGCTATAATCGTAATCCGACTTACTATTTGTGTGTGGGTTCTGTAACCTTCTTAAATATATAGGCTTACAGACACATCACGTTGAAACACCGGTTCTTGTACAATTGCCGGCGTTAAGCAACATTGAGCTTGGTCAATACCTAGATGAGTGACCGCTCAAAAATACCTGGTACTGTAAGCTTGGATATTCATATGGCGCAATGGATAATGGTTTGGAATGGCTAATCGAAGAGTCGAGTTCCAATTCCAATCGAGTTCTTTATAACGTACTAATAACCTTGGGAAAGGTATGAATTCACATCTTCTCCTCAGCTATGAGTTAATTAGTAAGATTTGTATTAATAAAGTTTTATTATTAAAAAAAAGTTGGTACAATCTAAAAATATTTTATGGCTTTAAATAACCTACAAAATGGGTTGATAAACCGTAGAAAATGAATCACTGAATCAATCAATCTTGAATACATCTATAACTTTATATATTTTATTAATTTAAATTTTTATTGCTTAACTAGTGTAACCCTGCCGTCAAAAATGACGACAAAATATTTGAGAGAATTATTAGCTGTTTCCTCAAAGGTTATCTTTCCTGAGTATGATAGGAGGGAATATATATATAACGCTTCTTATTAAAATGGAGAGGATTTTGGGACAATATGTCCGCGGTTGCTGACTGAATCAAACAATCATCTTTTGAAATCTCTATTAATTCATCGGCGTTAATTTTTTGACTCAAACATACTAAAAGGAAAACTAAATGCATTTTATAAAACGAGGAACGACTGGTTGAAATATCTATTTTATTTATTATCTCATTGAATAAAGACGACAGTATGTCTGCTGTGGACCGCCCGGGGAACGAGAGATTAGCGGGTAGACTGACCGGGAAACGAGAGATTAGCGGGTAGACCACCTGAGGAACTCACGCAGGCGACAGTTGGTGGCAAGGGACGAGAGACTGGCCTTATCCGAGGAAGAGATAGGAACTCGATAAACGAAGTCGATCGAAAGCTTAATTCATACTTGTAAAAAGATCTTCTTCTATGTGCCTTGTCCCTACAGAACGTAGGCGATCAGGGTTTTCCACGTTTCCCTACCCCTGGTGGCTCTGTTACACCATGCAATCCTCGTTCCGTCATCCACCTGATTAGGTCTTTCAAATATATTATCCGTTGCTTTCCCCTGTCTCTTTTCCCCTCTATCTGGCCTGTTAGTATCAGGTTCTCCAAGCCCTCTTTCCTCATTGCATGTCCCAGGAACTTCAGCTGTCTCTTCCTGATGCTCAGTATTAATTTCCTTTTCGTTTCCATCATTTCCAAAACCTCGTCATTGCTCACATGCTCGATTCATGATATTCGCACCATCCTTCTGTAGAACTACATTTCAGTTGCTTCAAGTTTTTCCTTCATCATTGATGATATTGTCCAGTGTTTACTGCCATATTGAAGAACTGACATCACATAGCAATCCAGTATTCTCCTCTTTGTTTCTATCGAAATTATCCTGTTTCTTAATACTTTACTCAACTTCGGGAATGCTTCCTTCGCTATGCCAATTCATCGTGTCGCACTTTCCGTTTTCTGTTAGAACACTCCCCAGGTATTTAAATTTTTATACCTGCATGATTTTAGTGTCCCTCACCTAAGTATCTATATACTTCTTGTGTCCATCCCCTCCAAAACCTTGTCGTTGTTCGTGTGTTCCGTCCATGGCATCCTCAGCATCATTCTGTAGAACCACACTTCGGTTGCTTCAAGTCTTTCCTTCATCTTCGATGAGGTTGTCCAGGATTCGCTGCCATATTGGAGACATCACATAACAATCCAGTATTCTCTTCTTTGTTTCTAGCGAATTGAGGTAACGGAAATGTGTTTCTATAGCATTATGCTGGGAATACAGTGAACTGAATATATATCAGCAACAAGGAAGTTTTAAAAATGGAAGCAAAAAGAATGCTTATCTTTTGTATTAGAAAGAGACAGTTGAAATTTTGTAAGACATTTGAAAGTTGTTTCTATCAATGTTATTTATTATTAAGAGAAAAAGATCAAGCAATTTTTAATTATTTTTGAAATTTTTTAATCCTTTCTAACAGTTTGAAATTTTGGTAAAACATCTTGTTTTGATTTTAGTTATCGGGTAACCAAATCGTTACGAGAGTTTACAATGGAAAATGAAATATGATGTAACACAATATTTTTTTCGGTGACAAACACATTAATTTGGAATTTTTTTGCAAAAATCAAATAATTGTCGGATTATAATGAAACTTTCAGGACTAATTCACAAATGAATTAAATTATTTTTGAAGTCATTATTTTTAAAAATCTTGGTAAAAATATTTTTTTTACATCTGTTACCCCATCGCGCTCTCCACATAAATTCATGAAATTTCAAGAAATTAAATTTTGTAGGCAAACTTGGTTTTATTAGTTAAACGCAGGACTCATTGGGGAAAGTAAATCATCTGTTATTTTTTCAATCATTTAGCCCTTTTTCTGAAAATCTGCTCTCAATAGTAAAATCAAAAGAATGCAATAAAATTATAACATTATTCAATCTGATAAGCTTTTAATTGCTTTAATAAATAATATGAATTAAGGACACTATAGTCTGAAGAAAAAAAAATGAAATTTTAAAAGAATTGTTTTATTTTTTTTTAATTATAAAAAGCATTTTAAAAATACTTCAAATAAGTGAAGTCTATATTTTCTAATTGAAAATTGAAAAGTTTAATACAAATTCTTGTGCCTTAGTATTTTTTAAATAATGTTTTGTGAGTGTATTTGAAGATTTTTTTTGTATGGAAATTTATGTGTTTATATTAAAAGGTCATGTGTTTCACTGTTTCCTCTCCTTACAGGAAAATATTTGAACAATTTTGTCAATTCTGGTCGTCATACACTTAGCTTATTTCACATCTATCTGGCGATCATCATATGTGAAATCATGCGGGCAAGGTCAGAAAGACCAATACTACGTGATTAGAAAATTATTTTATTCTAAATTTCTTGCTATAAATTTATATATATAAAAGGCAATCTGTGAATCTGGGTGTGAATGTCTGACTACACGCCTACATTTTTTAAGCTACGTCATTCAAACTTTCTAGGGACACATATCTACAGGGAAGCCCGGTCGACACATACAATTTTCCCTTTCGCACTTTTTGGCCAATGGAGCCGATTTTTTACGTTTGCTCCGTAAAACATCTAAGATATAAGATGGTTGCTAAATTACGTCACAGAAATCAAATCACACGTATCAAACGTGACTAAAATATTTTTTTATTAAAAAATAATGAGCCTTTATATTTAATTTTTATTCCGACGGTTTAGAAATTCATTAGCTCAACAAACAAAAAAAGTGAATATTTTTCTTCGTAATTTTGAAACAAAAGAAATATTTAAAAAATGTTTTTTCAAACAAAAACAAAATATGTAAAAAAATGCCAATGGTTAATTTAATTATTTAAGTCTTTTTTTCAGATATAATTGTTCATATTTCAGAAAAAAAAAAGAAGTTTTTTTTTCGCTAAATATTTCATGCAGAAATCAACTGTCTGTAATTCGTGTAGCATTAATGTAACTTTTTCCTCTAAAATTAAATGTCTACATTTTTAAATATTCTTCAAAAATTTCTGAACTGAAAATGTAATAGTTTTTATATTTCTAATTCCAGTAAAACAAAATACATAATTTTTATTTTTATGTTAAATGCATTTAGTCAACAAAAAATGTAAATATTTTCCCCCGTAATTATGAAACAAAACAAACGCAATGTTGTTTACAATGTCACACAAAACATCAAATCACGTTTACGCAAAAACAAAATAAAATAGATTTTTAATGGAATTTTTAAACAATTTTGAAACAATAATTTTTTATATAATTAATTTTTGTATAACCGAGTTTTAATTTATCCATTTAATATTATAAACATTATTGCATCACAAGATTTGATGTTTGTGTGAGTATTGTAAACATTGCGTCCCAAGTAATTTAACAGCCATCTTCGATTAAAGTAACAGGCACTCACACGAGGTCTGCTCAGTTTTTGTAGGTGGTACCCGCCTGGTCGTTCAATCATTATCACCACAATTAATTGAGGCAACAATTTTAACTGGATGCGGAAAAAGGGGTAACCGTTTTTATTCCTCGGATGCACCTGGAGCCATCAACAACGTCCACATCAATTCGCTTCCGGCGTTCTCAATTTCCAGTAAAATTAAGTTTCGCAAGGTTCATCAACAACTCTCAGGGACAGACGTTTACCACCACGGGCATTCTTTTAAGCTAGCCATGCTTTGCCCATGGCCAACTGTACGTGGCCTGTTCCCGTGTTGGAAGCAAGGCTTCCCTTTTTGCGTTTTCATGTGAAGGAATAACGCGTAACATAGTATACAGGTAAGCTTTCTAGACTGGGATTTATTTTCTACCTACTATAGGCCCCCAAGTCCTTTTCCATAGGTTAACATAATTTTCCATAGCTGAAGTCTATTTGTGGTTAGAACATAAACGACTGTGCATTACAACATGAAATCTCCTTTTGATGATACTTTGTGTGTTAAAGCCAAGACCAGTTAGGCGTAGGGGAGTGGTGTCGAAATGAACAGAATGCACAATATTGTAACCAAAACTCTACTGGCCAAACTCCTTATACTACCGAGGCACTAAGATTGCTAAACTGGGTTCAGTTTGATTATCTACATTTAAGACAGGTAAACTTCTATCTTATTTATTTCTAACCCCACTTCCTGCAAATGTTTTCTATTCATTTCCAGATCAAATAACCCCAATCCCACTTAGGAGACAACAGTATGACCGGCACTAAACTACACTTTATACTCCGTTCGAATACTACAGCAACATGCATTCAATGCCTTCTTCTTAATGCTGAAAATGTTTACTAACAGCCTCAGCTTTTCTTTCCAACTTTCAATAAAGGATTTCCATCTACTCCTCTCATTAGCATCTTCTCTTACTACTAAAATGTTCTGAATTGCACGGGATCGCAGGATTATGATGCTAGTCAGTAATATTTGTGTAAATCAGATTAATTTAACTTTAAATTTGCTAATTTTCGAAAAAACAACGTGCCACAGGTGCATATTTTATTTTTGCAAGATTTTTAAAAATGAGAATTAATTCTTGTTTACAAATGTTTTGATCGCTCAAAAATGGCCGACAAATTGAAAAAAAAATCCGAAAGTTTTAGATTCTAATCAATACAATTTCTTTTTGAAATACACCGCAGTATTTTCCTTACTGGAAGTAGTAAATTTAATCATTTAGCTGTCAATTAAAACTAAAATAAGAGTTTCAATGAAATATAGTCATTGTTAAAAATTCAATTTACAAGTTAGGTTTGATACCTAACTTGTAAATTGTAAATGAGTGGAGGTACCAAATTAAAAAATAGCTTACAAATATACATACCCACAAATCAATGATCAAGTGACAAATAATTTATTCGGTGACATTTACAAGAGCAATTCATTAAATTATTTAAACAAACTGTCAACACTTAGTGACCGGTCAAGAAAAGAAAAGAACTTAGTATTTATTCTATCCATATTTTTAACAACAGAAATTAAATCAAAAAAAGAAAAAAGACATAAAGGGGAAGAAGAAGTGTATATCGAGAAAAAGAAAGACATAACAGGGTAGAAAACTACGAAAGAATATTAGAATTGGCAATTTACTGGCAGCAACCAGCTTGCATACGGACAGGTAATGAATTCAGTAGATATACGAAAATAGAAAGGGGCGTAAGACAAGGATGTGTCTTTTCACCGGACCTGTTCAACTTGTACAGCGAGAATATTTTGAGGGCCCGATAAGTTATGCCTGGATTCGTAATCGGAGGCCACAATTTAAACAACTTAAGGTACGCAGATGATACAGTGCTGATAGCAGACACAGAAAGGAAACTACAAGACCTAAAGGACTAGAAGTAAACTGCACGAAAACCGAATGCATGGTCATCAGTAAAAAAGGCAGCCCAAAATGCCAAATACAGGTCGGGGATACTAGAATCAAGCAGGTACAAAAATTTAAATACCTAGGAAGTGTTATAACAGAAGACGGAAAGTGCGACACAGAGATCCGAAGGTGTATTGGCATGGCGAAGGAAGCATTTCAGAAAGTGGGTAAAGTATTAAGAAACAGGACAGTTTTGATAGAAACAAAGAAGAGAGTACTGGATTGCTATGTGTTGTCAGTTCTTCAATATGGCAGTGAATGCTGGACAATATCATCAAAAATGAAGGAAAAACTTAAAGCAACTGAAATGTGGTTCTACAGAAAGATGCTCGATAATGTATCGAGCATGTGAGCAATGATGAGATCCTAGAAATGATGGAAACAACAAAGAAATTGATACTGAGCATCAGTAAAAGACAGCTGGCGTTCAATGAGGAAAGAGGGCTTGGAGAACCTGATACTAACAGGCCAGATAGAAGGAAAAAGAGACAGGGGAAAGCAATGGATAACATATTTGAGCGACCTAATCAGGTGGATGATGGAACGAGGATTGCGTGGTGTAACAGGAGAAGACGTGCTAAGAGCCACCAGGAATAGGGAGACGTGAAAAGCCATGATAGCCTACGTCCTGAAGGGACAGGGCACATAGAAGAAGAAGAAGAATTAAAAATACTAGGAAGCTGCCCAAATAAGGAGATCTTTTGCTGATAGAGTCAGTCTTGATCGTAGTATTCAATACTCAACTAGATAAGTCCCAGCATTAGTATCATCTTTTTCCTTTGACAATTATTCATAGTTATTATGAATGGATCAGTCTATTCATGATAGAAAGGAGGGGGTAACTGGCTTTTACCACAACAGACTATGAAAAAGATAAAAAATAAATTGAACAAAGGGGATTTTCCATAGAAGGGAAAGCATTTGTTATCAAATGATTTGTGTCTTTTGGTCGAAACTTAAAAAAAAAACAGTATTGAGGATATAAAAATTCCTAGTAATAAATATTAAGCGTTTTTCTAGCTATCGGTTAAATAACATTGTGGACTTGTCTTGTGTGGCATACGTTTGAAAGAAGTCAAACTCTGAATTCTAAATTATGGTGAAGGCAATGGGCAACGAATCCACGCTCTTTCACATTAAATTATGGCAATTAGATAATAAAGAAAAGGATGTTGTAGAGAGTCATAATTGACTAAGTCCTGCAGTGAAATGGCATTAAAAATATAAAACTGTAATGTCTCACCCATCACTCCATCACTTTGTATTGTGCCGAGTTATTAAAATAGATGAATTCTAAAGAAGCGTAAAATCAAAGCCAGATATTTTTAGAAACTTATAAGTAATAATGATATTTTTATATACTTGTAATTAATGCTGGATATCGCAAGAAAAACAAAAAACAACAACAAAAAAAGCACACACACACACACATACAAACACAAAAACATTCACTAACAGCTTTCTTATAAAATCAAATCAATGGAGGATATTTTTAGAAACTTATAATTAACAAAGACTTTTTATAAACTTAAAATCCATGGAGACTATGCGTTGTGGTGCAGTGGATATCGGCTCAGAGCAAGAAATCAGAGAACCGAGTTCGAATTCCAGTTGAATTTGTTGCATTCTCTTACGCACAAATGCTATTCTGAAAAGTATTAATTCGTCTCTTCTCTTTTCTGCTATGGATTAAATAGTAGGATAGATTGGTTTCTCTAGCCTTGGCTGGCAACCAGTCTACTACAGAAAGTATGGCAATCTACTGCGGGAAAAATATTCTGCCAAATCAGTCATGTCTTGAAACAGACATGATCGTCCAAGTGTGTATCACGTATGACACTTAACTGATAATTAACAAAGACTTTTTTATAAACTTTTAATCAATGGACAATAGTTTTAGAAACTTACAATTAACAAAAACTTTTTTATAAACTTATAATCAGTCGAGAATATGTTTAGAAATTTATAATTAACAAAGACTTTTTTATAAAATTATTAGCTGTATAGCCCGATGTTGCTTTGGGTTTTTTAGTGGTCATATTGAGATGGTAAGGTCAAGTGCTTATCCAAAAGAGCTCCAGAATAAGTTTGCAGTTAAAAAATACGTAGAAATTATTGGTTTTTATTGTATTTGTAAAACGGGATTCATGCTTGGTCAGTTTTGCCAATAAACGAGAATGATATATGTACAGTTGGAAAAACGGGGGCGAGCGTTACGGGACCCTGTAATGAGATGCGATGACATTATGACGCAAAAGAAGTGGATGCATTGTCCCTACAACATCGGAGGGGTTAGCACTTTGTAGACAATGTAAAATTGTTATGGCACATGATAAGGGAGGAGTTACAAAAAAGACCCGATTTCTGTTAGAATACAACTAAGCGTTTCGGAAAAATAAACGATTACAAAAGGCACAATTTTCTATTAATTTTTTTTGCCATACCCTGTATGTAAATTGAAATTTTTGTTCGCATATCAAGGCATCAGACCTTGATTTACCAGTCACTCGGTTTGATTGAGTTTGAGTGAAGTGTCTTGGAGAAATGCATAAAGACCACCCAAAAATTATGTTTGTCGTTGATTTTTGACAAACCCTGTGCATTGATTCGAAACTTTTTTGTGTATATAAAATTTCGGACCTTGATCTACAAATTACTCGATTTTGGTTGAATTCGCATAAGGCGTCTAAGAGGAGAAGTGTTCGTAAATTCTAAGCGTTTCAGTGATTTCTGCTGTACCCTGTAAATCGATTCGAAAGATTTTTGCGTACATCAAAGTTCATATCCTAATCGACAAATGATTCAATTTTGGTTGAAATCGGACCAAGGGTTTCGGAGGAGTAGGGTTCATTAGGATAGAGACACACACACCCACACACACAGACATACAGGCATATCTATTTTTATAAATATAGATAATTAGTGAAGGCAAACTTTTTTTATTTTTCTACATTTAGATGTCTGAAAATTTGACTCATTCTGCTTGGCAAAATGTTTCAAAGGATTTCAGGATTATTGATCAGATAACGGTAGTTCCTTTGACGTGACAGATTATTCATTCAATATGCATGTAATCAGGGTTTTGTGCATATGAATGGAAGTGATTTATATCCTAATAATTAGAGGACGCAAACTTCTCTTATTTTTCATGAATTAGCTGTCTGAAAAGTTGATTCATTTTGCTTAGCAAAATGTTTCGAAGGATTTCCGATTTATTGATCGGATTAGCGGTAGTTCCTTTCAAGTCACTGATCCTTCATCCACTATGCATGCAATCTGTTTTTTTTTTGCATATAAATGGAAGTGATTTATATCCTAAAAATTAGAGGACGCCAACCTCTCTCATTTTATATTAAGATTTCTGAAATGTTACTCATTATGTTTTGCAAAACATTTTGAGGGATTAGCGGATTATCGATCGGATTAGCAGTAGTTCCTTTGAAGTCACTGATTATTCATCCAATATGCATGTAATCTAGGTTTTATGCACTTAAATAGAATTGAATTATATCCTAACTAGCTGTATAGCCTGGTGTTGCTCGGGGATTTTGAGTGGTTACGTTGAAATGGAATGCTCAAATGATTATTCAAACAGCTCCAGTGGCGCGTAAGTTAAAAAATTGCGAAGTAAGTATTGATTTTTGTTGTATTTGTAAAAAGGGATTCATGTTTAGATGATTTTGCCAATCAACGGGAATGATGCATGTACAATTGGAAGAACAGGGGCAGGCGTTACGAGAGCCTGTAATGTGATGCGATGCCATTGTGAGGCAGAAGTGGATGCATTGTCTCAGCAACATTGGAGGAGTTGACACCTTGTAGAAAATGTGAAATTGTTATGGCATATGATAAGGTAGAAGTTACAAAAAAGAGACACTTTTTTTGGAATACAGCTAAGTGTTTCGGAGCAATAAACGATCGCAAAAGGCAACATTTTCCATTAATTTTTGCCTCACACTGAGTGTCAATTGAAATTTTTGTTCGCATAAAAATTGACTCGATTTTGGTTGAGTTTCGTCTTGGAGAAATGCATAAACGTGGGACAAAAAATAAAATAAAATAAAAATAAATAAAAATAAAAATAAACGTTTAATATTATGTTTGTCGTTGATTTTTTTCAAACCTTTTGAACTGATTTGCAAAATTTTGTGGTTTGGACCTTGACCTACAAGTTACCCGATTTTGGCATAATGGCGTCTTAGAAGAAAAGAATTCGTAAATTCTAAGCGTTTCAGTGATTTCTGCCGTGCCCTGTAAATCGATTCGAAAAATTTTGCGTACATTAAAGGTTCATATCATGATCGACAAATGACCCAATTTTGGTTGAAGTCGGACCAAAGATTTCCGAGGAGTAGGGTTCGTTAGAATGGTGACACACAAACGCACAGACAGACATACAGATATATCTATTTTTATAAATATAGATAATCAATGAAGAATATTTTTAGAAACGTATTTGGTAGCATTTTATTACAATCGAATCATAAAATGTATTTTCTAGAAACTTTTAATTAACATCTGCTTTCTCATAAGTGTATAATCAATGCTGGATATTTTTATTAACGTACAATTAATAGCAGCTTTCTTATAAAAGCATAATAAATTTCAAACATTTGCAGAAAATTTTAATTTTCAAAAGATCGCTTATCTAAACTTATTTATAAATGGAACTTTGTCTATGTGTGTGTGTGTGTGTCTGTGTGTGTGTGTGTTCGTTACCTATAGACTCCGAAACGGATGAACCAATTTTCTTGAAAATTTACACAGTTGTACTATAAGCATCTGTGAGTGTTCTTAGCTAGGTTTTGTGTCGAGGTACCCCCGATAAATATTGAAAATCGATACTCGAAAAAATCGGGTTATAGAAGTAGTGGTCCGATTTTAATCAAATTTGACACCCTCATAGAAAAAGATATAAGAAACGATATTCAGAAGTTTCAAGGTTACAGTTCTTACAATAGTGCAGAAAATCGATAATATATATATATATATATATATATATATATATATATATATATATATAAAAGGCAAGATATATATTATATATATATATATATATATATATATAAAAAAGGCAAGATGTTTGTGTGTGTTTATCTACCTGTATGTCTGTATTTTTTTCAGCCCTTTTATTTTAGTTTTCGCTTCGGGTTTGGCTCTAAGTAGGTATAATTGTAGTTCTTAGTCTCAGCCATGATACCATTTACTCAGAGGACTTATTTAGCCTTCAAAATTCAGTTTACGACAAAAAAACTTATTTGTTATCGATAACAGGAAATCAAAATTTGACTTACATCCATTCATTTTTCTTTCAGTCTACGGTTTCGTTGTAACTAGAAACAACTATTGCTTTTTAGTTTTTCGTGCCAACGTCCAAAGAGTCTGAACTCCAGGACAATGGATTAGTTTTAAAGGTTTCATTACACCCGAGCAACGCTGGCCTATACTGCTAGTAAACTCATAAACAATACCGCATATTTTCAAAAACCTTTGTAATTAATAAAGGCTTTAAATGCAAAGTCATTGGCGGATATTTTTAGACACTCAATTTTTTGTCGCTCTTAAAATTTTTCCTCGTAGTATCTCTCCTAAACCCCATTTCGCCATCCAGTTGATCCAGCCCATCATGTAGGTCCCTTCGCTGCTTTCCCCACTCTCTCTTTCCCTCTACCCGTCCTGTAAATATTAGTGCCAGGATGATTAGTTTCATTTACACGCCCGGATGAACGAAATGCTGTATGAACTCTGGCATCAGTAAATAGAGCAGCCAGAAAGAACAGAGAGAGAGAGAGAGAGAGAGAGGGGATCTCCACGAGAAGCATACTTTTTCTTGGTCAACTCTCTGCTTCCGAGTGGAGAGGCACCCAGACGAGGAACCGCAGATGGTTAGAGTCTCGTCTGGGGTGAATAGACAAGAGACCGACCCAGCCTTAAACAGGGTCTACGGAATATTTTAAGGGCTCGGAATTCCCACATTAATAGACCTTGCGTTGCATTCGACTTGTCCATCTACCCTAGTGGAGAGGTTGCAAATACTGGCCAAGTCTACGGGATATTTTTGGCTGAGACAATTCTCTACATTGATTGACCGTGTGTCGCATCAGCTTTGGACGTCTACCCTAGTGAGTAGGTGGTAAATATCGGATATCTTCACGAGATCTATTCTCTCTCTTGGTCAACTATCCGCTTCCGAAGCGGAGAGGAACCCAGACGAAACACTTCCAAAGAGTAGAGTTTCGTCTGGGGTGAAGAGACAAGATCCTGACCAGGTCTACGGGATATTTTTGGCTCAGCTTAAGGGCTCGGAATCCCCACTATAATTGACCTTCTGTCGCATCCGCCTTGGACTTCTGCTGCGGAGGTGGTAAATACCAGAGATCTCTACGAGATCTATACTCTATTTTGGTCAAATGTCTTTTTCCAAACGGAAAGGAACCCACACTTGGCTCTGCCAAAGGGTAGAGTCTCGTCTCGTCTGGGTGGAAAAAGACAAGAGTCCGAGCAGGCGTTAAGCAGAGGTGGTAAATACCAGAGGTCTACAAAAGATTTATATAATCTATTTTGGTCAACTCTTTGCTTCCGAACTAAGAAGGACCCACACGTGACTCCGCCGAAAGGTAGAGTCTCGTCTGGGCTGAATCGACAAGAGCCCGACCCGACCTTAACTAGGGTTTACGGGATATTTTTGGTTGAACTTAAGGGCTCGGAATCTCTACATTAATTGACCTTGTATTGCATTCGCTTTGGGCATCTGCCCTAGTGGGATGGTGGTAAATATCGGTGACCTTCACGAGATTCAAACTCTCTGTCTTGGTCAACTCTGTTTCTGAACGGAGAATGAACCTGACGAGGCTAGTGGATAGAGTCTATTCTGAGCTTAATTGGCAAGAGAGCATAAAGGCTCGGAATCCCTACATTAATTGACCTTGTGTCACATCCGCCTTTACCAGTAGCAGGGAGTAAATCAGACACAAATGAAAGAGGCAGCTACGGGACTACGAAGAGGAAAAAGGAAAAGAAAAAAGGAGGAAACTACAAAATCTGTAATGTGATCGATACCGACTTGGCAGACCGCCTGCAGTCACTCTCTCACCGGCGTGACGTGGCTTCCCTGTGCCTCGTCTATAAATACTTTCACTGCTTCTACTCCGATGAACTTTGATCACTGGTGCCCCCTAGGTACAAATTTGCACGAGATACTAGCTTAACAACTAGGTCCCACCCTTTTACAGTGAAACATATAAAATGTAACCGCAATTTCTACTCTAACAGCTTCTTTTCTCGCACCTCCCGCCTATGGAATTCCCTTCCACATACTTGCTTCCCCGACAGCTACAATCTCCAGGAGTTTAAATGTAAGGCCAATAGGCACCTCCTAACACACTAACTCGCACCCATTCTCTCAAACACTCTTCCTATGTACCTCCTTACCCGTCTATCGCCCTCCTTCTGACATTTCCTATATCTAATCACTCTCTCAGCACCTTCCCCTAAGTAACACCCTACGCAATAGTGGCAGTGGAATGCCTTGCTTGGGGTGAAATGATTTAAAGAAAAAAAAAAAAAGAAAAAAGAAAACTGACGAAATTGATTTCGCGTGTTTATTTTTCTGATTATTTGTTTCATACAAATCCCTTCTCAAGTCTTAATTGTATATTACTAAATTACTTGTTACTTCAATAACAATATTTTTTTTACAGTTATATCTCAATATGCAAATCAAATTTGTAAGGCTCCTTTTTGTTACTTCTTGTGGAAATGTACAAAACTAAATTAATTATACTTCTACATTTAATGTATATTCTGAAATGTATTTCTAGGTACAGGTTTTAGACACCCTCACCTCCATGAATTGTGTAATCAAAACAATTTTTTATGTGTAATTTAAAAATAAAATCTTCATTTATTTTTCTTGTTTTGCTAGCTTGTTTTTCCAGTTATAATAAATATAATAATACCAAAATTGAACTGCGTTGAGGTGCAGTGGATATCGACTCGGAACGACAAATCGGGGTGCCGAGTTCGAATTCCAGTTGAATTCCTTGCATTCACTTACGCGCAGATACTCTTGGGAAAAAATTAATCCGTCTATTCCTTCCAGTTATGGATTAAATAACAGGATAGATTGGGTTCTATATCCTTGGCTGGCAACCAGTTTACCACAGAGCAATGGCAACCTACTACGGGATAATCTTCTGCTCAGTCAGTCATGTCTCTTTCGATACATGATCGCCCAAAGCGTATATCACATATGGCACTTAACTGACGTTTGGACGGAGAGGGTTTTGTAGATGACATATGCAATTCCGCACAAAGTAATCTTTTTTTTTTATAGCTCTGGTGTGTCCAGAAATTGTACTCACATGTTTTTCGGTGCCTTTTTTTATCATACACAATATCTCTATCCCAACAGAGGTAATTTAGTTTTAAGTTTCTACATTTTTGTCGCTTCCATTTGATGGTACTTATAATTTTACAGTTTTTTAAATTTCTTTTTTAGAAATACTGAACATTGATTTTGTTTAGCGACATGCTTCTTTAGGTTAGTTAATACCGGAAATGTGCGTTGTGGTACAGTGGATATCGGCTCGGAACGAGAAACCGGGGAGTCGAATTCCAGTTGAATCCATTGTATTCACTTACGCGCAAATACCCTTGGGAAAGGTATTAATCCGTCTCTTCCTTCCAGTTATGGGTTAAATAGCAGGAGAGATTGGGTTCTATAGCCTTGGCTGGCAACCAGTCTACCGCAGAAAGCAATGGCAACCTACTGCGGGATAATCTTCTGCCCAGTCAGTCATGTCTCTTTCGAGACATGATCGCCCAAGCGTGTATCACGCATGGCACTTAACTGACTGAATACCGAAAACTAAATATTTTGAATGCAATTGTATGCCTTCAGCTATATAAATATCAAATTTATAAAGGTCATTTTATTAACATGTGTTGCAGATCATTTAATTTTACTATGAATAGATATTGTTAGTAACTTTATATAAAAATGTATTGCTGATGTTGTTACTATAAAAATCTGTTTATACTTTGTGTTTTTTTTTGTTTTTTGTTTTTTTGAGGGAGTTCATTATTTGTCTATAGCTGTAACCCTAGCGGGTGTTACCACTCCGGGTCAGGGTTGACCTGCGAACAACAGTAATTAAGTTGTTGTTCCCCGCTCCTCAAGACTTCCAATCTCACATCTTTCTGCAGGATGTATTTTATTGTCATACTCAGGATTACAGAAACACTTGAATCATGTAAGCAAGTCATAACAAATAGTTAACAGGTTTTATTTTTTAAATCTTTCATAACTCTGTCTGGTCTGTTTGTATAAATTTACCTGTCTGTGATGATTGGGAAATTCCACAGGACAGTAACTTTATCGCCAGGTACCATGTATCCAATGCCATAGTTCGAACAGGCATGCCAATGTATATATTGTCCTAGCCTATCATGTCTAATAATGCAATACTTGATACTATGTAATCAACAGTTTCATCATATTCATGGTATAAGCGACAGACAGGATTTGACACATCTTTGTTGATTTTAGGCTTCGGGTCATTAGTTGGAAGATATTGGTCTTTTTCTGCTATTATTATTATTATTATTATTATTATTATTATTATTATTATTATTCAATTTCGATTTCTACTATAGTCACACTACCTACAAAGTATGCAGAAAGACCTAAGGCAAGTAGTGGTGTGATGTTATGGCTTCATTTCATTTGTTTTTCTACCTCACCCCTAACATCACTAGCGTTGCATGGACAAAGCTATTCTTAGTGTGTGGGCTGTACTTATCAAGACAAATGCTTGCATATCTCTTCAGCTGCAGTTTCCAGGGATTCTTTCAATGTGCTTTTTTTTCATATCTATCATTCCAAGCGCACCGGTACTATTCTTGTTTTCAATTTCCACATTTTTTTATTTCAATTTCCAGGTCCTTATACTTTGATAGTTTTTCAAATTCATTGGTTGCTATGTTACAATTCAATGAACAAGTTATATCAATTAGTAGGCAAGTGTATTCTTTTCGGTTTTTGATAATGTCTCGCCTATTTTTTTCAATTTTCTTGTCTGTGTAGGTGGTATAATCCCATAGAATTGTGGTCTCTTCTATTTCTATAACCGGTTCTGCGTGATGTCTATACTAGCGTTGCTAACATCTTTACCAAGTTGTTTGCTCATTGTCCAACATAAATACTGCCCTACTCTATTGTGACGATTTTTATATTTATTTGGGGCAAGTACAGAACATCCCGAGATCAAACATGCTATCGTTTCCTGGTATTTGTCACAGAACCTGCATTTTAGATCCACATTATTATGTATGATATTTGCCTGAAAGTTCCTAGAGAAAAACTCGAGTCTTATCCTGCAAAAAATAGTCTTCAGTTTCCGATTTTATTCCAGATGCTGGTAACCATCGATGAGTATTAACTTTATCAATATCGGGTTTATTATCATTATTGTTATTTTTCATCATATTTCGATTTCTGCTATGGTCGCACTACCAACCAAGTCTGCGGGAAGACCTAAGGCAGGTCGTGGTGTGTTGTTACGACTCCATTTCATGTTTTTTATATCTCCCCTATCATCCCTAGCGTTACATAGACAAAGTTCTCCTTAGGGTGTGCGCTGTACTTAACAAGACAATTTTTTTGTATATCTCTTAATCTGGAGTTTCCAAGGATTCTTTCAATGTGTTGTTTTGTTCCACTTTTTATCATTCCAAGTGCACCTACTATCACTGGCACGATTCTTGTTTTCAATTTCCACATTTTTTCTTTTTCAATTTCCAGGTCGTTATATTTTGACAGTTTTTCGAATTCCTTGGTTGCTATGTTACAATCCGCTGGACAAGCCACATCAATTAATAGACAAGTTTTTTCTTTCTGGTTTTTAACAATAATGTCCGGCCTATTTGCTTCAATTTTCTGTCTATGTAGATGTTGTAATCCCATAGAATGGTCACATCTTCTATTTCTGTAACCGGTGCTGGGTGATGTTCATACCAGTGTTTGTTTACAGATTTTCCATAGTGTTTGCACATTGGACAATGTAAATATTGCCCCACTCTATTGTGACGATTTTATATTCATTTGGGGCAAGTACAGAACAACCTGAGATTAGATGGTCTATTGTTTCGCGGTGTTTATCAAAGAACCTGCATTTTGGATCCACATTATTATGTATAATATTTGCCTGAAAGTTTCTAGTGAAAAGACTTGGTCTTGCGCTGCAAGAATAAAGCCTTCAGTCTCAGATTTTAATCCAGATGCACGTAACCATCGATGAGTATTAACTTTATCAACATTGGATTTATTGGCACGTTCTGGATATTGGCCATGCAAAGGTTTGTCTTGCCAGCGCTGTTTCATCTGTTCAAGAGCTTTATCTTTGGCTTTCATTTTCATATTTTTTGCCGCAATAGTTGGTTCTTGGCTTCTGTTTTGCTTTTCTACAGAATCTACTAACTGTAAATCTTGTTTGTATTTACTGCCTTCTTTTATTATTGAATATTTTTTATTATTTTATTATTATTATTATATTATTTTATATTATTATTATTATTATTATTATTATTATTATTATTATTATTTCTAGCTTCTTTGATTTTCTGTTTGCCAGTCCTTTCTCAAGTCTTTTACTTAAAACCTGAAATAAAGGAAAACTTTTCTTAGAAAGTCAATGTGAATATTAGATTAAGATAGTTTTTCTATCTATACGAGTAGTGCTCATGAGTACAATCATTTATCTCTCAGATAGTGAGGAATTTACTGGTTTTTTTTCTAATCCATGTATTTGCACTCGTTTTAATTATTCCCCGTGCTCAGATTATTATTGAAATAATGGCTACACTTAAATGCCATACTCTTGCAGTATCTATTTCTAGGTCCTTGTATTTTTAAAGTTTGTCAAATTTATTTACTGAGATGTTTTTCTCATAGCCATGTCTATAAAGCGATAGTTGTGGTTTTGGTTTAGTTTATTTTCTTTTACGGCATATCAATCCCAATGGATTGTTTAATACCGACAAGACTTTTAAGATAGCTTAGTATGAATAGAATATGCATTCTTTGTAAAAAATCAGTTTGTAGATCAGGTTTCATTGACGTATTTTTGTAAAGAGGACTTCTGTGTAGAACTGGTAATATTTTTTCCAAAAATGTATTGCTGGTATTTTTACTATAAAAATCTATTTTTATACTTTTATAATGTTTTGACTCCAGCTTTTTCTAGGGGAACTATATGCCCATAGCTGGGATCACAGCAGGTGCTGCCGCCCCGGGTCGAGGTGGACCTTGGAACATTAGCAATTAAAAGTCGGTACCACGCTCCTCAAAACCTCCCGATCAGAGGCCTTGTTACCGGTTGTAGTTTATCGTCATACCCAAGACGAAAGAGTTGTGAGTTCAATACTTGGCCACAGCAGAAGGAACAAAAAATTGGAGAGTTACTAAAGGGTATTAATTGATACTGATATATCCCGAAAAATGGCATGACCCCCGTAGACTAAAAGAAGGGTACAGTTCGAAATTCAAACATATGTCATCCAGAGAAAGTCGGAGCCTACAGCAGCAGAAACGTCATGAATATGGCAGGAAAGATAAAGACAGCAGACCGTACTATGTAAATATTGTAAAATTTTGATTTTGTCGCACTATCAGTCAGTTAAGTGCCATACGTGAAACACGCTCGGGCGATCATGTCTCGAAAGAAACATGACTGACTGGGCAGAAGATTATCCCGCAGTAGGTTGCCATTGCTTTCTGCGGTAGACTGGTTGCCGACCAAAGCTATAGAACCCAATCTGTCCTGTTATTTGACTCATAGCTAAAAAGGGAAGATATGTATTATATTATTATCTAGTAATAAGTGGGGGATCAGTTTATTACTTCATAACAATATAAAGCTGATCCCCCACTTTATGCCCAGTAGAGGCATTAATCATATGTTCAATTATTATATTCAGTCAGTCAGTTAAGTGCCATACGTGATACACGCGTGGGCGATCGTGTCTCGAAAGAAACATGACTGACTGGGCAGAAGATTATCCCGCAGTAGGTTGCCATTGCTTTCTGCGGTAGAATGGTTGCCAGCCAAGGCTATAGAACCCAATCTGTCCTGTTATTTAACCCATAACTGGAAGGAACGAGACGGATTAATATCTTTCCCAAGGGTATTTGCGCGTAAGTGAATGCAAGGAGTTCAACTGGAATTCGAACTCTACTCTCCGATTTCTCGTTCTGAGTCGATATCCACTGCACCACAACTCAACTATAACCCATTTTCATTTTTCAATGATTTTCCTTTCTTTTAACCAGGTCACTAAATGTTGGGGCGCTCTCCACCTTTCCACGGAAATGGACTATTCGAATCACTATATAAAATAGTAGTGATTATACCTCGAGGAAGGAAGTCGAGGGAGGAAGTCGAGTAAGGAAGTCGAGTGAGCGAGTCAGTCGGGTATTTCCGGTATTACACCGGAAGTGTTCTACTAGTCAATCTATCACGTCTCTACGACGATACTGTATACTAATTACCTTGTTCTGTATTCTACTAATTCTCACCTCTTGTAAATACTTCTCTTTCCTGTCAATACACCTACTTTTATACTATTACGTTGTTTTGTATTATTTCACATAATTCTGTTACCCGACGTAACACTAAATATTGCACGAATCTTTTAATCTTTACCATTTCTCTATACCAAATACCATTTCTAATTATTATTATTATTATTATTATTATTATTATTATTATTATTCAAATCGTTAATGAATAGGCAAATTGAGACCAAGCTCCGACCCAAGCTAATTATATTCGTTTCGGAGATATATTTACATGACTTTTTCCCCGTATCCTGACAAATAATAGTTGACGAGTAGAAGAACATTTTCATCAATGCTAACTACACTCCCATAAATATTTTACTGCACAAGCAGTTGAAATAATAAAAATGGTTAAACTCATAATCTTCATAGAAAATATATATCTTTTTAAATTAAGCGAAGCCTTGAATGTTTGTGTTCTCAGGTTTTGAGATGAAAAGCTCAACTGCATTGTCAAAAATAGTTTTGCTCACTGACTACTGACTGAATGTTTTTAATGTCAAACATTTTCAAATGAGCAATTATGATCATTATATGCCTTTAAATTCAGACTGTGTATTCATATCGGTTGTTATATTCACGACGTTTCGACTGTTGTAGCTTCCGAACTTCTTCAGATGACTCCCGTACACGGTAACGGGATTTTGTAACTGAACCCTTCCTGTAATATTAAATTTGCATAGTGTAATGGATGCGCATATCACTGTAAAATCACCTGTTATTATGATGTCTTTTGACATCATACACTCGTTTGGGTAGATATTTTATATGCATTTATATTTTAATCTTTAAATGTCATTTTTTATGGATACCCACATTTGAGTAGACGCTCCGTTTATTTATTAAACTGCATATTTATTTATTTTTGTCTACCGTCAATTCGAGAAATCTTATTGAAGAAAAGGATTTGAAGCTGCGTCCCCTTGGTTAGGGAAACCGTTATTAGATCAGATAGGCTTTAGAACATCTCGGTTACGAAGTGTCTCGCCGAGTGAGCAAAACCGAATAGTGATAAAATATGTCAGACTAAAAATAAAAATAAAAATCCATTACTTACCATTCTGTCTACGCCAAAGCCTTCTAGGGACATCAACATCTTTATTACAATCCTCTCTGGTACACAGTTATAATACGAGGAAAAAAACAGTATGCAAATAAATAAAGAGGAGAACTATATTTTTCTTGACTAAGCGTTAGGTCCCGTAACAGACTTTATCAAGGCAAAGAATTAAAATTAATTTTATTTTAAATATTGTAAACTACTAGAAAAATACTCATAAATAATCATAAGATTAACTGAAAATATTAAACATTTAAAAAATGTTCATGTTTGAAGAGAATTTTTTTATGCGCAGTATAATGTTATGTTATGAGATGTTAAAAAAAGATGAAATAGCCATTTTCTTTGGCTGTTTTTTATGTTTTTGTTGTGTATGATGGTCTGGAAAAGTATTGTTTATATTAGGAAAGGTGAGTATTAAAGAAAAAAGGCGCGTAGATTAATATTTTGATAATATTTGATGGCGGCGCTCTTGAGAATTTTCCTTCTCAGTAAATTGTTTTCTCTTTTGATGAATATGGCGTTTTTATGTCGAAATTGTGATCGAATTTATTTCTTCATATGACCAGTGCATTAGTTAAATTATTATTTAAGAGGTCTCTTCTAGGTTCATAGAAAATTCGTTGTTTTTTCCTTATGTTTCCCCAGTGTTTCTTACGGAACATTGGGGAAATATCTATCTTTTTTTTTTCTTTTACTCTTCATGTTTTTCTTTCTTTTACTCTTCATTTCTTTTCGTCCTTTTTTACTTACACCTTTCGTTTCTTTTTTCTCTTCTTTTACTCTTCCTTTTTTCTTTTTCTTTTACTTTCTTTGTTGTACTTAGTATTTTTATTTTATTCTTCATTTTCTTGCTTTCTTTTACTCTTCAATTTTTTATTTCATCCCTTATTTTTCTCGCTCTTTTTGTCTTTATTTTTCACACTTCATATCCTTTCTTTTACACTTTCTTTCTTCCATACTTTCTTTTACAATTCACTTTTCTTTCTTTCTTTCTTTCTTTCTTTAATATATATTCTTCTTTCACCCATTCTTTTACAATTCACTATTCTTCTTTCTTTCTTTCTTTCTTTCTTTCTTTCTTTCTTTCTTTCTTTAATATGTATTCTTCTTTCGCCCATTCTTTTACAATTCACTATTCTTCTTTCTTTCTTTCTTTCTTTCTTTCTTTCTTTAATATATATTCTTCTTTCACCCATTCTTTTACAATTCACTTTTCTTTCTTTCTTTCTTTCTTTCTTTCTTTCTTTCTTTCTTTAATATATATTCTTCTTTCACCCATTCTTTTACAATTCACTATTCTTCTTTCTTTCTTTCTTTCTTTCTTTCTTTCTTTCTTTAATATATATTCTTCTTTCACCCATTCTTTTACAATTCACTATTCTTCTTTCTTTCTTTCTTTCTTTCTTTAATATGTATTCTTCTTTCGCCTTTCTTTTTGCCTCAAAACGGAATGCTTTATCATTATCTCAAATAATGACAGGAAATATAATATGATTTCTTAATCTAATCTGATAAAGATTTTATTTTATTAATATTTTATTAAATCAACGAAAACTGATGGACAGAGATAAGTAAGTTTTCATAGAGGTTCTCTTGGCTCTTAAAAGTTTGAAAAAAAATTTTTTAGGAAGACATCTTTTTTCTAAATTTAATTTTCTCATTATGCTAAGTCCGTTTAAATTTCCTATCTTGAACATAGCATACGTAGATCAGACCATCAGATAAACATTCATCTTCCTTGAGATAGATTCTAACATTTGAAAAACCTTGGCCTTGAGCATTGTGAATTGTATAACCAAAGGATACTTTGACAGGAACTTGACACCTTTACATTTGGAATAGCGGTTCATGAACACTTGACAGTAATTCCTTTATAAATTCCAGAAGTAAATAGCATAATATATAACTGAATTGCTGAGACATTTTGTTTCTCAATTGGAGTAGATAGACTAAACTATCGCCCGGTTCACACTCCACCCACGTCTATTGAACAGGTGAAGAGGCTCATCCCTTGTTCCTTGTTTAGGATGTGGTTTCCGGCTTTCTCTTTTCCAATCTTTTCACTCCTACGTAGCCCCCTGCGCTTCAGTCGCGTTACCGCCTTGCTCGGGTGATATGATTAAAAAAATAAAAAAAATAAGATATCTTGTCCCATTGAAATAGCGATCAACCACATCAAAGTTTTGATGAACAATGGGAGCGCCTTCTCTGAGACACAGTCTGTGTAGAGCCATTTATAAAAAAATAATGTTATTCCTTTACAAATTCCAGAAGTAAACAGTCTAATAAATAACTGAACTGCTGAGACATTTAATAAGATATCTTAATGAAATAGCCATTAAGCACAAACAAAGTTTTGAATAACAATGGGTGCGCCTTATTGTTATGTTTTAACCTGAGAAAATAAAACGGTTATGGATAAATGACACAATCGCCGAGTATTAGAAATAACTAGGGAATTTATTAGTATAGAAACATGAGTACAGCAAAACAGTTGTGGATGTTGATTAACCGTGTGTTTATAGAGAGCCTGGAAGATTTCTGCACGCCATGTTGCGGGCTTTTACCGGAAGTCCCTTCTTCTTGTCTCTCAGCATGCACCCTTGAATGGTCCAGAGGAGATAAGTTTTTACCCTAATACTTATTTTTTATCCTAATACTTATTCATTGACATCACCACCTAGAAGCCTCAAAGCAGTGCTGTTTCATAACGGAAACATGCATGCATCTCTTCCTTTGACTCGCCCGGTGGAGTTCAAAGAGGAATACAACAACGTCAAGATCTTGCTAGATGCCTTGAAATATGAAGAGTACAGTTGGAAGGTTATAGCAGATTTCAAAATGGTGGCCTTCCTTATGGGTCTCCAAAACGGCTTTACCATGCTTCTGTATTATATTTGCTTTGGAGGTAGCAGGCACACCGTGGCACGCTACTATATGCGGGACTGTTCACAGCGGACCGAGGTCAGTGTGGGAAGGAACTACATCAAATTAGAGCCACTGTTGGACTCGTGGAAAGTAGTTTCCTCCACTGGGCATTAAAAAAAGTTGTCACAGCTCTAGATAAGGAATCTATAGCGTTCAAGTACTTTTGAGATTTCTTCTTTAACATGTTTGCGGCAAATCTCAGAGCCGGTGTCTTTGTGGGACCAAGGGATTCCCCAGGAAGCTCACTAGGAAGGAGGAATCAGTGTGAAACAGCTTTGTCACAGTGGTTTAGGGATTTCTGGGGAAAAGGCCGAAAACTATGTGGAGTTTGTTGAAACCCTGGTGAAGAACTACGGCAAAATGAACTGCAGGATGTCCCTCAAATTTCATATCCTTGACACTGCTCTTGATAAATTCAAAGAGAACATATTCAGAGGAGCAACACAAACGCTTCTACCCGGGTACACTGTACTTTGAACGCCCCTAACAGGGCTCGTATAGCGAAAAACATCTTTCAATAATAATCATTTCACTACAAGCAAGGCAGAATTGCCACTCGTTCTCAAGGGTTTACAGTGAGAGAATAAAAAAAAGTTACAGAGGATGTCAAAGAAAAGATAAAAGATGGATGGGAATCAAGTAGATAAAAAGTGGCAACTGAAACTGCGTTTAAACTTTTGGAGATTGTAGCTGTCAGGTAAGCAAGCAAATGGAAGCGAGTTCTACAAACGGAAAGTGTGAGAAAAGAAACCTCTCCGCTCCTCCATCCATCTGCTTAAGTTCATAAAGTATATCATGTGTTGCTTTCCCTTCTTTCTCTCTTTCTCTTTCCCTCTATCCGCCCCGTGAGCATCAGATTCTCCAAGCCCTTCTCCTCAATGTCTTTTCCTGATGTTAAGTGTCTATCCTCTCTAAAACTTTGTCGTTGATCGCGTGTTCCGTCCATGGTATCCTCAGCATTCTTCTGGGGAACCACATTTTCTTTAATCTTCGATGAGATTGTCCAGCACTCACTGCCATATCGAAGGACAAACCTTACACTACCGGCCATAATTATTAGGCTACCC